>PVKU01001563.1:0-238911 GCA_004027475.1 Anoura caudifer
ATGTTTAAAGATGTCCTGGAGGTTCCTAAGCCTCTCCTTATTTTTTGAATTCCTGTTTCTTCCTTGTTTTCTGTTTGGTTGTTTCTTTCTTCCTTCTGGTCCACTCCATCGATTTGAGTCCCAGTTTTCCTCCCATCTCTGTTGGTTCCCCATGCATTTTTCTTCATTTCACTTATTGTAGCCTTCATTTTTTCATCTAGTTTGTGAGCAAAATCAACCAATTCTGTGAGCATCCTGATCTCCAGGGCTTTGAACTGTGCATCTGATAGGTTGGCCATCTCTTGGTCACTTCGGTGAATTGGCTCTGGGGCTTTTGATTTGTTCTCCCATGTGAACCATTTTTGTTTTTGTTTTTGTTTTGGTCTGGTCGCAACTGTTAAGTAGTGAGGGGTAGAGATTAGGTTTTCCCCAGGGCGGGGAAGCCCAGTTGCTGAGTAGTGACTCTGTATGTGGGGCTGGGTCTGAGAGGGAACAATGGCGCTTGCTCTGCTCTCTCTCGGATTCCAGTTCCTTCCGCTGCTTTCCCTTCACCTGGATTATCTGCACATGAATGTGGGACCACCTGGTGCCAGCCGCCTTGCGCGGCCTCACTGGGTCTGCACAGTTGCCACCTGGTGCCCAGAGTCCGCTAGCCGCCATCTAGGTGCCTGGGGTCTGCTAGCTGCCCCCTGCACTCCTGGGATCTGCCAACAGCTGCTGCCTGCGTGCCTGGGTCTGCACCTCCACTTTTTCCTGCCGTGACTCTGCCCCTCTTACCAGTCTGGATGAATGGTTGTTGGACTTATGTACAGTTCAATTTTCTATCAGTTCTAGTTGTTTTCTTGTTTCTAAATCTTTGTTGTCCTTAATTTTGGTTGTGAGAGGAGGCACACTGTGTGCACCTATGCCTCCATCTTGGCCAGAAGTCTGAGGGGCTACATCTTATGCTTAATTGGATTACAGTACATCTGAAAATAAGATTTATGTTCTGTGCTCTCTTCAGCTTCCTTTAAACATTTATGGCTGTATATGTGAGAGTCAACAGAAATAACTCAGGGTATAAGTAAAAATGGGGTATTGAATATTACTTTAATGCAGTGGTTCTCAAACTATTTAGTCAGGATGCCTTTACACTCTTAAAAATTATGTAGGACTCCAAATAGCTTTTGTTTATATGGGTTGTATTTGTTGATAGTTACTGTATTTGAAATAAAACATTAATTCACTAAAGATAACTAGTAAACTAATTACAGGTTAATATAAATAACGTTTTTAAGTGAAAAACAACTACTTTTCAAAACAAAAAAAATTAGTCAAAGAATGGCAACTTTTATATTTTTGTGAATTTCTTTAATATCAGTTTCTGCATTTTATATGTTGTTATGGTTGAAATATATGAAGAAAATGTAGCATCACTGTTGGGAGGAGTACTTTAATGACTATTCAGATAATTGTGATAGTCTTTGATTCCACAACAAAATTCAGCAAACTGTAATTTTTTAAATATTAGCTGTAGTGTGGAATCTGAAACCATATCTACACACTTTTCTTAAAATATTGCATTTAAATTCATTGATCTGTTTTGCACTTCTTATTGATCTTTTACCTGTGTATGATTTTGATCTAAGGAACCCCTGAAAGGGTCTCTGGAATCTTCAGGGTCTCTTAGCGCATTTAGAAAACTACTACTTTAATGTAAATAATTATATAATTTAGAATTAATGCAGTTATTGAAACTGAAAAGCATAATGATAATATGACAGTGAAGTTGTCAGGTAAAGTGAAAGTAGGAGTAACTAAGGTAAATATTTTCTTATATTCTCTTTTCATCAAAACTGTTACTATATCAGCAATATTATTATAGCTTATTATTATTATTATAGTTAGTACTAAGTAAGTGTTTATGTTGTGCCAGGACCTGTTTTAAGGACTTACTGTTTGGAAATGTTTGTTCTGTGTCATCTTTAGTGATGGTTAAGAGAAAGGCAAATATAATTTAACTTATTGTTTCCCCTACATACATTATTCTCTGTAACACAGATATAGTTCCGTAGACTGAAGGCTTTCCCCCTAAGATCAACAACAAGACAAGGATGTCTATTCTTACCACTTACATTCAACATTGTGCTGGAGGTTCTACCCAGGACAGTTAGGCAAGAAAAAGAAATAAAGACATCTAGGTTAGAAAGTAATAAAAAATCTATTTCTACTTGCAGATGACTTGATCTTATATGATGACAATCCTAAGGAATCTACAAAAAACTTATTAGAACTAATAAATGAATTCAATGAGGTTATAGAATGCAAAGTCAGTGTACAAAAATCAGTTGTATTTCTGCATACTACCCCATGAACCATCCAAAAAGGAAATTAAGAAAAGAATTCCTTTTATAATAAAAAAATAAAGTACAGTAGGTCCTTGATAATATCTGTTAAGAAATTGTAACTGATAAGAAATTGTAACATTTCTTAGAATGTTAATGGGTACCATAGGATCTTAACCCTTTTTTATATCAACTAGCCTATGTCTCTGATGAAATTGGTTTCATTTATATTGTTTCACTTAACATTGCAGAACCTAATGGCAATGTTAAGTTACTGTACTTACAAGCAAATTTAACAAAAGTAGTGTAAGGCTTGACACCAAAAATTTTGAAATATTGCTTACAAAATAAAGATAACCTAAATAAATGAAAAGATATCGATGTGTAAGGAGTAGAAGATTTACTGTGAAGATGGCAATATTCCACATTGATCTACAGATAGAGTGCAATCCCTGCCAAAATCCTAGCTGACTTGCAGAAATTGAGAAGCTGGTCCTAAAATTCATATAGAATAGCCAAAACAATTTTGAAAAACAGTAACAAAGTTGAGGGACTCACACTTCCTCATTAAAAAGCTTATGGCAAAATGAGCCAAGAACCCTTCCCAGGTAGCTCAGTTGGTTAGAGTGTTGTCCCAGTGTGCCAGGGTTGCAGGTTTGATCCTGGTTGGGGCACATTAAAGAATCAGTCAGTGAATGCATAAATAAGTGAAGCAACTAATCAGGCAATCAGTTAGTCAGTCTCCCTCCCCTCCCTTTCCCTCCTTTCCACCCTGCTTCCCCTTCTCCCTTCCTCTGTCTCTCTAAAAATCAATGAATAAAATTTAAAATTAAAAAAAAAAAAGCAGCCAAGAATATACAATGGGGAAAGGACAGTGTCTCCAGTAAATGGTGTTGTGAACACTGGAAAGCCACATACAAAGGAATGAAACTGGACCCCTGTCTTAACACTGTACATAAAAAGTAACTCAAAATTAATTAAAGACTTGAATGTAAGACCTGAAATCATAAAACTCCTAGAAGAAAATATAGATGGTAAGCTCCTTGATACCTCTCTTGGTGATGATTTTTTGAATCTGACACCAAAAGCAAAAAAATAAACAAGTGGGGACTATGTCAAACTAAACAGCATCTGCCAAGCAAAAGAAACCAACGACAAGATGTAGAGGTAACCTATCGAATGGGAGAAAATATTTGTAAATGATACATCTGATAAGGGGTTAATGTTGCAAATATGTAAAGAACTGATAGAACTCAATAGCAAAAAAACAAAACAAAACAAAACCCAATTTAAAAAATGGGCAGAAGATCTGACTAGACATTTTTCCAAAGAAAACATATAGATGGCCAACAGGTATATGACAAGATGTTCAACATCACTAATCAGAAATGAAAATCAAAACCACAGTGAGATATCACCTCACATCTGTTAGAATGGTTATTATCCAAAAGACAAGAAATAAGTGTTGGTGAGGAAGTGGAGGAAAGGGAACCCTCGTGTACTGTTGATAGGAATGTTAATTGGTGCAGCCACTTTGGAAAATAGTATGGAGGTTTCTCAGAAAATTAAAAATAGAGTTACTGTGTGATCCAGCAATTCTACTTCTGCATATTTATCCAAAGATAATGAAAAGCAGACTTCTGGCCAAGATGGAGGTGTAGGTAGACCACTGTGCCTCCTCACACAACCAAAATAAGGACAACAAAAATTTAGAAACAAAATAACAACTTGTACTGACAGAAAATTGAACTGTATGGAAGTCCGACAACCAAGGAGTTAAAGTAGACCCATTCATCCAGACAGGTAGGAGGGGTAGAGACAGGGAGCCAGGACAGATAGGATTCACGGCAGAGTGGCTGGCGGACCCAGGCGCTCAGAGCGGCAGTTGGTGGACCCATCAAGGCAGCACGGCACACAAGATGGCTTGCGGAACTTGGTGGTCCCACATTCGCGCGCAGATAAACTGCGCGAAACTGGGGAGTGAGACAGACCGTGCAACCCAGGGTCCCGGTGCAGGGAAATAAAGCCTCAAAACACTGATTGAAAACAACTGTGGAGGTTGAGCCCCACAGGGTGGTGGAAGTGGTGGAAGTGACTGAAATCCAGCAGAGAGTGGAGCAAGCACCATTGATCCCTCTTGGACCCCTGCCCCACATACAGCGACACAACCCAGCTACTGGGTTGCCCTGCTCTGGTGAACACCTAAGACTCCGCCCCCTCACTGCATAACAGGCACGTTAAGAGAAAAATAATGGCCCAAATGAAAGAACAGATCAATGCTCCAGAAATAATACAACTAAGTAACGAAGAGATAGCCAGCCTATCAGATACACAGTTCAAAGCACTGGTGATCAGGATGCTCACAGAATTGGTTGGATTTGGTCACAAATTAGATGAAAAAATGAAGGCTAAGCTAAGTGAAGTAAAGGAAAATGTACAGGGAACCAATAGTGATGGGAAGAAAACTGGGACTCAAGTCAATGGAGTGGACCAGAAGGAAGAAAGAAACAACCAAACAGAAAACAAGGAAGAAACAAGAATTCAAAAAAAATGAGGAGAGGCTTAGAAACCTCCAGGACATGCTTTAAACATTCCAACATCTGAATTATAGGGGTACCAGAAGGAGAAGAGGAAGAGCAACAAGTTGAAAAGTTTTTTTAACAAATAATAAAGGAGAACTTCCCCAATCAGGCAAAGGAAATAGACTTCCAGGAAGTCCAGGAAGCTCAGAGAGTCCCAAAGAAGTTGGACCCAAGGAGGAACATACCAAGGCACATCATAATTACATTAGCCAAGATTAAAGTGAAGGAGAGAATTCTAGAAGCAGCAAGAGATAAGGGGACAGTCACCTACAAAGGAGTTCCCATTAGACTCTCAGCTGATTTCTCAAAAAAGACCTTCCAGGCAAGAAGGGGCTGGAAAGAAGTATTCCAAGTCATGAAAGGCAAGGACCTACATCCAAGATTGCTCTATCCAGCAAAGCTGTCATTTAGAATGGAAGGGCAGATAAAGTGCTTTTTAGATAAGGTCAAGTTCAAGGAGTTCATCATCACCAAGCCCTTATTATATGAAATGTTAAAGAGACTTAGAAAAAGAAGATAAAAAACATGTATAGTAAAATGACAACAAACTCACAGGTATTAACCACACCTAAAACAAAAACAAACTGAGCAAACACCTAGAATAGGAATAGAACCACAGAAATGGAGATCATAGGGAGGGTTAGCAACAGGGGAGTGAGAGGGGGGGAGAGGGGGGAAGGTACAGAGAATAAGTAGCATAGATGGTAAATAGAAAATAGGGGGAAGGTAAGAATAGTATGGGAAATACAGAAGCTAAAGAACTTATAAGTATGACACATGGACATGAACTAAAGGGGGGGAATGTGGGTGAGAGAAGGTGTGCAAGGTGGAGGGGAGTGAAGGGGGGAATGGGACAACTGTAATAGCATAATCAATAAAATAAAGAAATGAAAAAAACTAATTCAAAATGGTAATATGCACCCCTATGTTTATTGTAATTCATGCAGCATTTTTTACGATAACCAAGATGTGGAAACCACTTAAGTATCTGTTGTTGGATGAATAGATAAAGATGTGGTACATATGTACAGTGGAATATTATTCAGCCATAAAAAGAAGGAAGCCATAACATAAATGTACCTCTAGGGCATTATGCTAAATGAAACCAGTTAGATAAAGACAAATGCTGTGTCATTTAGGTTCTTGAACGCAGTTTCTGTACATGTGCCTCTGTGTATCTGTGTGTGTTGGGGGGCTTCCTGTACAATAACAAGCAATTTCAGATACCATTAAGGTGTCCTACAGTTCATCACACATCGTGTCAAATCCTACAGGTTAAGGATTCAGTCTTAACGTCCCCTCTACCCCCCAAACACACACTCAGTGCATTTACTTCAGATGTCATTCAGAAGCCCAGGTAACAACCAGTAGCTAATTACCAGCTACTGACTGAACTGGAGGTTCCAATGACCTTCTTTGACTCTATGCCAGTTGCAAAATCCAAGTTGTTACCTGTACTTCTATAAATCAGAAGTTCCCACGACCTCTTCCTTGGGTTCAATTAATTTGCTAGAGCAGCTCGTAGAACTCTGGGATCCATTTTAACTGAGAAACAGCCAGATGGAGGAGTTGCATTTGGGCAAGCTATGGGGGAGGGGTATGGGGCTTCTGTTCCTCTCTTGAGCACCTCATTCTCCCCAAATCTCCACCTTATTAATCAGTGCAGAATCTCTCTAAACCCTGTCCTTTCAGATTTTTGTGCAGGCTCCGTTACATATGCATGTTTGATTAAATGTTCGCCATTGGTGATTAAATGAACCCTTAGTCCCTGTTCCCTCCCTGGAGGTCCAGGGAGTGAGACTGAAAGTTCTAACCCTCTAATCACTTGGTTGGCTCTAGTGGCAACTAGCCCCTGTCCTTATGTGCTTTCCAAAAGTCACCTGATTTAACAAAAGACGTTATCACTCTCAACACTTAGGAAATTCCAAGAGTTTTGAGAGCTGTGAAGAACAGGATGAAGACCAAATAAATACAGGGTGGGGAAGAAGTAGATTTACAGTTGTTCATTTGGAAAATAATACAATAATTAATAAATAATAATACAAGAATAAACTATTTTGAGTACTCATAAGTGTAAACCTACTTTTGCCTAACCCTGAAGTTTTCTTTTAAAGAACAATATCATACCATGTGATCTATGATCTCACTTATATGTGGAATCTAAAAAACAACAACAAAACAAGCCCATAAATAGAATAGATTGCCTGCCAGAGTCAGATGGGGGTGGGTGAAGTGGGTGAAGGGGGTCAAAAACTACAAACTTCCAGTTATAAAATAAGTCATGGGGACGTAATGTACAGCATGGTGACTATAGTTAATACCGTATTGCATATTTGAAAGTTGCTAAGAGTGGATCTTAGATATTCTCATCATAAGAAAATTTTTTTTGTAGCTATATAAGATGACAGATGTTAACCAGACTTATTGTGGTGACCATTTCACAGCGAAAATGTCAAATCATGTTGTACAATGTGCTTCAATTAAAACAAAAACTTACTACCAAGCTACAGTAATCAAGAGTTTGTGGTACTGGCATAAGATCATAAAGATCAGTGGAACATAATTGTGAGTACAGACATAATCCCATATGTTTATAGGCAAACGATTTTCTTTTTTTATTAATTAATTTTCATTTCATTTATTTATTTAGTTTTAGAGAGAAGGGGGAGAGAGAAATATCAATGTGTGGTTGCTTCTTGAGTGCCCGCAACTGGGGCCCTGCCCCACCACAACCCAGGCATGTGCCCAGATTGGGAATTGAACTGGTGACCCTTTGGTTCGTAGACTGCACTCAATCCACTGAGCTATACCAGCCAGGGCTCTTTTCCTGTTTTTTTGTTGTTGTTGTTGTGTTTTGGTTTTTGGTTTTTTTAATTATTTCATTTTATTTTATTTTAATTGTTGTTCAAGTACAATTTTCTGCCTTTTACCCCCATGTCAGCCCACCCCCATGCTGTTTTGGGTTTTTTTTTTTTTTTACGATTTTTATTGGAGAGAGAAACATGCGCGAGAGATACAAGGGTCTGTTGTCTCTTGCATGCTTCCAACTGAGGACCTGGTTTGCAACCCAACCCAGGCATGCGCCGTGACCAGAAATTGGGCCAGCGACCTTTGGCTTTGCAGGTTGGTGCTCAAGCCACTGAGCCGCACCTGCCAGGGCAACAGATGATTTTCTACAAGAGTGCCAAGACTAATCAGTGGTTAAGAATGGTCTTTTTTTCTTTTTTTTGAATCCTCATCCAAGGACATTGTTTTCATTGCTTCTAGAAAGAGGAAGGGAGAGAGAGAAACATTGAGTGAGAGAGACATTAATTATTGCCTGCCAGTGCTCCTGGACTGGGGATTGTACTTGCTGGGACAGGGAATCAAACCTGCAACCTGAGTATGTGCCCCATACTGGGAATTGAATCTGCAGTCTTTTGGTTATGGGATGGTGCACCAACTAACTGAGCTACACTGGCTGGGGCAAGAATGGTCTTCATAACAGATTGATTATCCACTTTTAAAAAAATGAAGATTTTACCCCACCTCATACCATATACAAAGTGAACTCAAGATAAATTAAAGATCTAAATGTAAGCGAAAACTACATAAATGTATATCTTTGTGGTCTTGGATTAGCTAATAGTTTCTTGGGTATGACACCTAAATCACAACCAACCAGAGAAAAAAATAGATTAATTGGATTTTATGAAAATTAAAATTATCTGTGTATTGAAGGACTCTGTATCAAGAAAGTGAAAACTGACATATTGGAGAAAGTATTTGTAAATCATACATCTGATGAAAGTGGGAGGTGCAGGCCCACTCTGGAGATAGATTATGCAAATATTGAGTCCCTGAGTGCTCTTAAAGTCACATAGTCTTTTTGCCAGGGCTAGTAGCACATCTATTAACTAGCCATCAACTTGCCACAGATTGGTAAAATATACTAAGTGGTTTCATCCCTTTCTCCCCTTCTCCCAACCATGGGCAGTGGGAAATTTCTCTTACACTTTGAGGACCCCTGTGTACCCTGTTAACAGCATGGTCTAACACTCTGGAGATAGCTTATGCAAATATTCTGGAGTTAGATCATGGCAGTTGTACAATTCCAAATATACTAAGGACCACTAAATTGTACACTACAAAAAGGTGAATTTTATGGTATAGACATTATATTTCAATTATAAAATATTTTTTTAAAAACTCACCTTAAAATTAAAATGTGATGTTATAATGTAAATATTTTGGTTAAAATTTGATCACATTTTATTTTAAAGCACAGTAGGAAATTAGATGTAATCTTAAATTCTTGGTTACTTTCTCACATGTATCTTGTAAATGTCTTTCTATAGTAAAATAAAAATGTTATTGTGGGTTTTCTAAAGTGGTCATTTTATGTAAAGTTCGATTATTGGTTTTTGGTCCCAATATTGATTTTATTAGGATTATATTGATAGGTTAGCTATGGTTGGGGGGGATATCTTCTCAGTTTGTTAGCAGGTTAGAGAATACATTTTGGTCCTTGATTGCAAGGTTTATTTAATAGAAAAGGGGTTATTAACTTTTATAATGCTAGATTTGTAATGACTTAGCATGTAGGGCAAACCAAAGTGAAATTAACCATAGCATACCTGAGCAGGTGGTTGACAATTACTGTAGATTTGTGTATGAATTTACCTCTTTCCTGAGGTAGGTGCCAACTGCCAAATGTATTAAATATTTAAAATTGAGAGGAAAAGAAGTACAATGATGTAATTTGTCATTTTAAAAATTAGGATTCTTAGTAATAAAGAAAGTAATAAAAGAAATTAAATAAACTTTGTTTTTTAAGTTGTTGTACTTCAGAGGCTTAATCCCTGCTATTTGTAAGTTTGGAGCTTCCCAGAAAACAAAAATTATCTGCAATGTGTAAATTAACAGGTATTGCTATATGTGAAGCTATCCTAGAACTTAATGACTTAAAGCAGCAATTTATTAATCTTGCTTGCACATTTGTGGAGTGGGTTAGGTAACTTAGGTTAGGCTTAGCAGGGCATCTATGGGTGTGGGTGGGTTTCTCATTGTAGGTTGGACTTGGCACCTTATTTGGGGTTTGGCTTAGTTCTACTCCTTGTGTTTATTCTGGGTCCTAGGCTGAAGGGGCATTGTCTACCTAGTAAAGCTTTTTTCTTGGTAATGGCAGAGATACAAGAGGGCAAGCCCAACTGCACAAAGACATTGCAAATCTTTGCATCATTTCTGCTGACATCCCATTAGCCAAAACAAGTCAGATGGCCAAGGCTTTGGAGTTAGGAAATACATTTTGCCCACCTGGAGGCCAAACTAAGGCATGTGGCCAAGCTCAGCATCAGTTAGAAAGGAAAATACACTCCTACGTAGGTGGAGTTTGGGGTAGGATGTAGTGATTATTTTGGAAGAAAGCCCACATCTATTAAACTGTAAATATGAGATGGTGGTGCCCATGTTACAGCTGTGAAATGTTTTGCATATAATTGTGAAAATCATTGTTAAACCATTGTTTACTTAGTCTTGCTTAGTCTAAGTTGTTTTATTATATCATTTAATAGATAATACTGTTTTTGTATTCTTGTGTTTTTTAATAGATTGTTTTATCTTAGCTATAGAATTTTTGTTTAAACATTAATTCCCAAGTAACACGGGAAGTTATTAGAAGCATCATTTGTCAGAAGTATCATCAGTCAACTTAAAGAAAAAAGAGAAATGTGATTTCTATTTCCATGAGGTAGGTGGCTTATACTTTCATTTGGTGACTTCCAAGATGACTAGTCAGTGTGCCAAATATGCTTTATATTTTCATAGAGAAATTAACTAATATTTTAAGTTTTTGCCAAGATTATATGTCTACATAATAAAACATTTAAGTGGATATATAATGAAAGTAAGTTTTTTTCACAGTTGTGATGCTTGGTCCCGCAGTTCTTTTATATATTATTCTGTTATCACAGTAGCTGTTTGTGGTTTCTTTCTTGTGAATATAGTATGTATTAGCTTTTGCTGTTTACTGACAGTATTTTTCACCAGTTTTGTCTCTCAAACTTAGCTTCTGAATTTTGTGACAAGGCTCAAAAGATTTCCCTCTCTGAAAATAAATATTAAAATTCTCATACTACTTTAATTGTTTAATTTTTAATGATTATTTTTTTCCTAGATATCATCTCACTCTTAAACCAAAATTGCCCAGATGGTTACCTGGTTGTCTTAACACCAATTATTGAATAATCTTTTCTTCATTAATTTGAAATTAATGAAATTAATACCACCTTTATAAATATGTACTAAGTTTCTGTATGCATTTGGGCCTGTTTTAGAGTCTCTCTTACCTTACTGATAAGTTGAAACTAAGTTGTTAATTGTTACAACTAAATGTATTTTAATATCGTAAGCACAAATCTATACCCCATTACATTTTTTTTGATTTATGTATGTGTGTAGTATTGAAACTAGTATGTGATATTTTCTTCTGTTGTGTATTTCAGTTGATAGTTATTTATTTAAAGCTTTTGAATTTTTTTTTTTTTACCTATTTACCATACTGAATTCACATACTAATAGTTTTTCTATTGATTGTCTTGGATTTTTTTCTGCAAATAATTTTCTTTCAAATTTTTGTTTATTATTTCTCCTTGTTTAATTGTATCACCTCTGCGACACTCTTAAAGATATTTGCTGAATTAGTGAAAGACTTCTTCTGTAACCCCGTATAGCATGATTCTTGCTTTTTTGGTTTGTGTACTCCAAAAGTTGATGGTACTAAGAAAGATATATTTGCACATATCCTTAGTATTTCAGTTGCCAACTCATTCCTTTTATTGGCATGAGTAGAGAATCAAGAGAGGGCATATAAGCATATTTGTATTATCAGTAGCAGTTCTTTTTATAAAATCTTTTTTAATTATCTAATTCATATGAAATTCAGTAAGGGCACATATGTTATCTTTTTGTTTATTTCTGAACTCTTTTCTCCTTTTTCTCTGATTCATTTTAATACATTCATTTTTTGCTGCACTTTCTCTTGTAACTCCTAGAATACCTATGGGAAGTGAATTCTTTGAAACCCTATGTGTTTAAGAGTATCCTTATTTGAGGCTCACACTTAATTGGACATTGAATTTTACATTGAACATGGTTTTCATTCTGTGTTTTGAAGGATTTTCCCTTAACTCTGTTCTCTTGGTATTGAGAAGTCTGTGTAATTCTGATCCTTAATCTAATGTATATAATTGAGGGTTTTTCTCTCCCTCTAGAAACTTGAGGGTCATCCTAACATTTCTCATAATATGCTTTTTAAAATCTTGTTCTCATTATGCTAGATACTTTTGGCCATTTTAATTTGGAAACTTGTGTCTTTTAGGTGTAGGAAAATTTCTTGTATTCTTGTTTTTGTTTTTTTAAGTGCTTTTTCTCTTTTTTTTAACCCCAGTTACTAGGTTATTGGATGTTCATTGATAGTCCTTTAATTTTCCTATCTTTTGTCTCCTGTTTGCCATCTGAGTCTTTTTGTTTTACTTTACAGGGATTTCCTTACCTTTATCTTGTAATGCTTTTATTAACTTTTAAATTTCTTTTGTACTATTTTTTATTTTAAAGACATCCTTTTTGTGCTGTGAATGTTTTTGTGTATTTCATGGATGCATTAGCGTTTTTTAAAGTTTTTGTTACTGTATAGTTTGTTTCTTCCAAGCTACTCATTTCCTGTTTTTCTTTTCCTTTTCCATTTTAAGGTTTTCTTTGCGTATGTGGCAGTTCTTTTTTATTTGCTCAGTGGTTACAATTCAGATACTAAAAACTGATTGTATGTTGTCTGTGTTGAAATGGTGGGTGGGCTGGTAGTCTGATTATTGGGTGTGAGTGTGTATGTGTCCTTTTTTTTGGCTTTCAGTAATTTTATTTTCCAGTTGCAATTGGCATACAATATCAGTTTCTGGTGTACAACCTAGAGATTATACATTATATGACTTACTAAGTGATCATCCTGGTAAATCTAGTACCCATCTAACCTTACATAGTTACTACAGTATTATTGACTCATTCCCTTTGCTGTACTTTACATCCCCATGACTTCTGTAACTACCAAATTGTACTTCTTAACCCCTCCACCTTTATCACCTATTCCCCCAATCCCCTTCCCATCTGGCAAAATGTTCTCTGTTAGTCTGTTTCTGTTCTGTCTCTGTTTATTTTGTTTTTTGAGAGTCCACATAAAGGTGACATCATATGGCATTTTTTTCTCTCTGTCTGACTTATTTCATTCAGCACAATATCCTCTGCATCCATCTGTGTTGTTACAGATTACAAGATTTTACCATTTAAAGTAATTGTTGATAGATATGTATTTATTGCCATTTTATTCACATTTTTATTTTTCTTCTTCTTAAAGAAGACCCTTTAATATTTTCTGAATACTGGTTTGGTGGTGATACACTTCCTTAGCTTTTTCTTGTCGTTGCAGTTCTTTATATAGAGTAATCTTGGTTGTAGGTCCTTGCTTTTCATCACTTTGAATATTTCTTGCCAGTCCCTTTTGGCCTGCAAAGCTGCTGTTGAGAAATCAGCTGATAGTCTTTATGGGACCTCCCTTGTAGATAGCTAACTGCTTTTGTCTTCCTGCTTTTAAGATTCTCTCTTTTTAACCTTTCATGTTTTCATTGTGATGTATCTTGGTGTGGGCGTCTTTGGGATCACCTTGTTTGGGGCTATCTATGTTTCCTTAACTTTTATGTCTGTTTCCTTTATCAGTTTAGGGAAGTTTCTATCATTATTTTTTATTTTTATTTATTTATCTACTTATTAATTACTTTTTTGTTGTTCAATTACAGTTGCCTGTATTTTCCCCTCACCACTCCCCCCCACCCCAGGCAGTCCAACCTCCCTCCCTTGCTTCCACCGTCCCTCTTGGCTCTGTCCATGTGTTCTTTATAGTAGTTCCTGAAAACCCTTCTCCCCACTGTCCCCTTCCCCCTCCCCTCTGGCTATTGTTAGATTGTTCTTAACTTCAATGTCTCTGGTTATATTTTGTTCGCTTTTTTCTTTTGTTGATTATGTTCCAGTTAAAGGTGAGATCATATGGTATTTGTCCCTCACAGCCTGGCTTATTTCACTTAGCATAATGTTCTCCAGTTCCATCCTTGCTGTTACAAAGGGTAGGAGCTCCTTCTTTCTGCTGCGTAGAATTCCATTGTGTAAATGTACCATAGTTTTTTGATCCACTCATTCACTAATGGGCACTTAGGTTGCTTCCAGCACTTGACTGTTGTAAATTGTGTTGCTATGAACATTGGAGTGCATAAATTCTTTTGGATTGGTGTTTCAGGGCTCTATAATCCCAGCAGTGGAATTGCTGAGTCAGAAGGCAGTTCTATTTTTAGTTTTCTGAGGAAATTCCATACTGTTTTCCATAGTGGCTTCACCAGTCTGCATTCCCACTAACAGTGCACTAGGATTCTTTTCTCCAAATCCTCTCCAACACTTGTTTGTTGATTTGTTTATGATGACCATTCTGACTGGTGTGAAGTGGTATCTCATTCCATCATTATTTTTTTCACGTAGGTTTTCATTCTTGCTCTCTCTTCTGGCATCCTCATGATGTGAATGCTGGTATGCTTGTTTTTGTCCCAGGGGCCCCTTAAACTATCCTCCTTTTGTTGTTATTGTTGTTGTTGTTGTTGTTGTTCTAGTTGGGTGCTTTCTACTTTTTTATCTTTCAAATCTCTGATTTGATCTTCTGCTTCATCTACACTACTGTTGATTCCCTTTAGTGTATTCTTCATTTCTGACTGGTTCTTTTTTTGTTTTCTAGTTTCTTTCTGTTTCTTATCTCTTTCATTATATTCATCTACTCTTCCCCTAAGTTCATTGAGCATCCTTATAACCAGTGTTGGAGCTTTGCATCTTTAAGATTGCTTGTTTCCATTTTGTTTAATTCTTTTTCTAGAGTTTGTTCTGTGATTTAATTTGGGACATGTTTCTTTTTCACCTCATTTTGGCAGCCTCTCTCTATTTGTTTCAGTGAATTAGGTAGAGCTACGTCATCTCCCAGCTTTGGTAGAGTGGTCTTTTGTTGTAGGTGTTAAGTGTCCTGTAGCATCCAGTGGCCCAGCCTCACCATTCATCAGAGCTGGGCACTCCAGGTGTGCCACCTGTGTGGGCTGTAGTTGTACCTTAATTGCTGTTGGCACCTTAGTGGGAGGAATTTACCCCCAGGCCAATCGACTGCAAGGACTGGCTGACCACCTTGAAGGATCAGTTGTGCAGGGGCTCAGCCCACAAGCAGGACTTACCTTAGTGGGGCTCTGCTCTGGTACCCACTCTGTTTGCCACTTGAGTGTGTCACTTGTGGAGGTGGTTGGGTGGTGCTTTGATGTGGTCTGAAGCTGTCTGTGGAACTTCCTGGGAGGTGCAGGCTAAGGTCACCTGGCATGAGCCACTAAACAATCTGTAGATGGCTGCTAGTTGTGCTAGGCTTATAGATGCACAAGAAAGGCCAAGCTGTGAACCAGGGTTGGCTGTTGCAAGTGCCAAGCCTGGGGCCATTTAGCAGGAAGTACAAGGCATACCAAGGCCAGGTGCTACTTATTTGAGAGATTTTAGGAAAGTTTGAAACATGAGCCAAGATAAGCTGTTTGTATTGAAAAGCCACTGGAAATGGCTTAGGTTGGGCCTGCAAGTTGGGTGGGGTGGGGTCTCAGGGAAATCACCAGGGCAGGCTTGTCAGCTCTAGCCAGGATGATGGAAACTCAGATCTGGCACCTGCCTGCTTTGTGCTGGGAGGCTCAGAAAAGGAACAAAGTCCTCTGCCAACACTCTGTTTGGGAGAAAGGTGCCCCTCCAGTCCTTATCCTAATATCAGACAATTCAGTTCCTCTCTATATGTTCCTGATGCCTTTCAAGCTGCTGCCCTAGCACTAGAGCTTAAAGCAAGCGAGTCAGTAAATCCATGCACAGCCCTTTAAGAGGAATGCCTGAGTCTCCAGCCACTCACCAACTCACTCAGCCTCAAAATCCACTGGTTTTTGCAGCCAGAAGTTACAAGGACTTTTCTCCCTGGCCTGGAATCAAGGACTAGAAGGCCTGGTGTGGGCCTGGGACCTCCTTACTCCTCACAGGGGACCTCTGCAGCCCAGATATCCTTCCTGATTTCTATCTGCCACTCCTGAATGTGGGACTAGCTTGTTT
The DNA here is from genome assembly GCA_004027475.1 of Anoura caudifer. NCBI lineage: Eukaryota > Metazoa > Chordata > Mammalia > Chiroptera > Phyllostomidae > Anoura > Anoura caudifer. The sequence goes on from PVKU01001563.1 coordinate 16,064, forward strand.
GGTGTCTCCTCCCCTCCTACCAGTCTTGGTATGACTTCGTCTTTATATCCTTAGTTCTAGTACTTAACATTGGGCTAGTTTTCAGGCTGTTCTGAATGATGGTTGTTGTGTAGTTTAGTTGTAATTTTTGTGTGGGTCGTGCAAGGATTCTAGTACTGCATTTACCTATACCACCATCTTGACTGGTGTGTGTGTGTGTGTGTGTGTGTGTGTGTGTGTGTGTGTCTGTTTTTACTGACTATGGAACCTATCAGTATTTTTTAGGTCTTTTCTCTATGTTTGTCAAATTCACTAGAAAATACTACGATCTTTCAGTTTTCTTTTTAGGAAGCATAAGCTTGGCTGCTGTCCTCCAGGAGTCTCTGAGTAGACAAAGAAGGCTTTGGGTGAAGGGAGTGGGTGTCAGCAGTTTATGTACTCCTACTTAATCCTCTGTTGTCATTTTAATACTTCTTGCCTGAGCTGTGACCATTAAGCCCCCAGATGAAAGAACTTTTGCTTTATTTATTTCAGAGATTTATACCTGCAGTCTTCAAGTAGTGATATAGGTCAGTCTTCTGGATGGTAGTAATTGGAAAGACAGTCTGGGAGCCTTTTCTCTCTCTCTCTTTTTTTTTTTTTTCTTTTTTTGAGTCATCATTTTCATCCCCATCTCTTATGGAGCCTGGTATTACCACTTCCTGGGTCCTGAAAGATTCTGTTTTTTATGGGGTATGGAGTTTTCCAGCTCAGGATTCAGGTTTTCTTGAGTCTGAGGTTAATTATTATTTGTTCTCCTTTGTAGCTTCCATACTTTTTATTTTATTATTTTCTCTTTTGTTCTTTTCCTTTAGATTTATGGTTTTGTCTTACTTTATCTTTTGTTATTTATTTAAAAGATTTTATTTATTTATTTTTAAGGGGGGGAGAAAGAGGAAGAGAAACATCAATCTGTGGTTGCCTATTGTGCACCCCCTATTGGGGACCTGGCTTGCAACCCAGGCATGTACCCTGACTGGGAATCAAACCAGTGACCCTTTGCTTTGCAGTCTGGTGCTCAGTCCGCTGAGCCACATCAGCAACGGCTTGGATTTATGGTTTTGTCTTATTTTAATGCATCGTATATTTTTAGTAGATTTTACAGGAGAATAGAGGTTAATGTGTGAATTTTAATTTGTCTTTTTAACTGTCAGTGTTTTTCTACGTGTAGAGTTATTTATATAGCACTGATTTTCCTCAAAATAGGATTTTACTTTATCAGTTTAACATACATGCACATACGACATTTTTTCCTGTATTCAAGACTTTATTTTTTAGAACATAGAGTTATTGCATGCTATTCTGTTGGATGCATGTAATACCAGTTAACTTCATGTTAGAAATACTGAAATTATGCTGTATGTTAAGTGAGCTCTGAAGACTAATAATAGGATGGTAAAATTATGGAGTGTTATACTTAATGAGGTGTGAATCATTGATTACATTTTTCTTGTATACCTTTTAAACTTTAAAAATACTTTTTCTTTTAGGTGCCATATAATGTGTTGAGCTATAATAAGGAATGATTTTGTCAAGTTTTCATGAGTTATGGTGGCTGAAAGATCAGTTCTGTCTTGTGGGAAAAGAACTGTAAGTAATCTTAAATAATAAACTGATTTTCAACATCTGTGCTTAAATAAGACACAGTATTGATTTATTCATAGGAAGGTACTTTGGGATACTTTATTCTTTTCTTTTTTAAGATTTTATTTATTTTATCTTTAGAGGGGAAGGGAAGGAGAGAGGGAGAGAAATATCAATGTGTGGTTGCCTCTCATGCGTCCCCTGCCGGGAACTGGCCTGCAACCCAGGCATGTGCCCTGACTGGGAATCAAACCACGATCCTTTGGTTTGCAGGCCTGCGCTCAGTCCACTGAGCTACACCAGCCAGGGTGGGATACTTTATTCTGTTAGCTTTAATTATATAGACTAATAATTCAAAAGGAGAAGTTAGATTTTATATAAAAAAGATTATTTCTATATAGTGTTATTATTGCCATGTTTCTTCAAGTTTACAAAATTTAATTTTTATCTTTTTTAATTTTTCAGAAATGGCAGCACAAAAGGAAATCTATATTAATAAAATATTTTATTAAACGAAAGAGGTTATATAAGAACTTTGAAACAGCAGACTCAGCAAACGAGGGAAGAAACGTGTTAGCTGTAAGACATGTTTCAAATGAATCAAAGTTCAATATCTGTAGACTCCAGAAGACAAAAGTTTTCAAAAACTTTGTCAAAACAGACAGGTCAGTGATAAATAACTTCTCCAGTAATAGGGCTAGGCCTGAAATCCAATATTAATCAACAAATTAACAAAACAGATTGAACTAAATTTTTTTCATAAAGATTTCTAAAAATATCAAATTAGAATTAAATTTTCTTCAAATTTATATCTCCTTTCCCAAAGCAAAGTAGATCTTTCAGTCTTGATGCCAGCTTTTCTCATATCCTAGGGATGACAGAAACCTTACTTGAAGCAAACTAGTATTTTGTTGACAATGTGTATCAGCATCAAAGTCAATTTTTAAGACCTGCTCCTCAATAATAATACTGGACATTCAGCATTCTAACCTATCAGGACACGAGAATCCTCTCAGAAGCTATTCAGAACAGGAGGACCTGACTCAGGAATGATGTCTATTCAGGAGAAATCAAAAGAAAATCTCTCCAATGTTATTAAAAAAAGTGATGATAAGCATTTAGAAGTACAAATTCAAGGTTCTCAAAAGAATCTAGCAAAAAAATCGAATCCAAAGGAAGCTATAAAATCCCTAGTTAAATCTTCCAGTGAAAGTAAAATAAATCAGCCTCAATTAGGTGTATGTATGAGTACAAGGTCAGCAACAGCAGCATTCAATGATGAAAAAGCTAATAAGTCCATTAATAAAAATATGGCTACTGTGAAGAGACATTCACAACAAGAATCTACAAAAAAGAAGAAATCTCAGAAAAAATCAGTGCATGAGACCCCAAAATCAAATGAACAGTGTAACCGGAGATCACAAAGACTACAACAGCTAACAGAGGTTTCAACAAGATCTCTGCGTAGTAGAGAAATTCAGGGTCAAGTTCAAGCAGTTAAACAGAGTTTGCCACCAAGAAAAGAGCACTGTAGCAACACTCAAAGTAAATCTAATAAAGTTAAAACAACTCAAAAACATGTAAAAAGAAAAGTACTGGAAATAAAGTCTGATTCTGGAGTGGATGAAAATCCAGTCATTAATAATGAGGTAGTAAATTACCCGAAAGGAAAAAAACGCAAAGTAGAGCATCAGACAACTTATGCTTGTAGTTCTCAGTACATACAAGGATCTGAAAACTGTGTTCAGAAGAATACTAGAAAAGAGGAAACAAAATCTGTGCCTGTAACTTCTGAGATAAAAAGATCAAAAATGGTTACTATAGCGGTCTCTAAAAAGAATGAGATGAAGAAGTCAGTTCATTCACAAGTGAATACTAGTTCAAAACCTCAAAAAAGTCCACAGCCATCAGTGCCTGAACAAAATGTAGATAATGAGCAAGGAGGAAAGAGCAAACGAGGTAGCATTCTCCAGCTCTGTGAAGAAATTGCTGGTGAAATCGAGTCAGATACTGTAGAGGTAAAAAAGGAATCTTCACAAACAGAAAATGTAAAGGAGGAAAAGCCCACAGAAATAAAACCAGAACAGACTGATATTGAAAGACAAATACTTTATCAGAAAGAAATGAATCAGGATGTTCAACGGAATCGTTTCTTCCCCAGTAGGAAAACAAAGCCCGTGAAATGTGTACTAAATGGAATAAACAGTTCAGCTAAAAAGAACTCCAACTGGACTAAAATTAAACTCTCAAAATTTAACTCTGTGCAGCAAAATAAGTTGGACTCTCAAGTTTCCCCTAAATTGGGCTTATTACGAACTAGTTTTACACTACCAGCATTAGGAATGCCTCATCCAGTTACTCAAAGTACATTTTTAGGGACAAAACCATGTGATGATAAAAACATAGCTTGCCAGCAGGAAGAAATGAAAGAAATTAATTCTGAAGAAGTTAAAATTAGTGATATTACAGTTGAAATTAGTAAAACCACGAAAAGGGCTCCTGAATATTGTCATTTGGATAATCAGATAAAACCACCTGCTAACTCACCATTGGATAACCAGATGAAAGATTATTTTGAATCACCACCAGATAAGGTAATCTGTTTTTTTAATCTCTTTTTATTATACACAGTAGAGCTGAGTACTTTCTAATAAGAAATAAGTGTTTGCAACATACTTTATCTTAGGAATCATAAAAGACCGAAGAGTCATTTATCTGTTGTTAGCAGGAGTTTTATTGATTCAGTCTTGTACTGAGGGGTAGAACTTACTGAGTTCTTTAGATGTCTCATATTTATGTGAATGCTTCTCATTGTTTTCTCATTTTCACCCTCCATTTTAACTTTATTTGAAGTGTAAACCTGTTGAATTCTAGCTTTTCTTTTTCAGTTAACACAGTGATATGTTTCATTTTTCTATTAATTGTAATCATAGAAACTACGTTTCATAGTGACTAAAATGTAGAGCTTAAATTCTGATCAAGCTGTTAAAATTAATTTTAGCTGTCCACAAATCAACCTATTTTTCCCTACCTGATAAAATTAAAAAATTAAACATTTCTATTGGTAGGGATGCCTCTGGTTTGCCATTTTGAACAGTTGGCAAAGAGTATGTCTGAAAGATGTAAATAATTCAATCTTCAGTCTAAGAATAAAATTATAGTGTCTTAGAATTTTTAAAATGGAAAAATAAATGAAAAACAATCTGATAAAAAGAAACTCTAATGAGTTATCTAAGGCAGTAGTTTTGAAACTTTATAAAAGCAGCTCAGACCATTCGTTTTTAAAAACTTTATTGGTGACACTATTACTAGTATCTTTATTTTTCCCCCTTTGTTTCCACCCAGCCTTTGTGCACTCTTCCCTCCAGCCATCACCAAACTGTTGTTTATGTCTACAGGTTATGTGGTTATACATGTATGTTCTTTGGCTAATCCTTTCACCTTTCTTTATCCAGTCCCCCCTTCCCCCTCCCTTCTTCACTCTCACCTCTAGTATCTGTAAATCTGTTCTATGTAAACATGCCTCTGTGTCTCTCTTGTTTGCCAGTTTATTTAGTTTATTTTGTTCATTAGATTCCACATATAAGTGAGATCATATGCTATTTATCTTTCTCTAACTGCAGGTAAGCCCATTTCTTTCCAAATTAAATCATGGGTAAAATATCAGTATATAAAACTAATGAGCAGAAATTTTATAGGCCTAGAGCCGTGGAGCTCTTCAATATGACTTATAAAAACTCCACTAATTTGTTTCCATTACTTAAATTTATAATGAGAAAACTGGGAGCAATAGAGGAATGTGATTAGATCGCATGTTTGGTGGCACAAATAGGATTAAAATCCAGGTCCTGAATCTCAGCCCAGCATTCCTTGAATAGCAACATAGTTTGAGCATTAGAAGATTTGAGAAAAAAATTATCATGAGTAGAGAAAAAAGTCATCTTAAAATTTTGAGAGTGATTTAAAATTCTCTTTAGAGGCATTTTGGTCTAGGAGCAAATTTGAATGAGGAGTCGGGCTTTATGCCAGAAGTCATGAAAATACAGATCATTGCCTATTCTCATGGACTAAATCGAAGTGAATTTAAAGAGAACAGATACCATATGGTATGCTTAGATTTTATATTCTGTACAAATGCTAATGAAATCATCAATTAGAACAATTATTTAGTAATAGTAACTAGAAGTAAGTAGTGAGTGGAGTATGGATAATAAGTGTGGCTACTTGTAGACATGAGGTGGCTTTCTACTCAGTGTGTTTTGTCCACAGATTTATAGCTTATAATCCAGGCGTTGCTGGAGAGTATTGTCTAACTAACTCCTTGATGCATAAATACCTGTCAAAACTCAAAAGGCAGACAGTTTGTATAGAATATATTGAAGAATAAGAAATGTAGTACATTCTTTGAACTGTACTAGAATAAACATGCTTACTTAGACCACATTATTTTAACCTGTATTAATTGCTTTTACTAAAATGTGCTTTGAATTTATACTGTATCTGTCTTGAGGAACATTATGAGAAACAGTCCTGTGAAACTTGGTTAAAAATTTTATTTCCACTTGAAAATTACATTTCAAATTTTCCAGAGTACTACAGGGATTAACATTACACTCATTTCTGCCATCCAAATTTGACAAAAATTAACATTTTATTGAATATGGGTCTTTTAAAGTAAGTACATTACAGATAGCATTAAAGACCATACCTTCTCCTTCCCATTCACCTCTCTTCCCTGAGTTAAACATGTACTTGAAGTAGGTGTGCATTTTTCTGTTTTTATTTTTATGACTTTACTGTGCATCTGTATATAGTCAGCACTGTATGTGTGTTTTAAATGTTTACATAAATGCTAACAGTTTGTGTAGGGGAATGTAAAAACAACCCTTACATCATTTGAAAACTTTTTCTATGGCTGTGTATAATTTCACTCTTTTAGTTATATAGTGTTGATCATAACTATTCTCAGAAATGATGATTGATAAGGTTAAGCATCTCATCTGATGGGCCTTCTGAATTCTTTGGGCTGAATTTAAATTATTTGGACTGTATGGATTGTAAAGCTCAATTATTTTTTAATTTGTTTTTAAACCAATAACTTACTAACTTCCTTTTAATGGAGATTAATTAGCATGCTGCTGTTAATAATTTTTCTGCTTTTTCAATAAAAAGTTCATCTTTTTCAAAAAGTAAAATGTTCAAAAATAATGTTACACGTTCATTGTAACAATCTCAATACAGATATATAATGCACACATGGAAAGTTAATTATTTTCCTCATTTCCGTTTTTTTGAGATAGCCAGTGTTGATAGAGATTGGAGTTCGTTTTCTTTTGGAAGTTACTGAGTGTCTGTTTTAACAAGGTTCTGATTTAGGGACTCTTAGGCATAGAGAGATAGAGTAATGGTCTTTGCTCTTAAGTGTTATAGGAAATGAGTCAAAAAGATACAACTGATTCAAAATAGGAATGATAATGTCACTGGATAGGTACTGGGCCTGGAGTGTGTCTGCCTAAGGCAGGCCTGTAATGTGTGGGTTCTAGACTTTGCGCAGGAAACATTTCACCATACAAGTCCAGGTGATTTTGAGAGTAAGTTTGTTAAAGCTGGGGACAGTGAAACAGAGGAAGGACTTAGTGTAGAAGAAACAACAGGAGAGAGCATAGGTAGCACTCTGCTTTGGCTCCCTAGGAATGTTATAGGAAAGAAGTGAACCTAGGTGGGGCTACTGTTAGGTCACTGGGAGGTGAAAGTCAAAGTGACAAAAGTGAGCCAGAATGGGTCTCCTTTTGTAAAAAAACCTCACTGGAAAGTCAGAGAAAAAATGGCCTTGGAGACAGGATTGGGGATAAGCCTGGGGCTAACTGCTGCCCCCTACTGTCCCCCTGGTTGCAAGTCTCATGGGGACCCTTAGAGTTTAGGAGGAAGTAAAAAAGTTCATGCCCATGAAGGGACGTGGGTGTGCTCTAGAGTGAGCCCACACTGGTATCCTTTGTCTTGAGGGTTTTATCTCCTGTAGGGGAGAGTGTTAGGGGAGGGTTTCAGCAGAATATTCATCATCTTTCCAGGTATGTTTTTAATATACTAATACATCAAAATGAGTGTATAGGGGAGTTTGGGATTATTCTTTGATCTTCTTTACTGTTTTACTTTTATCTTGGGTCTCTCTGGCTCTAATTGAGTTTTTGTGATTTGTTCCCCTGACTTCATCCATCCTTGGGTTTGGCTGGCACAAATGGCATTAATAGGGTCTCTGTCCTCTATCTCCCTGACCAGGATGGTTTAAGGTGTATATTCTCTGGTTAGGGAGGCAAAGTATAAACCATTTGCTATCAAGTGTCCTTGGTTAGGGAAGTTAAAGTCTTGTGATTCTTTAGTTGGCTGTAAGTTGTTCATATTGGCCTAGTTTAATTATCTTGTCTCAGTTTTCCCATTCCACTTGCCCAGGAATTTTCCTCTTTTCTTATCCTGCCTCAATAAGGGCCTGAAAGAGGTAGATATGAAGTAGACGGGGAATGATTAGAAATTTTGGGAACAGGGATGGGGAAGCTTGGAAAAGGCTTTATGGAAGAGGTTAATGTTTAAATAATGAGTTGAGTTTATACAGGGAGAAAGGTATTCTAGATCAGCCCTGTCCAGTAGAAATATAATGTGAACCACATATATCATTTAAAATTTTCTGATAGCCACTTTAAAAAAGAAAAAAGAAACTGGCAGAATTAGTATATTTTATTAATTCTGTCATATAAATATACTGTCATTTTAACATTTAATCAATTTTTAAAATTGTGACTTTTTACCTTTTTTTGTACTAAGTCTTAAAAATCCAGTGTCTAATTTACATTTACAATGTCTCAAATCAATCTAGTAACCACATTTTAAGTGCTCAGTAGTCAGATGTGGCAGTGGCCACTATGTTGGGCAGTGCAGGTCTAGATGGGTAAAACTCTAAAAAAGTATATAGAGCCAAACAGTAGGAATATAGTGTGGGAAATGTAAGTTTTTCATTCCAGCATGGAGAGGAATAATGGGAGCTGATGCTGAAATGATAGCTTGTAGGGAGATCATGAAGAGACTTTTAAGGCATATCTAGGTGAATTACTTCAAATAAAAAGAATTATCTTAAATTTTCTTAGTATGCTGAAATTTACTGAAAGTGTACTGGGGTAATACCCCAAGATTGATGTAAAAGCAAATATTAACATTTTTAATTATGTGTTTAGAATTTCAGCCTATGTTTGGAATCTAAGCTGGAAAACAACATTACTGTTTCAACTCTGCTCAGTCAAGCAAAACTTGATACAGAGGAGAGTAAATTTCCAGGTAATAATACTTTGAAAATATTGTTTGGATTTCACAGTGTTCAGAGATATGTTTTTCAGTAACAGGAAACCATATGGGCTACCAGATAGGCCTGTTGTTAAATCCTTTTTAACCATTGTTTATGTTTTTCAAATGTGTGATTATCACAGTTATTTGAGGGAGAATTTTTTCTGTCCATTGGCTTGTTTAAAGAACTTAAGTGTAATTCTTTGACTACCTCCCAAAAGTTCTTTTAAATCTTTTATGTGTGACTTATTCTCTGGAGAAGTATTACTTGATGAATTACTTAAGTTAGTGGTAGAAACATATTTCTTGAATATAAATATGCTTTACCATTTCAGGTTTTTATCTTCAACCCTCACTCAGTTTTCCATTGTAGTGATTCTATCTTTGAATTAAAGATTTAATAAATGCTACATTTTTTCACTTATACTATACAAAAATTTATTTTTGTAACCTTGTAAAAAATTTTTGACAATATATTGAAGTGTTGATGGGGATTTGCTCACCTATGTCAGATGAAGCACCAGGGGATATAGAAAAGAAATTCCTAATTCATGTTGTTTCTGCTAAAGGAAAGGTATACTTGGAGCAGAATACTGAGGTCAGATAATTTCTTCCATTGGATGTCATTTAACCCTTTCTTTTACTGGGGAATGTATTTATGCATTACAAAAGAAAATGACTCGATTATTGCATTATTTATTAATGTGATTAAAACTACTGAGACTGCAGTTTTTTAAACAAAGAATTTTTTTTACCCTTACTGAAGTACATGTTTTTCATTGCATTTTTAGAGAGAGAAAAATTGATGTTCAAGAGAAGCATCGATTAGTTGCTTCCTGTCCATGCTTGTACCTAGAATTGAACTCTCAACCCAGGCATGTGCCCTGATGGGGAATTGAACCCTGAACCTTTGGTTATGGGACATTGCTCCAACTAACTGAGCCACACCAGCCAGGGCAGAAATGTTTCCGTTTATTTTCAGTTAAAGATTTATGCAGGCATTTAAATAATTTTCTTTTTTGTTCAGTGCTAGTAAATATCTGTGAAACTAGAGGCATCCTATTTATCTACCATTAGATCTCTGCAGCTTTGTGGAGACTTTTCTGCTGCTTCTCTGAAGAGTAATTTCTAGGGAGGGGCTCTAATTTTATCAAGCAATCTTTAATAAAAATAATGCATTTAATTATTGTGCTTTTTTCTTCTGTAAAATGATTTTGAACTATTAAATGGAGAGCTAGTACAAAGCTTAATGCATAACCCATCTTGATTAAATTACAGGTTCACCTCCCAAACAGCACAGTATACTCAATAACCAAACATCTAAGACCAGTGATAACAGGTAAGGTATTTGTTTAATATATGAGGAGGGGTTCCAAAAAACCCTGGAACTTATAAAGAGTTATGTATTTATTTTTACATGCTTAAACTTCAGTCACCTTTGAAGTATTTTCAATTTGATGCCAAGGATTTTCTATTTGATAATAGGTGAATTGAGACTGTTCAAAATAGTTTTTGAACTTGTTTATATTGATGCCTTTTAGTGCCTTTGCCATTTTTTGTTTCACCTCTTCCACATTGACAAAATCTTTCTCTTTGAGGACTTTTGTCATCCTAAGAAACAAAAAGAAGTTGCTTAGGGTGAGATTGGGTGAATGGGGAGGGTGGGGAACAGGGGTCATGCAGTCTTTTGGTCAAAAACTGCTGAACACTCAGTGCCGTGTGGGAAGGTGTGCTCATAAATCACCCATCATGCAATGGGCAAATGCATTGAGTCTCCAAAAAAAAAAATTCACTGAAGCTGAATGCAGCCTCTCACAATAACATCAGCCTGGTACACTGATACAGATGGGTTCCGAGAACACTCATCTAGAGGGGAAACCTATACTACAAGGGGCCTGCCCTCCAGAATATCATTTCAGGTTTGTTTGGATTCCCCTTCATAAGTGTAAATATGACAACAGCTAAAAGATAAAGTGAGGCATATTAAAATTTTTAAGTTTATTTGAGCAAAGTCACTTGGAGTTGAGCAACATTCAATTTAGCAGACAGAAAGGAGCTTTGAGCAATTGTACAAAATGATAGACTTTAATGGTCAGAAGAGAGTGGGCAAAAAAGGTGGGTTGGTAATGCAGTTGCTTTCCTTAGGGGGTGGCAGGGGTCTGTCAGGCAGAGCAGATGATTCCTGGTGGATTGGTTTAATATTCTATTTCTGGGAGAGCCAAAACTATTTTGATCACTTGGGGCTAAGCATAAGCCACTGAATTTTTGGTCTGCCTTCCTGTTTTTATAGAGTTAAGGATTTTAACCTGCAAGTTTGAGTTTGAGAGATTTTTTTCCACTAAAAAGTTGTGCTTGTAACCCTGTTTTTTATTGAGACAGTTATATTCACAGATTCTCTTTCTCTTTGTATATTTCTTCTATGCCTATATATACTGTTTTATAACTTTTTTCTTAATGTATTATGGGCATCTTTTTTACCATCTTACCTCATTCTTTTTAAATCTGCATTAGATTTCATTCCTTATTTAACAGTTCACATTATGGACATTTTAGTTGTTTCTAGTTTATTCCTATTAAAAAAAAAGTCCTGTAAGAAATATATCTTTACCCACTTACATAATTTACATCTAGGATACATTTCATAGCTATAGGACTTAACCTGCATTGCCAAATTTTCCTCCCAAGTGGTTGTATCTTCTTATTCTTGGAGCAGGTGTTTGAGAAAGCTCCTTTACTCAAACCCCTTGAAATGCTGTGTTTTAAGTAGCTCAGAAGCTTGTTGTTTTATCTTTAATGTCAGAATTAAATTAAATCTGACTTATTTTACTTTACAGATTACTGAAAACAGTGGTTAGCAGAAATTGTAGTTTTTCAGGTGGCTAAAACTGTAAAACATAAATTATAGTAAGTGCTACAGTTTTTTATTTATTTTTGAGCCTGAGTAGTGTTCTTGGGTTTTTCATCCCTGATTTTTAAAAGGTTAGTTTTTCACCCTTGGAGTTAAAATTTGTCAGTGTTAGGTAGAAAATAAGTTATTTTTTCCCTCCTCCAGTAATTTGAAGTGATACAGATCTGTAACATTTAATAGTTTTTTTTTGTTTTCTTAAAGAGAAACACCACCAAATCATTCTTGGCCTAAGTGTAATTCCCATTTGGAGATAACAATCCCAAAAGACTTGAAATTAAAAGAAGCAGAGAAAGCTGATGAAAAACAGTTGATCATAGTAAGTATGCAACTTGACCTTTTTGGTGAAGTGTTACCATAAGTATTTTATTTATGCATTATTAAAGAATGAATTCATATCTTTTTTCTTTTTGACACCATAGATTTTCACTATAGCAATATTCCTGTTAATCATATCAAATTTCCCCCAGTCCCCAAGTAGTGAGTCCATCATAACAAATAATAAAATAATAATTCAAATTTAAATACTTAGTTTTATTTATAACATTGATTATTTTGTATTTGTTACTTTAAGTATGTCATTTGATCTTTTAGTAGTTGGTTTAAATATTAAAATAACGTGGATCTTAATACATAAGATGATTTTAAATATCTATATTTTAGTAGACATAATTTTATTTTATTTTTTTTTGCCATTTTTAATTTTAATTGTTCAAGACATTATAATTTTAAAACTACATAGGGAAGCTATATCAATAGTTAATTTGGAATAAAACATAGGTACTTTACAGTTTGGTTGTAAGGTGGAAGCGAGGAAGATGTTTTCATTGATTAAAAATCTAATTTGAATGAGTGAACACAATATGAAAAAATGAAGAGACCCAAAATAATAGGGACATTTAATGTAGTTTCTGTCAACATAACCAGTAGGATTTAGGGGGACTAGATGATTGATTCTAGGTTAATATTGGAGAACAACTTTGCAAGAATTGTCTAGAAATTTTTGAGAAGGATTAGTGAGGGAAAGATTTGTTTTATTCAATTTAATAATGTTTCTGTTGTCAAATTTAGTGATAGTGAAAAAGGATTAGACAAGTAGAACCTAGGACATCACTGTCCAGTGTAGTAGCCACATCTGGCTTTGAGAATTTGAAATGTGGCTCATCAGAATTGGGATATGTTATAACTGTAAATATAAATACTGTATTTCAAAGATAGGTAAAATGAAAGAATGTAAAGTAAATCACTATAAGTTTTTAAAATATTTAATACGTGATAAAATTACAATATTTGGAATATGTTTTGTTAAATACATTATAAAATTAATTTCACTTTCCTTTTGCATTCTTTAATGCGACTACTAGAAGATTTAAAATTAAATTTGTGGATCACATTTCTGTTGAGTAGTGCTAGTCAGGAGATGGTGATGATGGTAGTGGTGATGATGATAATGATAACAGCTAAGGCTTTTTGCGTATATTTTTCAGTATATTCCACTCATATTAAGTTAGGCCATATTTTGAAAGCATGAGATTCATACTGCCATTATTTCCCCTTGATCATTGAGGAAGTTGGGGCAGAAATGCTTACTCATTAGTGTGAAAACTAAGTGGATGAATGGATAAACAAAATGCAGGTTATACACACAACAGAATATTATTCAGTCTTAGGAAGGAAGGAAAGTCTGACACATGCTACAATCCTTGAACCTTGAGGATAATTAGTGAAATAAGCCAGTCACTAAAAAGCAAAAAGACTGTGTGATTCTACTTCTGTGAGGTACCTGGAGTAGTCAAATTCATAGAGACGGAAAGGCCCAGAACACATTCAATGAATGCAGGGGGAGGACAGCCAACAGGGCAAGTCTGCGCTGAACTGTGCATGTCAAAAGGCCCTGGAGCCCCTTCACTGCAGACCCTCCTTTTTTTTTTTTTTTTTTCCCTTTTCTCATTGTCTTTCTGAGGGAAATCTTCAAGAACCAGGTGGTTACCTAGAGCTGGGTAGGAACAGGAATTGGGGAGCTGTTTAATGGATATAGAGTTTCAGTTTTGCAAAATGCAAAGAATTCTGGCAGTTGGTTGTACAACACTGTAAATATACTTAACATTACTGAACTGTACACTTAAAATTGGTGACACAGTAAATATTATGTTGTATGTGTATCTTAACCACAATTACAAATTGTTTTTTTCTGCCTGAAGTAATTTTGCAGTTAACTAATTTTTTAAATAGTTTGAGTCATTTAGAATTAACTTCCCTTTAGTTTTATACAGTGTTTTATTTACCATTTGATTTCTCTTTGCTATTTGACCCGAGTTCTGAGGCACTGGATATACTGTTAACTTAGATTTTATTTTATTTTTTTCAATAATTAGTTCAAATAGCACCAGTTTTAGAGCAGAAAGATAAAAAGGATTTTTAAAAAATTTTAAAGTTAGATTATTTTGCTGAAATTTTCTTGTTGAATAAGGCCAAAAATAGAAAACATTTTGTAAACAGTTACTGTTCCACAGTGCAAGCATGAATTACTGGAGAATAGGTGATTGTAGTCAGTTTTTGGTATGCATTTAATGTAAAGATTTAATTTTACCTTTTCTCAAGATTTTCAGGTGACATCAAAATACTGTTTTTAATATCTACAAACAAGAATAAAATCATTAAAGAGAACAGATTTTTAAGGTATTAAAAAGTGTGTACAACACTATTTTCTCTAAACATTAGCAATATAAATATTGCAGATAAGAAATACTCATTTGTAGAGTATTTTAGTTTTTGGGGGATTTAAGACTAAGATTGTAGTTTGCCTTAAAGATATTTCTCGGTTCCTTTCAGTTGTTACTAAATGCCATGTGGTGAGTGATCAGATTACTAAAATGGAAACAGTTTGTGATAAAGTTGCACACAGATTTCAAAGATGAACATTTCATTTTTATAATCAACATTGTATGTTATTTTTTATAGATTAAATACTTCTCACTTTATTTTTACACCATAGCTTTAGAGGCTAATGTCTTAGAATTATTCTTTTGGGAGAAAAAAGCTCCTTTTGTTTGTTTTTTTATAAATAGGATGCAGGACAAAAAAGATTCGGAGCGGTTTCCTGTAATGTTTGTGGCATGCTTTATACAGCTTCAAATCCAGAAGATGAAACACAGCATCTGCTCTTCCACAACCAGTTTATCAGTGCTGTAAAATATGTGGTAAGTGCAATTCATGATTTCTAAGATGCAAGATTTTAAAGAGATGAAATGCCAAATTTAAGTCGTTGAATTATATCTTTTTTAGGAAATGGAAATATTATACAAACCCCTTATATATGTGGGGCTTATTTTAAAACAAAGCTAAGTATAAAATCAGCTAATTTATTCTGTCTGCTTTATGTTGTGGGATTTTTTATTTAAGTTATATTTTTAAGGTTGTTAATGTATCTCTTCTAACAAGTCATGCTATTCAACTTGAGTATTTTTTAAAGTTTCTTTTGATTTTAATAATTATTAGCTATTGCTCAGTTAATATTATATGTTTAATATTATATGGCTTGACACAACTTTTTATTTGGGAATCGATAGTGCTATATATTATACCAAATAGATGATTTGGGGATTTCCTTTACCTTCTCTTTTTTGCTATCATGAGAGGCTTTCTTTATAAAATTTAAAAAGAAGGTTAAGACCTCAGAGTTTATAGTATACTAAAAAAAAAAAAATCCCACAAAGTAAATATGTTGTAGTATATATTTTTAATGTATGTACACTTAAGGCATAATAGGTATTACTTACTATTTTTTTTTTAGTAAATAGCTGTTTTAAACAATTTGGATCATTTTAGATATTTTATGAAAATAGTATTTCATGTAATTGCTGTTTACCTATATCTGAAATGGAATCTATTTTTATTCCATGCATGTTACCTTCAGTACTGTACACTCACATTAATAAGACCTCCAGGATATCTGAACTGAGATCACCAATTCATTTCATGTAGGCTTTTTTATATTTGTATAGGTACCAGATGTTGGGTTATTTAAAGATCTTTATTGACTTCAGTTAAATTTGTATCCTTACCTTTGGTTGAAGGATTCATATTCATTGTTTCATTTATTCAGATACTTCTACCCAAGATAGGTGGGGTTTTCTTTTTATGGCTCTTTACTGTGGTGATCCTTTATATTCCTTATTTCATGTGCCTTTTCCACACACACCCCTTCCTACCACTTAACTAAAAATATAAGGTGTGTGGACATAGAATATTTATAGCTTAGATATGGATCTGTTTGAAATTTGTATTTTTCCAATTTGCCTATATTAATATCCTTACAACTTGAAAAGAAAAATATTTCTGTCAGGTAGCTAAATTATGGAACACTTCAGGGATAAAAATTATTTCAGGTTTTTTTTACATATGTAATTCTGTCAGAACTTAGTTTAAATGAGTTCTGCTTAATTTACATTATTTGATTCTTGTCATCGGTCTCCTAAAATTATAAAAGATTATGCTTAAAAGGCTTATTCTTCATTGTAAGGGAACTTCTTGATTTCTGACAGAAACATTAAATCAATGAGGAAATATGTGCTCTGCTCTCCACAGTACCAAGGGAAATTGGTTTATGGAACAAGGTGAAGTCATCCCCTTCTAAACAAATTCTAGGTCTTGTAAACTATCAATCGATGTAGCAATGTAGGGAAAACTGATTGGTGCCCCAGCTTTCCTCCTCCTCCCCTTTCTCCCTTGATGGGACAGAGCTATAGGTTATTTTATTTATGTTTTAAATAAACTCAAGAGAAGGAATTGAGTTTAGCCATTGGACATCCTTTGCTAACATCAGAGTTATTATTCTTTTCACTTTTTTCAAATGTAGGTATACACAGAGTCTAAGGTAGAAACTGCTCCAAAAACAGTGTAGCATTCTTTTTTTAGTGTATGGAAAGAGTAAAAACATACTCATATTAAAGATGTTCTGTAATCACAGCTCCGGATTTTAGGTTGTGACATGAAATACTTATTGGGTACCTAGTATTGTGTTTTAGCATTGTGTCTTTTCCTCCCTTTTTTGTTAAGATATAATTGAATATTAAGTACTCTTAAGTGTTTGACAAACTAAATTTTGTAATGCCAATTATATTTTATGTTTGTTTCTTGGAGAGAAGCACATAGAAAAGAAGTCATTTGGTGCTCTGGCTCTAATTCATTTCAAATAGAGTGTGTTCAGGGACCTGAAATGAAGTTTTGTTCTACTTAAGACTATATAAAAAGAGAATAAATTAGAACAGAGTTTTACTTTTAAAGTTAAAATCAAACGTTCCTTAGAAAAGTTAAGTAGCTTTTCCTTAGGGTAAAAATTTTCCCTTAGGCATGGTAAATGTTTATGACAGTTAAACATGGCTAAAGACCTGCTTTCAAAAGATTAAAATAATATTAAATTACATAGTCTTAGCAGAAATTAATATCCAGGAAACCCATTTTTGGTTAACTAAAATATATTTTTCTTATCCTGTTTGGTCTGGAGTAGGGGAGAGGGTGATGGTCCTCTTTCTCTCTTCATTGTATTCCATTTGCCTCATTGACACAATTTCCTCACCTGAGGATCTTTTTTTTTTAAAGATTTTATTTATTTTATCTTTAGAGGGGAAGGGAAGGAAAGAGGGAGAGAAACACCAATGCGTGACCCCCCCCCCCGCCCCCCCGCGTGTCCCACACTGGGAACTGGCTTGCAACCCAGGCACGTGCCCCAACCAGGAATCGAACTGCGATCCCCTGGTTTGCAGGCCCGCACTCAATCCACTGAGCCACACCAGGCAGGGCCCAAGGATATTTTTTCATTACTTTTTAGAGAGAGAGAAAGGGGGAGAGAAAGAGAGAGAAACATCCATTGGTTGTCTTCTCCCCTCACTGGGGATTGAACCCGAAATCTGGATATATGCCATGTCTGGGAACGCAACCCGGGACCTTTCTGTCTACAGAATGACACTCCAACTAACTGAGACGTACCTGCCCTGGGTTTTGAGGAAATGCATTTTATCTGACTTACTAGAAACTATTTAGGAAAGAGCCTGTTACTACGTCAGGGGGACCTGGACTCTGGTTTTGACCTGAGAACACATCAGTTTCTCTTTATGAACTAAGGTGCTGTTTCCTAAAGGTGTGAAGAGAAAGCAGAAAAAATTTCCCCTAGATCATTCAGTCATACTGCCAGGCCAGGAACTTATTCAGAAGTCAGCTTTATTTTGAGCTTTTAGTAATACAGAAGAGGAATAATGTTTGGGTTCTTTGAGAGAAACTCCTAACTTAATCCTTTTTTCTCTGTTCTTAACCTTTTTTGAATTAACATCTGACTGATGCTTTGTGGAGGTGGAGGCCCCTACTCTTAGGGTGTTTGATACACCTGCCTTCAAGTTTAGGAACAAAGCCTGAAAGAAATGAGAAGTTAGCAATAAAATATTTAAGTAACTATTAAAGCAATAAATCAGTATTAACTATTTAGATAAAATGTAAATTAGCTTTGCAATTCAGAAGTGATAATTACTTTGCTAGAGCAGTGATGAGAGGGGAGCTTGTTTCCATGGATGAAGAGGAATTAAGATTTTATTTTCTTTATAATTGTTTATAAGGAGGTCATCTATGGTTGGTAGCATAGTATAACTAATGAGAAAGTTTAACGTTGTTGGGAATAATGAGTAGATCTTTTTTACTGAATTAGAGATTTTTGTAGGTTGTAATGCTAGAAAATTGCATCAAATCAGATTGTGATATTTTAATTTTGAATGCCAGGTAGACTTTATTCTTTCTGTTCTTTCAGATGTTAAAGGATTTTGAGCATTGTGAATCAGACAATTAAGTTTAAATAATGTTGAAATAATATTTTGGTGTGTGGGGAAGGAAATGTTTCAGTGATACATAGGGAGAGTAGTAGTAGAAGCTGTGTGTTGTGCTGAATTATGACATTTGTGGAAATGGGGAAAAATTTATGACAAGGAAAACTTTGAAAAAAGATTTGATAGATCCCTGATTGCCCACAAAGCTGTACTATCCAGTACAGTAGCACTAAGCATAAAATTAAAAATGCTGTTCCTGAGTTGCACTAGCCAGTGCTCAGGCTACCCTAATAGTGTAGATGTAGAACATTTGTTTTGTCACAGAGTTCTGTTGGACAGTGGTGCTGCAGAAAGCTGAGTCGAGGAAACCATGATCCAGTAACACTTGCTTAAACTTTTAATTTCTCTTATGTGAAATTTGAATACATGTAAATTTACTTCTGAATACTTTTTCTGTCTTCCTTTGGAAGATGATTAGCAAAAAGAGAAAACTGGGTGTTAGAGAAAAGAAAAGTAAATAGTAGAGCAGGAATAGAAATTTCAACATGTTGGAAATCGGAAAGAATCTAAAGCAAAATAGCCCTGGCCCTTAGAACTAACTGTACTTTGTCATCATTGGGGAATAGGGAGCAGGTAGGAGGACTCAGAGCTAGAGAATTTGGTCTGAGTTTCCCTGTTTAAAGGTAAGGCTATGATACCCTATTGAAAATAGAGAAATAGTCTTTAGAAATGGGTAGGAATTACATAAAAATTAACAAATGTTTTATGTCTTGTTTGTGTTTCTGTCTTCCCTGACTCTGATTTTCTCTAATTCATTATGTCTTAAAGTTAACAATATTATGGTATATAAATATAGGATGGGACCAGCACTTTAAATCTTAGTCAGAAAGTAGTTTTGCTTTGGGATGGGAGGGTATATAGTGGTGGAAAAATGCCTTTAGAATAAATGCTAGTTGCAACAAAGTTTTACATTTTTAAAAAGACTTCACAAACTCTGGGGAGGGAAAATGTGTGACATACCAGTGGCAAATAAAAACTTCTCCTGTCTCTTCTTTCTTTACTTCCCTATACTCAATACCTCAAGCTAGAAACTTCAGAATAATCTTTTAGTTTTCTCTTTACATATTCCTTATACTCATTACATTAGTAAAACTCACCTTCATAATAGAGTTCAGGTCTTCCCATTTTTGTCACGTTCACTGCTACTACTCTGAGCCAAGCTGCCATCATTTCTTACCTGGACCACTCATGTAATGCTTTCCTAACTGGTCTCGCAGCTTCTCTGTTTCCCTGCAGTCCTTCTCAGTGGTGTGGACAGCAGTCTGAAAAACTTAAATCAGATTATGTCCTTTCCTTACAATTCTCCAGTGAGCTCTCATCACACACAGGTTAAAATCCTGAGTATTTATTTACTATGGCATCCACATTCAAGTACTTCACCTTCTCTAATCTCATCTTCTTACACTCTTCTTACTTAATATACTCCAATATAGCTTTTGCTTCTGTTCTTAAACCACTCCAACCACATGCCATTTTAGTGTATTTGTACTTAACTTTACTTTTTCCTGGATTATTCTCTCAGATTTTCACACCCTTGCTCTCTTTATTCAGATTGATCTTACTGTTGCAGAGATTCCCTCCTTCACTACCCACTACTACACAGTCCTTCCCCCGCATCCCTACTCTTTTGTATTAGTTTTATTTTTCTATGTCATTTGTCACACTCTGGAAATTTGTTGAATGTACAGTAATTCCCACTAAAGTAGAAGCCTTGTTGAAGCAGAGTTGTTTTATTTTGTCCTTTTAATCTGTTTAGCATGTTAAAGAGCTCCTACCAGTGAGCAGTAGGGGCTCAGCAAGTACATTGAATCATTTTTTATAAAATTTTATTTATTTCCAGAGAAAGGAGAAGGGAGGGAGAAAGAGGGAGAAAAACATCTATTGGTTGCCTCTCACATGCAACTACAGACCTGGCCCAAAACCTAGGCATGTGCCCCAACCGGAAATTGAACTGGCAACTTTTGGGTTTGTAGTCTGGTACTCAGTCCACTGAGCCACACCAGCCAGGGCAACGAGTACATTGAATTAAAGAGTGAATTTTGATCTGAAACCACAGGAGAGTGGTCTTAGTTATCTCATATAAAAAGAGATTAAGCCAGAAGATTTTCCTGGGCTTTGGTAACTCTGATATTTGTTTGTTTTAAATCATTGGGAATTACTAGTACTATAAATATCTTTTGGATGACGTAGAACATGTTTTCTGTATTTGATACAGGTTAGGCAAAATAAAATTATTAGTAAAATACTTCAAAATATGTAAAGCATTGAATTTATTCTGGCAATTAGAGGTTTAGTAACTAGACTTGCATATAGAATTATATACCTTACTGAATTTAGGTGCTAAAGTGAATCATTCTTCATTTAGAAAAACAGAAAACTCTTTCTTTCTAAGATGTAAGAGGTTTATTGTATGTCATTTTATCCTAGTGGTTTTTCTCAGTTTGTATTTAACATTTTCTATAAGATACAGTTTCCTTTGTATATGAAAGTAATGTTTCTAATCCTGTTACAGGATGTTCAGCTTCAGAGTTTTAGTTTCTCTACTGAAATCCTACCTTTTACCTAGTATGCTCATCTTGTCCTTTAAATCTTTAACATATTTATAATGGAGATTGTAAAGCTTTCCTGCTACTTAAATATCTGAGTGATCATGGGACCTGTTTCTGGTAACTTGTTTCCTCTTGATGTTTGGTTCATAATATCCTGTTTCTGTCCATGGTCTCATTAGGTTGTTTTTTTTTTTTTTTTAATAGAAATTATTTTTTAGAGCCATTTTAGGTTTATAGTGAAAAGTACAGAGTTCCCATAAACCCCTGGTTCCCATATATATGCTCAATGTGCTGCACCAGAGTGGTGCATTTGTTACAACTGATTAACCTACATTATTATATAATTGTTACTCAAAAGTCCATAGTTTGTATTAGTGTTTACTCATCATGTTGTACATTTCCATGTGTATAAATCCATAGGTTTTAAGAAATGTGTCCTGTAAAATAGTTTCATTGCCCTAAAGATCCTCTTTTCCATTTTTCATCCTTGCCTCTTCCCAGCTTCTGGCACCATTGATCTTTTTGCTGTCTCCATAATTTTGCTTTTTCCAGAACATCATATAGTTGGAATTATACAGTATATAGTTGTTTTGGATTGATATCTTTCACTTAATAGTGCATTTAAAGTTACTCCATGTCTTTTTATGGCTCAGTAGCTAATTAATATTTCATTGCCTGGATATATCAAAGTTTATTTATATAGTCATCTACTGAAGAACATTGTGGTTATGTCCAAATTTTGGCAATTATGAATAAAGCTGCTGTAAGCATCCATGTGTGAGTTTTTGTGTGGACATGTTTTTGACTCAGGGGTGTCCAGCCTATGGGCTGCATGAGGCCCAGGATGGCTATGAATGCAGTCCAACACAAATTCATAAATTTACTTAAAACATAGCTTAGTTTTATTACTAAGTTTTATAACTTAGATATATACATTTTCTATATTAGTGATCACAAACTTGGGGACCTGCTTGACAATTTTAAAAGATTATCAAAAGGGCTGCTGCATAATGAGGGTTATTATGTGAGGATATTTTTGCTTATCTGTGGTAGCAGGTATCACAAAAATTATGCATGGATCTTTTTTTACCCCTCATCAGTTTTCATTAGTGTTTGTGTATTTAATGTGTGGCCCAAGACAGCTCCTCCTCCACTGCAGCCCAAAGATGCCGAAAGGTTGGATACCCCTGTTTTAATTCCTTTTTGTAAATGCCAAAGAATGTGATTGCTGGAGCTTATGTTTAGTTTTGTAAGAAACTGACAAACTGTTTTTCCAAAGTGGCTGTATTGTTTTGCATTCCCTCCAGCAATGAATGAGATTTCTTGCTGCTCCACATCTTTGTCAGCATTTGGTGTTGTCAGTGTTCTGGGTTTTGGACATTCTAATAGGTGTGTAGTGGTATCTTGTTTTAATTTGCAGTTCCCTGGTGACATGTCGTGGAGCATCTTTTATTTATTTTTTATTTTTAAAAATTTTATTGTATTTTATTGATTATGCTATTACAGTTGTCCTGACTTTTCCCCCTTTGCTCTTCTTCACCTAGCACCCGCCACTCCCTCAGGCAGTCCCCCTACCATTATCCATGTCCATGGATCATGTCTGTAAGTTCTTTGACTACTCGTATTTCCTGTGCTGTACTTTACATCCCCAAGGTTATTCCGTAACTACCTGTTTGCACTTCTTAATCCCCTCACCTTTTCACCCATTCTTCTCCTCTCCCTCCCATCTGGCAAACTTATGTCACCTCTTTTGTCTTGCTTTTCAGAGTCTGTCTTTATCTTTAACCTTAGGCCTTTTAATAATGATGTGTCTTAGAGTGGGCCTCTTTGCATCCATCATAACTGGGGCTCTGTGATTTCTGGACTTGCATGTCTATTTGTTTCACCAAATTAGGGAAGCTTTCTTTCACTATTTTTTCAGATAGAGTTCCAGTTTCTTGCTATATTTCTTCTCCTTCTGGCACCCCTACGTTGCGAATGTTGGACCTGTTGAAGTCGTCCCAGAGGCTGCTATACTATCCTTCTGTTTTTTTGGATTCTTTTTTCTTCTTGTTGTTCTGATTGGTTGTTATTTGCTTCCTGATATTCCAAATCATTGGCTCGATTCTCATCTTCATCCATTCTACTGTTTTTTCCCTGTAAATTGTTCTTTATTTCAATTAATGTATCCTTAATTTCTGACTGGGTCTTTTTTATACTGCTGAGGTTCCTCACTAAGTTCCTTGAGCACCTATATAAACAGTGTTTTGAACTCTGCATCTGACAGATCACTTATCTCCACTTTATTTAGCTCTTTTTCTGGAGTTTTGATCAGTTTTTTCATTTGGGCCATGTTTCTTTGTCTCCTCATTTTGGCAGCCTTCCTGTGTTTGCTTCTATGTATTAGGTGGAGCTGCTTTGACTCTGTCTATAGTAGTATGGACTAATGCAGTCAGTGTCCTTTGGGGTCCAGTGGCACAGCCTCGCGTATCACTCAAGCTACGTACTCAAGGTGTGCCATTTATGTGGGCTGAGTATACCCTTCTCTTGTAGATGAGCCTTGTTTGGATGTTGGCAGATCAATGGGAGGGATTTACCCAGGCCACTCAGCTGAAAGGACTGGCTGTGACCACTGACCATCAGTCTCCACCATCTATGAAAGATCTGCTGTGTAGGGGCAGGGTGGTGGTGCTCCAGTGTGGTCTGTAGCTGTCCATTGGGTGTCTTGGCTCTGTGGTTTCCTTGATGGTGCAGGCCAAAGTCAGCCCCCACCTGTGTTTTTCCCTGGGCCGTCCTGCCTGAGCTTTAAGCAATCTGAGGTGGCTGCTGCTTGTTCTGGGCTTGGAGAGTCCCAGGTAAAGCCAAGCTGTGAATTGAGGCTGGCTGCTGCTAGGGTTTAATGAAGCCCACTGTTTCTTGTTTGATAGAATTTAGGAGCCAATACCAGCCATTCATATGGAAAACAGCTTGGGTGGGCCCATAAGTTGGGTGGGTAGAGCCTCTAGATCTCCAAGGTGGGCCACACAATGTTAGCTAGGTTGATGGAGTCTCAGATGTGGCACCAGCTTACTGGCTCTGTGGTAGGGAGGGCTCAGAAAAGGGACATTGGCCTCTGCCATCCCCAATGCTAGACACTGCAGCCTTCCCTGTGTACCACTGGTGGCCTTCAAACTGCCACCATGTTGTTTGGAGCTCACGGGGAACAAGTCTGAGTAGGTGAGTCTGTGTGGGGGTTCCCTAAGAGGAACTGCTTAGGGCTCCAGCAGCCTCCTCCAATCCCCACTGGTTTTCCCAGCTAGAAGTTGTGGGGACTTATCTTCCTGCCACTGGAATCCTGGACTAGGGGCATGGTGTGGGTCTAGGATTCCTCACTCCAGAGATACTCCTCTCGAATTTTCATCCATGTGGGTGTGGGGCCAGTCCATTCCGTGTCTGCACCCCTCCTACCAGTCTGGTTGGATGTGGTTTCTTCAATTCCGTAGTTGTCAGACCTCCATTCAGATTGGTTTCTGACATTCTTGAGTGATGGTTGTTCTTTATTTTAGTTGTAATCTTGATGTGGTTGTGCAATGGGGCGAGTCATGTCTGCCTACATTGCCATCTTGAGTGGAAGCTTATGTGGAGCATCTTTTAACATGCTTATTTGACAATTGTATATCATTTTTGGTGAGGTGTGTGTTTAGGTTTTGGGGTCATTTTCTTAATGGGCTGTTAATTTTTCTATTGTTGAGTTTTCAGAATTCTTTATATATTTGGGGGTAACAACCATTGATCTTATATGTATTTGTAAATATTTCCTCCCAGTCTGTGGTTTGTTTCCTCATGCTCTTGACATTGACTTTTGCAGAGCAGAATTTCTTAATTTTATGGCAGTCCAGCTTACCAATTCTTCCTTTCATGGATTGTACCAATCTAACAAGTCATCATACCCAAGGTCATCTGGATTTTCTCCTTTGTTCTAGAAATTTTACACTCTTGCATTTTACATTTAGATCTATGATCCATTTTGAGTTAAATTTGTCTAGATCCTTTTTTTTTTGCATATGGATGTTTTGTTGTTATAGCACCATTTTTTTAAAATGTTGTCTCCACTGTATTGCTGTTGTTTCTTTATCAAAGATCAGTTGACTGTATTTATGTGGGTCTGTTTCTGGGCTTTCTGTTTTGTTCTGTTGATCTGTTTGTTTCTTCTTTTTACCAGTATCACCTCACCTCAGTTATTGTGGCTTTGTAGTAAGTCTTGATATGAGATAGTGTCCATCTTGTGATGTTGTTGTTCTCCTTCAATATTGTACTAACTATCCATCTCCTTTGCATCTCCATATAAACTTTAGAATCAAGTCTCTTGATATCCACAAAATTGTTATGAAATTGACTGGGATTGTATGGAATCTGCAGATCAAGTAGGGAAGAACTGACCTCCTGACAGTGTTGTGTCATCCTTTCTGATCTCATAAGTTTTTATTGGACTCTGGACATTGTGTGTAGTAAAAGGACAGTAAAGACTGAAGTAGATAATCTCTTTCCCTCCCCCCAAGAGCTTTCCCTTTTTCCGTTATCAGCTGCAGTTAGGAGCTGATCTCTTAGATCTAAATAGGAATTGAATTGGGTTGAAATTTTAGTTTTCCTATCCATCTTGTTTTTTTAAATGATTCTTTTTTTAAAAGATCTTATTTATTTTTTAGAGAGAGAGGAAGGGAGAGAAACATCGATTGGTTGCCTCTTGCACTACCCCAAACAGGAGGCCTCGTCTGCAACCCGGGCATGTACCCTGACTGTAATGGAACTGGTGACCTTTCAGTTCACAGGCCAGCACTCAACCCACTGAACTATGCCAGCCAGGGCCATCTTGGTTTTTAATGTCTTGAGTTTGGGATCAAGCACCTCTTTTCAGTAGGAATTGAGAAACTAAAGCTTTACAGGACGTAAATATCTCTTCACCTTCCAGCCCAACTCGGCAGATATCCCATGGTCGAGAGAATTGGTGGAGGATTACCTTTTTGTTTGGAGAAAACTGCCATGCCTGCTCATTTATGACCATTAGGAATTTGATTAGTTTTCCCTTGTACCATAACAGGAAACTCCTCCTCCATTTCTACCTATGGCATTACTGCTTTTTGCTCATGCTCCCAGATTTGGACAGTGTCTCTGCTCACCTAGGAATGGCAAGTTCATCTCTGGAAATCAGTCTCACCTAGTCTTACTCTCTTGAGTGCCTTGAAAGAAAACAAGCCCTTCAGTTTGTTGGTTGTTTTCTTGCTACAACAGGAACAGTGATTTTTTGTGATAGTCTTTATCCTAACTGGGAGTAGAACTCCCAAAGATGTACCTTTTGAGAGCATTTTTCAGTAATGGATTTGGAGGCTGTATTTCTATTTTTGGATGTAGAGGTGGAGTGGAGTTTGGACCATGAGTTTTTTAAAATCATGAGCAATATTGATGAGGTCAATAGACTTGCTTACTATGCCCCAAGTGGCTTTGAGATGAGATTTACATGAAATAAAATTTTTTTTATATACTAGGAAATTATTGCTACAAGTTGAAAAGTGCTTAATTGATGCATCCTGATACAGAGATGTTTAGGTTTCCTTAGTATTTGAGAATGACAGGAGAGAAAAGAATCTCATAATTCCTCTTGTTTGACATTTTAGTAGGTTTGATCTAAGTATATATCTTACGTGATATATTATTCCTATAGTAATAGATTTTGAAGTAATTACAGTAGTTCTTTTAACTGACACAATTGGGAGAGTAGCATCAGTCAATTGTAAAAAACTGATTCAAGTGGAAACCCTATCAGAATACTCAACTAATGGTGGCTTTAAATCATAAGGCTATATTTTCTTAACAAGAAGTATGTAGGTATGTAGTCTTAGGGCTGTTCTGTGCTGCCATTCAACCGTATTATTATGAATCTAGCCATGTCTTATTCAGTGCTCTCCTCTCCTTAGTGTGTTGACTTTGTGGCTTCCAGCTATAACTTAATGGTCCTTAGAGTACACTGCTGTAGTCCATGTTTAGATTTAAAGCAGGATGTTGGTTGGGAAGAGTACTCTTTCAGACAGTGTCCTTCAAGTAACTTTTTCCTTATATCAGTAAAGGACAGTATTTTTCTGAAGCTCTTGAAAAGTTCCCTTTGTCTCATTTACCAGAACTGGTCCTAGTAGCCATCCTTAGCAGCAGGGAACTAGGAAAGCAAGAATCTGGCAAAAATGAATAAGATAATGATTGGTTTATGGCAGTGGTTCTCAAGGTAGGGCAATGGGATGTTTTTCACAATTTCTGTTAGGGAGCATATGAAGAATATTGTTGACATTTAATGGGCAGGGGCTAAGTGTGCTAAACATTTTGAAATGCATGTAACAGTTCGAAGAAGATAGAATAACCTAAAAAGTCAGTAATAGCTCTGTTACTAAGCACTGGCTTCTAGCTTAGACTAACCTTAATTTACTGTTGAGAATGTACATATTACCACCCAAACAAAATGGGGCAAAAAGGGGGTGTGGCTGTGGGCTGGGCAAAGGGCAGTGTCTTTTATATGGTCATTACATAGTTTAAACATTGTATTGCAACTTGAATCATATAAATGTATATTAAATATAATTGATGTGTGGAAACTAT
The DNA here is from genome assembly GCA_004027475.1 of Anoura caudifer. Classification (NCBI taxonomy): domain Eukaryota; kingdom Metazoa; phylum Chordata; class Mammalia; order Chiroptera; family Phyllostomidae; genus Anoura; species Anoura caudifer. Next base: position 43,921 of record PVKU01001563.1, read on the forward strand.
TTTTTTGATTATGGATCCCCTGATTAATTTAGCTTTGTTTTGTCTTCTATAAATAAATCATACAGCCATCTTCTATGATGTACTTTTAAAAAAAATAGAGTAAGAATGTAGACATTGCAAAATAATCTGAGAATCTGGGTACAGAATAATTCTTGTTATAGTTCTAATTTTTTAAAGAGATAGACTGTTTTGATTTTTTGAAGAGTATTTTTTTTTAAGATTTTATTTATGGGACTTTCGGCCAAAATGGAGGTGTAGGTGGACACATTGTGCCTCCTCTCACAACCAAAATTAAGGACAACAAAGATTTAGAAAAAAAACAACCAGAACTGATAGAAAATTGAACTGTATGGAAGTCCAACAACCATTCATCCAGAATGGTAAGAGGAGCAGAGTCGCGGCAGGAAAAAGTGGAGGTGTGTACCAGACACACAGGCAGAAGCGGCTGGCAGATCCCAGGCGCACAGGCAGCGGCTAGTGGACCCCGGGCATGGGGTGGCAACTGTGCAGACCCAGTGAGGCTGTGCAAGGCAGCTGGCTGACCAGTTGGTCCCACATTCGCGCGTGCAGATAATCCAGGCGAAGGGGAAGCGGCCAAGGGGACTGGAATCAGAGAGAGGAGCAAGCGCCATTGTTCCCTCTCGGACCCCGCCCCCACGTACAGTGTCACTACCCAGTGACTGGACTGCCCCGCCTTGATGAACGCCTAAGCCTCCGCCCCTCACTATGTAACAGCCTCGACTAGACAAAAAAAAAAAAACAAAAACACAAAAACAAAAATGGCTCAAACCGGAAAACAAATCAAAGCACCAGAGCCAATTCATCTAAGCAATGAGGAGATAGCCAGCCTATCAGATGCACAGTTCAAAGCCCTGGTGAACAGGATGCTCACAGAATTGGTTGATTTTGCTCACAAATTAGATGAAAAAATGAAGGCTACAATAAGTGAAATGAAGAAAAACGCACAGGGAACCAATAGAGATGGGAGGAAAACTGGGACTCAAATCGATGGAGTGGACCAGAAGGAAGAACGAAACAGCCAAACAGAAAACAAGGAAGAAACAAGAATTCAAAACAATGAGGAGAGGCTTAGGGACCTCCAGGACATCTTTAAACATCCCAACATCCAAATTATAGGGGTGCCAGAAGGGGAAGAGGAAGAGCAACAAGTGGAAAACTTATTTGAACAAATAATAAAGGAGAACTTGCCCAATCTGGCAAAGGAAATAGACTTCCAGGAAGTCCAGGAAGCTCCGAGAGTCCCAAAGAAGTTGGACCCAAGGAGGAACACACCAAGGCACACCATAATTCCATTAGCCAAGATTAAAATGAAGGAGAGAATTCTAGAAGCAGCAAGGGATAAGGAGACAGTCACCTACAAAGGCGTTCCCATCAGACTGTCAGCTGATTTCTCAAAAGAGACCTTCCAGGCAAGAAGGGACTGGAAAGAGGTATTCCAAGTCATGAAAGTCAAGGACCTACATCCAAGATTGCTCTATCCAGCGAACCTGTCATTTAGAATGGAAGGGAAGATAAAGTGCTTCTCAAATAAGGTCAAGTTCAAGGAGTTCATCATCACCAAGCCCTTACAGCAAACTCACAGGTATTAACAACCCCACCTAAAACAAAAGCAAACTAAGCAAACAAGAAGAACAGGAGCAGAAACCCAGAAATGGAGATCACATGGTTGGTTAGCAACATGGGGGGGGGCATGGTACATAGAACAAGTAGCACAGACGGTGGGTAGAAAATAGGGGGAGGGCAAGAATAGTGTGGGAAATGTAGAAGCTAAAGAACTTATGACACATGGACATGAACTAAAGAGGGGGAATGTGGGTGGGAGGGGGTGTGCAGGGTGAAGGGGAATGATAAGGAAAAATGGGACAATGTAATAGCATAATCAATAAAATATATTTAAAAAGATTTATTTATTTTTAGAGAGGGGAAGGGAGGGAGGAAGAGAGGGAGAGAAACAACAATGTGTAGTTGCCTCTCAAGTGCCACCCCCACCATGTGGCCCACACCCCTACATGTGCCCTAACTAGGAATCTAACCTGCAGCCCTTTGCTTTCCAGGCTGGCACTCAATCCACTGAGCTTCACCAGGCCAGGGCCAGATTTTTTTCCAGAGTATTCTACCAGTTTCACTAAAACAACTATCTTTGTACTTTACTTTTTCAGCTTAGATAGTATTTGAATATATCGTATAGTTAAAAGAATAAACTGGTGTAAACAAATGATTCTTGGTGATTATGTCACTCAGTTGTGGAATGCCAGAATAGTTTATCGGTTGTGAGTTGTTTGGTGTGTTCCAGGCTGTTTCCATTACCCAGAGGAAAGTGAGCATTAGTTAATCCAGCAAGTTGTTTAGGTGGAAAACATTTCAGAATGTTACTGCCATATATTAAAATATCTAATAGCACATACTGAGCTCTAGACTTTTTTCCTAAATGGTAAATTGGGTTGCTTTAATAAAGATCAGATTTCATCACTTCTCTTTCTTTTAGATTTTTTGTTTTTCTTAAGCAGAAGGTATTAAGAACAAAACATATTATGTGTCTCTTAGGAAAATCTATTGCTTAGGACTTAGAATTTTCTCAGAATGGTGAGATAATTATTAAATAATACATACAGGATGTTTGGAGGGTGGAAAAATTGTTGAAAAATACATGTTACTCTTTTAATCATGCTTACTGAGTTTCTTCCAAAGTAATTTTTAAAATTGTATTTTAGTATCATATGATCTTTAATTATGAAAAGGCATTATTGAAAAAATTAATTATATATTCTATTTCCTGGAAGAATGGACATTTAAATACTGTCAACATTTTTTTAAAGGGCATTTGGTCTTCTAACCTACTTGTTGAAAAAAGTTGTTTTCACACTCTTTTCCTTAAACATTTTTAATTTATGTGAATTGAAGGGGTAGGTAGCCTTCAAGTTTTTTATTCTTTGTCTTTTTTAAAAAAATGTGTAAAATCAATGTATGTACCTGGAAATGACAATTTAACCAGTACTGTAAGGTATAAAATGAAAACCTCTTTTCCTCCTACCCTGTTTCCAGTCCCCTTGTTCTGTGGTTAATCACTTCTCTCTGTTTCCAACATAACTAAATAAATCAAGCTATGCATGCATAGCTTTATGTATATCTCAAGTTTCATATAAATGTATAAAATTTTTCTTTTTTCTCCCAATTTTATTAGTTATATTTTTGTTTAGTTTTGGTGGTTGTATTTAATATTTATAAATGACATTTGACTCCTCTATGCTTGCATTCTTGCCCTGTCTCCCTACAAATTTCTCACTTATAACTATTTTAACTGTTCTGTAAGTATTAAGTTATTTAATTCACTGTAACCCAGTGATGTAGTTTTCTTTCTTTTATTGGTTGTAAAACTAAGGCACAGATAGTTTATATTCCTGGTTTTATAAATGTAAGCTTCAGTCCTTCAAGCATGCTTTTCAAAAAGAAATACTTATTGGATACTTAATTTATGCTCTGAGTTTGAGGTTTCAGTGTGTCAAATTCTTTGTGCTTTTGTGGCCTATGGTGTATATGGTATGTCTAATTTTAGATCAAGATGGTCTGATCATTGTAAAACTCCAAATCCCTGTAGTTTTCATTAATTTTGGATCAGAGAGAATAGTCCTAGGGTACAGGATTTACCAAAACACTTTCACTGGACGAATCAAAGTTTTTAGGGGTTCTAGCTTCTGTTCATTCTGTTGAAATATTGCAGAGAACCAGAGAAGTATTACTGAAAGAGATCCTGCTATCATAGCATACCTAAAAATGGAAGTCCATGAAGCACCTTTAGAATGAGTCAGATATGCCTACAATATAACTTAAAGGAGTTATATTGAGTGATAAAAAATACTCTGCCAGGGGATACATGTTTTTCTGAACATATTCTTTTAAACTATGAAAAATTAATTTAAACAAGTTTATTTTTAGTGGTTAAGTCATTCAAGATGGGAAACTATAATCTGGAAATACTGTAGGATAATAAATACATGTAACAAATTTAAAGGTTAAATTCAGATAGCATTGTTCTTAATTATTCTTTAAAGGATTTTATTTTTCCATTACAATTTACATTCATTATTTTATATTAGTTTCAGGTATACAGCATAGCAGTTAGACTTAATTTTTCTTAAATAGATTAATTAATTATATCACCATGCCTTTTGACTGAACATGAATCGACATCTAAGATATTTTTATAGTTTTTTAAATTCCCAGAGGAATTTTTGCTGGGCGGGGGGTGGTGTAAATAAATTACACAAATTAATTCATTTTACAGCTAGACAAAATAATGATAATACAAGTGACATTAATTAAGGGCTTCCTGTGTACCAGGGACTGACTGATTTAAGCATTTCTCTATATTAAATGCCTCCTAATTTCTTTAATAAATCATGAAATAGTTTCAGTGAATTTATAAATGAGGAAATAGGCAGAAAGGATATGTATTTTTCCTAAAGTTATATAGCTAGTGAGTAAAGGAGTTGACTCTGGAGTCCTTCAATAATAAACTAGGTTTTTACTATTTTATTTGAATTTCAACAAAATATATTGCGTGTACAGTATAATTTAGCTCATAGAAATAAATTGATCACAGTCACTTTTAGACTAAAGTACTCTCAAATAAAATTCTTTTGAATTTTTAAAAGTAGTATCAATGGAAAAGGAACAGAGAATAAGTAGCACAGACAGTGGGTAAAAAATAGACAGGGGGAGGGCAAGAATAGTGTGGGAAATGTAGAAGCTAAAGAACTTATGACACATAGACATGAACTAAAGGGGGGGAATGTGGGTGGGAGGGGGTGTGCAGGGTGGAGGGGAATGAAGGGGAAATGGGACAACTGTAATAGCATAATCAATAAAATATATTTAAAAAATTATTTAAAAAAAGTAGTATCAAAGCTTCTAGTGAGAGTTGACACATTTTAGAATATTACACTTATAATTGGAAGTTAAAACCCAAGTTATATATTTTTCCCGTTGTACATTTGGCCTAAATACAACTTTATTAAGTTCAACTATAGTTATGAAATTTGCCTATCTAAAGCCTTGCTTGATTTCTGTCTGTTTCACCCAGATATTCATAGCCTTCTGCATTATAGTTTTTGTCTGTCTTTCAAAATGTATTTCTCGTAATTACAGATTTTTTTTTTTTCTCTAAGCAACATCGACCCACTCACTGTTTTGTGCAAGGCTCATAATTTTCTGCCTCTGTTTTAGTTTATAGATAGCATTTTGAGAACTGTCTACTTCTCTATTAGATTTGTAAGATTCTTAAGCTTAGTGTGGCATAATAGAAAAGTATATGGACATAATTAAATAAGGAAGATGTGGGTTTTCTGGTTTTTTTAGTGAGCTCCTTATTCATGAAATGACTATAGGAAGTAATCTAACTTTTATCACTTTAATTGTTTTTAAAAATCTGTAAAACAATGTCCCAAGAGGTAATTTTTCTAGGCTCACTTATTCAAATGTTTGTTAACTATGTTCGTATTAGGGGTTTTTAAAAATTATTATTAAAATAAATTTTTTCCTTTATGTAAGATCACAGGTTAGTGCAAAGGACAAGATAAGTAAACATATTTAAATCATATAGAAAATGCTAAAATAGTTATATATATACATAAACTGTCTGATCATAGAGCAAGATTATTTGACAAAGATTGGAAAAGTGAGGTTAACACCTGAATGGAGTCAGAAAGGAAAAGAGGAATTCTCTTGTGCCTAGAAGGTTATAAAGCAAAGGCATATCAGGCCAGAGAAATAATATGTGCAAAGGTTGTATTTTAAATATTTCATTATGACTTGTGACTGTATCATTTGTTGGGAAAGCTTCTAGAAGGGAAGCTTGAAGAGGTAGGTGGGGGCCAGATGTTCAGTACTTTTGTTAGACATGAGGTATGGAAGATTTAAAAACCTGAAGGAAAGTGCTTAGTTAGTATAATAATAATAGAAGCTGTTATTTATTGGGTACATTTTATTGTGCTAGGTACTGGGCTTAATATTTTATAGTGTTTCTCAGCTTCTCAATAATTTTGTGATGTAGTTGTTTCTATAACCATTTTTAGGTGAGGAAACCAGGGTTTAGAAAGGTTAAATAATTGGTCCAGGGCAACACAGGTAGTAAGTGGTAGAGTCTGGATTTGAATTTAGGTGTTTCTGATTTTTTTTAAAGTACTCTTTACCTTTTATGCTATACTGTCTAGAATAATGGTGTCACACATGGCAGGTGGTCAGTACATACATATTTCTTGAATTGACTGAATTTTTCCATCTAATTACTTGATGTTTTCAACACTTTGAAGTTCAGTAAAGGTCATGCTGACTAGAAACACATCTTTATCATTATTGTTAATTCAAGATTATTTTTGCAAAGAAATGTCTAAACATGTACTAGTAACAGCTGGTTGGGATAGTGAAATATAATACTTTCATAGAATAGGAAATACAGTATGCTAAGTGGAAAAGAAAATTACTCAGATAACTTCTGTTTATATTTTGATGTAATCTCCTTGATGATTTTTAAAAGATATTCATAAATATAAGTATTTACATTTAAAATCCATTTCAACAAAATATATTTCAAGAGTCTATAGTTTGTTTCTCTTATGCAATTTTTCTGCCTTCTGCCTTGGATAATGTCAAATAGAGCTGGTGACTGAATTTTGAATGAGCTAATTTTAATTTACTTTTGTTTCTGAAGACTTACAATTTTAAAAAGATATGGTTTCTAAAATATTTCAACATACAACAGCTGTTAGACTTACTGTTGAACTAAAATGTCTGTTTTTCAAATTCCTTTAGTAATTATTTTTAAGTAAAAATTTTGTTGAAATACAATGTGTAAACAAAAGTGCACAGCTTAATGCACAGCTTAATGGTATATTTTGACAGCGTGAACACTCTTGTAACAAGAAACATTACTAGCATCTCAGAAGCCCCTTTGTTGCCCCCATTGAAGTCACTGCTTTTCCCTACCTCAGATCTAGCTGCTTTGCTAACTAGATTCATTTTGCATTTATTTTTTACTTATAAATAAATGATACTTGAGCAAGCCTTGGGCCGTTGGCAGTTTTGATGATGGGTAATATGAATTTTTCAAAATCAGGTTGGATACAATCCACAAACATACAACAACCCCTCTCCCCCCCGCCACAATGTACTCGTTGTCCAGCGCACGCACATACAGCATGTACTTATCACCCAGTTTCAACAATTAATTCATGGACAGTCTTCCAAATTATTTTGAAGTGAACCTCAGGTATCACATTATCATTTTATTAGATATTTTGAAATACAATTTCTAAAAGATGAAAAGATTACCCTTTTATCATAAAATGATTTAAATAATATGACCACACCTTTAAAAATCAGCTAATTCCTTAATATCAAATATTCCTTCATTGTTTGAAACTCCTTAAGTACAATTTTCTGTACTGTTCTTCTTAATTAAGTTCATACAGTGCATTGGTTGGTATATCTCTTAAGTCTTTTAATCTAAAGATTTTTTCCCTTATGTCTTTTTTTTCTTGTAATATTTGTTAATCATTTTTAAAAGCTGGTTTGTGTTCATTTTATTTCTCAGGGTATACTTTCATGGCTGTTCTCATTCAACCTTTTATGATAGTGATTAGTATGAGCTTCTAAAATTGGGGTAGAATTTACATACACTTTAACTCTCAGATTTTAAATGGTTGATGAATTGTACACACCAGTGTATCTGCCACTCAATATATTTTGTTTTCAATTGTTATCTTTCTAAAATGGAAAAAGAGGAGAAATCCCTTCCAATCTTTAAACTCTTGAGTTTAGAGTAACTGTAAAAGCATGGAACAAAAAATAATCATTGATTTGTATTAGAACTATAAAGATTTCTACTTCGCAGCAGCCAATAGGTAAATTAATAAAATTGGGGCTTGGAAAATACTAATAGCTAGCAGAGGAATATGTGTAACATATTAGAACTAAAGGTGAGAAGTGTAAATGCACTGCATTGGAATTTATATCTTTACCAAAAAGCTGTGGCTGTGTGGTTATTCCCTGCTTGAATTATATGTACCTTTTCCTGCAGCTTCTATCTCTGTTTCAATTTCAAGAAGTAAACGTTACATTCTCTAAATCAGGGATCCCCAGCCTTCGGGCGGTGGACCAGTACCGGTCTGCAGCCTGTTAGGAACTGGGCCACTATCGAAGCTTGCCTCAGCTCCGCCTCCCATTCTCCCCTTCCCCCCACCCCCGCCCCTGTCCTGGAAAAATTGTCTTCCACGAAAATGGTCCCTGGTGCCAAAAAAAGTTGGGGACCACTGCTCTGAATCTTCTGAAGTCAGGGAGATCATGTGGTTATTGACCCCAGGAAAGAGTTAACTGCAATTGAGGCATATAAATGTCTTGAGTAATGTTATTTTACAGACATTAGCCATCTTGTTTTTTTTTTTTTCTTCATCTTTTTTTGGTCCAGAGTTTGAATTTATCATTGCATTTAACTGTAAGAACTTTATTAATTAACTTGTATTTTCTTAGATTAGTGCATTGACCTTAGTTTGATACCAGTAGGAAGGTAGAATGGAAATTACTAAGATTTTCTGAGTGTCTCATGTGTGAAGAATGATCAATACACAGTGATGAAAGTGATCTGAACTAAGTGGCGGGAGGTGATGACAGCCATTTCGTACATAGCCTAGTTCAGAAAAGAGAAGGAGAGGTCCAATGATTTGCCCAACGCCATATAGCTAGTGACTACAAAGTATAGGAATTTAAATCCTGAATTTTTACTCCAGAACTCTTAAAAAATTTTCACAAAAATATTTTGCATTCATGAATATTAGAAACCTAAGCAGTAGTAACTCCTCCCTTTGCAATTCCTGCTTCTTATATGTACATGAAAAAACAATCATTTAGAACAAAGTTATGTCAGTTCCAATTGTGATAAAATTTTCTCTATGAACATGCATGTCTCAGGGTGTTTTAAGAGAAAATTTTGTACTAAAAAGTCAATAAAGCAAGATAATTTAGTCCCTGTGGTACAATATAATGACATTGGACCAGTATTTTTGTTTTTAAAGATAGTAGGAAAATAGCTTATCAGATTATCTTTAGATAATTCAGTTCAGGAAGTATTACTTTCTTATAAGTTGGGGTTACTTCAATTTCCTGTTCTGGAATTTGTAGTTTAACCTTTAGAATGAAAAGTCTCCATTTTCATTTATGGAAAATAGATTTATTTTAAAAGATTTTTCCAAAATAACATATTAACGTAAATTTGTTTTTAAAGAGGTGATATTTTTTATGCCTTTCAAAAATTGTTCACCTATATTTAGGTTTAGTTATGATTTAGATTCTAATTTGAAAAAAATGACTTTGATGACTATTATTGTGTCTCCTTTCTTCTTTTAAAGTCTTAGAACACTTTTAATCACCTGAATTTCCCTTTATCTTTGGATGTTTTATTTTTTAAAGAAATTCTGACTTGAAATACTTTAATCCAAATTGTTACATTTATCAAACTTGTTACTGGACTTTCTGTCCCAGCTCAGATTCTGCCCCTCTCCCAAAATAATCATTTTGAATTGTTTTAAGAAAATCAAACTTCTTTCAGACTTGCCATATTATTAAAAAACAGTGTAGTTGCCTTTTCTTGGTTTCATTGATCTTTTATATTCTTAAAAGAAACATTTCAGAAAAAAGATGATGGTTCTCTCTAATAGAAGTACATATTGCTTCTTGAAAGGCTTTTTTATGTAAAGTTGTTGGGTAAGACAACTGAAACAACCAGTTAAGCTCATTCCTTCTGTGCTTATTATTAACCTCAAAGCTCCTAGTTTTAACCTCTGGTTCAGTCCCATCTTACTAGATTTAAGTGGCTTTTGTTTTGTTTTTTTTTTCATGCAGGTTCTGCTCATTAATCACCACGAGTGTGGATCTGAAGAAGAGTTTATTACCTCTCTTTTTTTGAGTATGTTTAACTTCAGATACACACAACGTAGCCTCTCCTTCCCTATTAGATTCTTAGAAGGTAGTTATATTTTTATAGTCTCATTCTTGTGACTTTGATAGTTGTGATCTAATAAGAATAAACACTTATTCCTTACATTGTTGGACTACTGCATGCAAATCAGTTCATTTAAAACCTCCTGGAGGTCTTTGGCATGCTAGACATAAAACCATGAGTGTTTGTCTGTGGAGGTAACCATATTACAAAGAAATTTTAGAGTTTCTTTCTTTTATCAGCAAAGTAGGAGAGTTATCCTTTAGGTTCTGAGAATCACTGACATTAAGGGGCTTGCTTTTGGTGTGTGATTTTCAAAGTTAATTAAATGGGAAATGATAAATTAGAAATATTCCTGTGGTATCTCTGAGTGAGTAGTTTAAAGAAATTAGCTTGCATTGTACAAATTGTATGCTTAACAAAATAGCTGATTTATTAATTAAGCATTAATGAGCATATTTTTTATGTTTGTAATTTTTAGACACATTGATATATTTTTCTTCTTGTACATGAACATGATGAATGAAATGTACATAAAATCCTTTTTTTTTTTTTTTTTTTTTTAAATCTAGGGCTGGAAAAAAGAGAGAATTCTGGCTGAATATCCCGATGGCAGGATAATTATGGTTCTTCCTGAAGACCCAAAGTATGCCCTGAAAAAGGTAAATTTATAGTGAATTTTATGTAGAGTAGATGAAATAATTTTGCAGCTAATTTTAAAAGAATAACACATTGCTAGCATAGCATAATTTGAGCACCAATTCTGAAAACAAATAAGCATTTAAAGAATACAACTCAACAGCAAAATCATGCTTAAACTTTGTAGTATGTTTAGCACATGTGAAATGGATTTCTAGTGACTTAATTACTGTTTCATATTACCAGTAATTTGAGTGATGGTGTAGAAAGCATGCTAGTTAATAATGTCACATAAATGATTATAAACATAAGGATTAAAATTTGACTCATAATAATTTAGAAAATTAAAATGAATGTGAAGTTTCATTCTGAGAATAAGTTTCTAAATAAAAAGTTATTGCGGAACGGGATCTAGTCGTGTGGGCCTTAGCAATCCTGAAATTAAGCATGAGATAATCATATAATGTTGAGGGGAAAAAACAAGATATATTCTGATTTATTCAGAAAACTTACAGAAAATCCTCATATCTAGTGTGAGCCAAGTTTTAGTGCAACTTAGAATTCTATACTTAAGTGTTCAGTGAAATGAACCAGAGAGATATTCAAATCCGGAGCCATTTTATTATATAATATCTTACAAGTCAGGAAACCAGAAGATAAACTTATTTTTAAATAATGTTACATTTTTCTTCAGTCTCCAGAGGCTTTTTCAGAATTGCCTCATGATGTAAAGCAATGATTTCAGTCAAGTTTTTCTGAAAAACTTAATTACACTTAGAGTATATCCAAAAATGTGTAGAAATAGAAGGAAAATAATACACTTCTTTTTAGGTTAACAATTGGACCTCTTTAAATTTAGGAATATTTCACCTGAAGAGAAATACTTGGAACTATTATTTGAAAATTTAGTTAACTTTCTACTTAAAGTTTATTCTGTGATTCCTGACTTTTTAGGTAATACTGTATATATGACTGAACAATCCCAGATACCCAAATAAGCTTCCATACTACCACTGCCTAATAAGTGTAGGCTACCATTTACAATGACATGAAAACATGCCGCCTTTCTTGTATTTGAAACATTGATCCTTGTACAAAAACAAATGCTTGTCGAATTAATGTTGGCTTAGCGATTGATTCAGTGAAAATTAAATTATGGAATTGTTGGAATTCTAACTGTGATCATTTGGAAGCACACAGTGGGAGTTTGCTAAACCACCATATGCAGCAGCGTCCAGACTTTTCTTATTAGTAAGAATCCTCGGTGAAGGCTGATTTCCTCATTTTAGCCTCTCAGGGCATCTTAACCTACAATTCAGTATGTTACTAGTTTGTAACCAATAATAGGTTAAAAATGAAAATCTAGGGTATTGTGAGTCATTTGCCTTTAGGAATCAAATCAGGAGTAGTATTACGGGATATTGTTCCAGGAACAGGAGGATTTGAGTTTTCATCATTGAATAAGGGATGCATTATATGGTATTCTGCATGTCAGAGGTATGAATACATAACTCTTGTAGAGATGTTTTGAGTTTTAAATTTGGTAACACAAATCCATGTTTATTGGACTGAATATTTGCAGATTATTTTGTAACCAGGGAAGGAACTAAAGTTTAAGTGCCAATAAAAGTCTCAACTTTGAATGCCTACAAAAGTTTGAGCTTATCATTGACTTTGATTACAGTTCTAGGACTTAAAGTACAAGAAGCACAATTTGCCATATTAATATTAGTGATTTAAATTTCTGCTGCTTGGTTTTTTTGGATGTCCAATATCTGACAGGGAAAGTTACTTAATTTTGAATTTTATTGCTTCCAAATGTAAAGTGAGGAACCATAGACCTTCAAGAGATGTTGGATTTGAGTGAAATAATGTTCATAAAGCACTTTGCATAATGCCTGGCCTACATAAATGCTTGATAAGGAGTAAATGTGTTTTTTCCCTCTGTGCCTACTTCCATTTTACTGATGAGAGTACTAGTTACAGTTTGGGGGCAAAAGTGGCTTCCCTGCTAAGAATCCAGTGAAGTTTTCTCTGTGATGCTTCTAACAGGAAGCCCTAATGGTTTTTTTAAGAGGGGGAGGAAGGAGAAAGAGAGGAAGAGAAACATTAATGTGTGGTTGCCTCTTGCCACGGGGGGACCTGGCCCCGCAGGCATGTGCCTTAGACTAGGAATTGAACCAGCAACCCTTTGGTTCGCAGACCAGCACTCAGTCCACTGAGCCACACCAGCCAGGGCATGAAGCCCTAATGTTCTTATTGCCTATTGTAGTACCTCTCACTTCTCCTGCTCCCTAGACTGTTGGGCTTAGATAACATCTCAGTAGTACTTCCCTCATTTTGCAAATTGGTCCACAAGGCTTGAAAAAGGTATCTGTAGCACAGTCATTCAAAAGAACTTGCTAGAGGATGTCCTACTTGTAATGATATACTCAACTTACTGAATTGAAATTGTATATTTTTACATATATACAATGTTTTTATTATTAAAAAAATACTGTTCTTTATTTGGCAGGTTGATGAAATTAGAGAGATGGTTGATAATGATTTGGGTTTCCAACAGGCTCCACTAATGTGCTATTCCAGAACTAAAACACTTCTCTTTATTTCCAATGACAAAAAAGTAGTTGGCTGCCTAATTGCAGAACATATCCAATGGGTAAGTGATTTTTAGAGTGTTCACATGTAGTTTGGCATTTGAAGAATTTACTGTGCAATATTAAATAACATAATCCTAGTAAATTTGTCAACATTTTATGTAAAGAAGGCTGCAAATGTAAGAATTCCTGTGTGTAATTCTTTACTACAATAAAACTAGTTTCTGTGGGAATTAGTTTCTCAAGTCAGTATGTAAGATAAAAATTCTATAAATCAAAAGTACTGTTAAATTTTATTTAGGAAGTTTCTATGTTGGGTGCTAAGATAATGTCTGTCTCAGTTAGTGTCTTCAGCATTGGAATAAATAAAGGATTGCCAAACTATAGCCTTACAAAAATTTAGCCTGTTTTTGTAAATAAACTCATATTGTAACACAGCCATATCCATTTGTTTACATATCATCTATGGTTTCTTTCCCACTATAAAGATTGAGTTAAGTAGTTGTAATAGAGACCAGGTGGGTTGCAAAGCCTAAAATACTTATTTTCTAGTCTTTTATTACAAGTTGCCCACCTCCAGAGTTCACTTCTTTGGTTGAGTGCTAGATGAGTAATTGGCTTGTATTTAGGATACAAATTGTACAAAAAACAAACAATAGAATCACAGTAAAAGGAATAGATATGTTCACATTATAAGAGTTAAGTAGTAACAGACAAGGTTAAGAGAACAGAAGATTCTGAACTCCCGAATTACGCTAACTTTGAGGCATACCCCATTTGACTTCTGTCTTTTTTCAGCTGGGTTCTTGGTGATGAATTCAATGCACATTGGATTTGACCTCTGTTCACTTGGTATCTTTTAGTATACTAATAGTTTGCCTGTAAATGTGTGCTTTATCATGGAATTTTCCAATAAAGTAAAAAGTCAAAATAAGTCTATGTGAATTAATTTCTATATGTTGTTACTTTTTTAAAAAGAAAATTCAGCCTGAAATTGTATAGTTTCATGAATCTTGCTATTTATAGTAACAAAAGTGATTTAAATCAATAACTGATAGGGTAGTTTGGGGATATAAATGTGGTATAAAATGACTAACTCATGAGAGTTTGCCATATTGAACTTGAGTTAATTTTACATAATGCATAACCCTTGGGTTTTTTCTGTCCAGCCTAGTTCCAAAAATGACTTGTAGAAGTATTTATACTAGAAGATAGCTGTGTAATGCTTGCTTTTTATGTTGTTGTTGTTGTTAATTTTGTTGTCCAGTTTTAAGTTTTAATACTGTGTCCCATCTGAAGGCTGGCTGAGTTCTTTTTGCATCTAGACTGGTGGAGAAGATGTATGTTTTTTAAAGCACTTAATTTTTTTAAGGAGATGGGAGTGTGAGGAAAAGATCTTTCTAAATTCTTGATTTCCCTGCCATCCCTGTTCTAGTTCCCACACAGCTATGAACCCTAGAACTATGGCAGCAATCACCCCTAGAACTATGGCAGCAATCACAGAAACAGTTGTGACTGCTGAGTTCTTAGTAAGTACTTTTGCTTGTCTTTAGAATGTAGGAAGTAGAGAAAACTAACATCAGTTCCTATTATGGCAGCTGTGACGGCAAGGTGTTTTGTATGTATTTTCTATAGGTAAGGAACCCAAAACTTATTAGAACAGAATGTAGATCCAGATCTATTTCTTAAAATGAGAATGAAAGTATAAATGGTCCCCATAAGTTTGTTAAGAAGCCAGGCAAATGTGGTGACCTCCTCACTAAGGTCAGTACTAGAAAATAAGTTCTAGTCCCACTTTAAAATTCTTTCCCATTTTGATACCTATAGGGCTACAGAGTCATTGAAGAGAAGCTTCCAATTATCAGGTCAGAAGAAGAAAAAGTCAGATTTGAAAGGCAAAAAGCCTGGTGCTGTTCAACATTGCCAGAGCCTGCAATCTGTGGGATCAGTCGAATATGGGTATTCAGCATGATGCGTCGGAAGAAAATTGCTTCTCGCATGATTGAATGCCTAAGGTAACCTGAATCATTCAAATCCTTTTCAGTAGTTTAGGATTTCAACAGTTACAATATATATAAAGATCAGCACTTAATCTTAAATGTATAAGCTCTATTTAAGTTAATTTAAATTTGCGTAAAATTGTGAGTGTATTGGATCTATTAATACTTTTCATGTGAAGTCAATCTGAGGGGGGAAGAAAGCAGTGTTGGTTAAATATCATTAAAACATTTAAAATTACTTATTCTTAAAAAAAAATAAAATAAAATTACTTATTTGTAGCTATGATTAAGCCAAAATAACCCACTTATTTCAAATTGTGTTTACTATTGGAGATTTTTATTTATTTATTTTAAATATTTTATTTTTTTATTTATTTTTTTTTTTTAGAGAGAAGGGAAGGGAGGGAGAAAGAGAGGGAGAGAAACATCAGTGTGTGGTTGCCTCTCACGTGGCCCCTGCTGGGGACCTGGCCTGCAACCCAGGCATGTGCCCTGACTGAGAATCAAACCAGCGACCCTTTGGTTCAGAGCCTGTGCTCAATCCACTGAACTACACCATCCAGGGTGTATTTTTTAAGTATTTTTATTGATTATGCTATTAGTTTTCCCAATTTTTCCCCTCTTCCCCCCCCCCGGCCTGCCCCCCAACCCTCCAGCATTCCCTGCCCTTAGTCCACATCCATGGGTGTACATGTAAGTTCTTTTGAGTCCTCTGTTTCCCATACCATTTTTTATCTCTCGTCTACCTTATGCCTACTAACCATGCTGCTTCTTCCCTGTACCTTTTCTCTCCATTCCTCCCTTCCCCATCCCCACTGAAATCCCTCTCCAATGTCCATTTCTCCAATTCTGTTCCTTTTTTTGATTGCTTAGTTTTTGTTTTTGTTGTTTTTCTTTTCTTTTAGGTTCATTTGTTGATAGTTGTGAGTTTGTTGTCATTTTACTGCTCATATTTCTTTATCTTTTTCTTAGATAAATCCCTTTAACATCTCATATAATAATGGCTTGGTGATGATGAACTCCTTCAATTTGACCTTATTTGGGAAGTACTTTATCTGCCTTTCCATTCTAAATGAAAACATCGCTGGATAGAGCAATCTTGGATGTAGGTCCTTGCCTTTCATGACTTGGAATACTTCTTTCCAGCACCTTCTTGCCTACAAGGTTTCTTTTGAGAAATCAGTTTATAGTCTAATGGGAACTCCTTTGTTGTAGGTAACTCTTTCCTTTTCTCTCACAGCTTTTAAGATTCTCTCCTTATCTTTAATCTTGGGTAACTTAACGATGGTGTACCTTGGCGTGTTCCTCTTTGGGTCCAACTTCCTTGGGACTCGGCTTCCTGGATTTCCGGGAAATTTCCTTTGCCAGATTGGGGAAGTTTTCCTTCATTATTTGTTCAAATAAATTTTCAGTTTCTTGGTCTTCCTCTTCTCCTTCTGGCACCCCTATAATTCAGATATTGGAATGTTTCAGATTGTCCCAGAGGTTTGTAAGAGTCTCTTTACTTTTTCGAAATCTTGTTTCTTCACTTTGATATGGATGGATGTTTATTTTTTCCTTTTGTTCCAAATCATTGCTTTGAGTCCTGGTTTCCTTCCTGTCACTGTTGGTTCCCTGAACATTCTGCTTTATTTCACTTTAGGTATCCTTCGTTTGTTTTTTCATTTTTCAACCAAGCTCAATCAGATCTGTGAGCATTTTGATTACCAGGGCTTTAAATTTCCCCTCAGATAGGTTGGTGATCTCATATCACTTAGCTCTTTTTCTGAGGTTATACTCTCTTCTTTCATTTGGGCCATATTTCTTTGCCTTGGTGCAGCTGATAGGATATAAGGGGATGAGGCCTTACGTTCCCCCCACCCCCCGCACCGGGTAACCCTCTTTGCTGCACTGCAGCGTTGCCTGTCGGGGATGGGCCATAGAGGGAACCCTGCGGCTAGCCTGGTCTTCTCTAGCACACTTTTCAAGGACTTTCAGACTCTCATGTAAGACTGGGAGCTTCTCCTACCGTGGCACCCCCAGCCATAGTCCACAGCTACCTCCCAGTCCCCTTAAGTTAGCTCCTCCCTCGAAGCCCCTGACAGCAGCTAGCCCCACCCCCCAAGGTCGTTGGGTTTTTTTTTCTGAGTTGGCCAGTGAGGTCTGCCACCTTACTGGCTTGGTTGTTCTGGTTGATTTTTTATTTAATTCCTTTGTGTTAGAGTTCCATGCAGTTTGAGTTTTTGGTGCTTTTGGTTGTTTATTGATTTCAGATTGGTGGTTATCCTCCTTTTGGTTATGTGAGGAAGCGAAGGGTCTCTACCTATGCCACCATCTTGGCTGGAATTCTCCTCTATTATTAGAGAATTTTAAAAACAACCAAATAAATGTGAGAAGTTTCTTGGGAATTTAGCTTTTAGGAAAAATTACCTTAATTTAGTATTATTTATAAATTATCTAAACATTTTATTTTTCTTTTGCTTTTATCACTTGATTTTTTAAAATCAAAGGTACTAAAGAAAAGACTCAAATTGCATGTTTTGGTTTTTTTTCTTTAAAGCACCATTGCTAAGGGATTAATGGAGTAGGTTAAAATTAATCGTGCAAATGAGGTTAGTCTCTTGTTTTTGTTTATTCATAGGGTCCTTGTCTAGTATCTATAGGTATAGCTTTCAAAATAATCCATCATTGTTTTAAGTAAGATCCTAAGGAATCTTAGAGCCTTAATGTGTTTCTGGTTATCTCCCCTTTATTTTATCACTGAGAAGTGAGAAGGGCTCAGATCTATTCATCCGTTTCATGACAAGAGGCAGGTCTGTTTTGAACTCTCTAAGAACTTAAACCCACATTTAAGTTAAAGGACAATCATTAGATTGTTCTACTTTGTGAAGACATAAAAGAGTGTAGCCATTGTATTTATTCTGTGGTAGTGAGATTGACACCAGAGGCTTCCTGTTCAAGCACATAGCGTTTTTACTTTTTTCATTTATTGGTCCTTTTATGTACCAAGTTCACCTTGTTAAGATTACATTATGCCCCTGGCGGGGATGGCTCATTGGGTTGGAGCATCGTCCCATAACTGAAAGGTTGTGGATTCAATTCCTGGTCGAGGCAATCCCCTGTCTGGGTGCAGGCAGGTGAGACCCTAGTCCAAGTGTGTATGGTAGGCAGCTGGTTGATATTTCTCTCTCGCATCAATATTTCTCTCCCTTCCTCTCTTTCTAAAAGCAGTGAAAAAAATATCCTTGGGTTAGGATTTAAAAATAAATATTACATCATGAAAATGCTTACTAAATAGTCTATTTTTTGGCTAAATTAAAAATAATTTTTTTAAAAATGACATTTATTGAGATATAGTTAACATAGCAAATAAAATTCATCTTTTTAAAATATATAATTTAAGTGGGCTTAATATATTTAGAAGGCTGTGCAGCTCTTACCCATTTATGTCTAGGAAATGTTCATCATTCCTTCAGAAAACTCCATACCCATTAACAGTCACTCCCCATTTCCCTCTTTCCCAGCTCTTGACAACCGCTAATCTACTTTTCTGTCTCAATGGATTTGCGTATTTGGGACGTTTCATATGAATGGCTATCTATGATGTACGACCTTTTGTGACTGGTGTCTTTCACTTAGCATTGTAGAATGTATTCATGTGCATCATTCCTTTTTTAAAAAAATATTTTATTTATTTTTAAACAGGGGAAGGGAGGGAGAAAGAGGGAGAGAAATAATGTGTGGTTGCCTCTCCCTCACCCTGTACTGGGGACCTGGCCTGCAACCCAGGGCATGTGCCCTGACTGCGAATTGAACTGGAGACCCTTTGTTTTGCAGGCCAGTGTTCAATCCAGGGTCACACTAGCCAGGGTGCATCATTCCTTTTTTATTGCCAAGTAATATTCTCCTGTGTTGCTGTCACTTAATCATTCATTCATTCATTAGTTGAACATTTGGGTTATTTCCACCTTTCGACAATTATGAATAATAATACTGTGAACATTCATGTGCAAATTTTTGTGTACAAATATTTCTTTCGGTATATTATATACCTAGGAGTAGAATTGTTGGGTCATATGGTAACTATATAGCATTTTGAGAAATTGCCTGCTGTTTTCCAAAGTGGCTACAGTATTCTACAGTCCCACAAGCAATGTATGAGAGTCTTAATTTCTCCACATACTTACCTACACCTGTTATTGTCTTTTTAATTAGCCATCCTAGTGCGTTTGAACTGGCATTTCATTGTGGTTTTGCTTTTACATTTCCCTAATGGCTGTGATGTTGAGAATCTTTTCATGTGCTTGTTGGACATTTATGTATCTTATTAGAGAAATGCCTATTCAAATCCTATGTCTATTTTTAAATTGGTTTCTTTATCTTTTTCTTGTTGAGTTTCACTAGTTCTTTATATATATTCTGGAGACAAGTCTCTTATCAGATATATGATATACAAATATTTTCTACAAATTCATGGTTGTCTTTTCATCTTCTTGGTTTGTTTTGAAGCACAAAAGTTTTAAATTTTGAACTCCAAATTAATATTGTCACTTGTGATTTTAGTGTCATATTTAAGAAGTCATTTCCTAATCCATAGCCACAAAGATTGATTGCCTGTATTTCCTTCCAAGAGTTTATAATTTTAGTTCTTGCATTTAGATCTTTGATCCATTTAAATTTTTTATGTATGATGTGAGGTAGGATCCAGTATCATTCTTTTGCATGTAGATATCTGATTGTCACAGCACCAATTTTTTAAAAAGACTTTTTTCCCCATTGAATGGTCTTGGCCCTTGTCAAAATCATTGATGTAAATGTGAAGGTTAGTATTTGGACTCACATTTCTATTCCACTGCTCTATTTTTATTTCAGCAGCATACTGTATGGAATTATTGAATGTAGCTTTGTTGTATGTTTTAAATAAGGAAGTGTGAGTTCTCTGACATTGTTCTTTTTCAAATTCTTTTGACTATTTGATGATTCTTGCATTTCCATATGAATTTTAGGACTAGCTTGTCAATTTCTGCAAAGAAGCCTGCTTTAGACCAGTTTGGGGAATAATGCCATTTTAATATTAAGTCTTCCAGTTCATAAACATGGGATGTGTTTCTATTTAAATCTCCTTTGATTTATTTCAGCAGCATTTTATAATTTTCATTTTACAAGTCTTATGCTTCTTTTGTTGAATTTAATCCTAAGTATTCCTTTGGTGTTCTTGTAAGTGAATGTGTTTTCGATTTTGCTTTTGGATTATTCATCATGAGTATATGGAAATACAACAATTTCTTAAAATATCAGTCTTGTATCCTGTAATCTTGCAGACCTCATTTTTAATTAGACCTAACAGGTTTTTTTTTTTAATTCCTTAAGATTTTGGAAATGCAAGATCATGTCATTTCTAAAAAGATAGTTTTACTTCTTCCTTTTCAGTCTGGTTGCTTTTCATTTCTTTTCTTTGTCTAATTGCCCTGGCTACAGTTTGCAGTACTTTATTCTGAATAGTAGAGGTGTGTGCAGAAATAGTCTTACCTCATTCCTAATCTCTGGGGGACAATTTTCAGTTTTTCACCATTAACTTTGGTGTTCCTTGCTGTTCTTTATCAGTTTGAGGAAGTTTCTTCTACTTAGGGTTGTTGAATATTTCTATCATGAAAAGGTGTTGGGTAAATATTTTGAAAACCATTGTTTTCATAATTTTTTTACCTCAGATTTATAATATTTTAGATGGATAATTATATTCAACAGTTTTCAGAATATGCAACATTACCTAAAGCCTTTCTAGCCAAATTGTATTTGACAGGTTTTTCTAATTTTAATGAATAAAAATAATAATATTTTTTACCCTTCCTCTTCCCCACCCTTCTTTTTATTTTTAAATAGGAGTAATTTTATATATGGCTCATATTTGAGTAAAGAAGAAATTGCTTTCTCAGATCCCACTCCTGATGGAAAATTGTTTGCAACACAATACTGTGGTACTGGACAGTTTCTGGTATATAATTTTATTAATGGACAAAATAGCACCTAAAGCAAATTCTTGCCTACAGTACCAGAAGACATCTACTGAAGAATGGATTGGTTGCTGACTTTAACCAGGAACTAGGGCCATTTTTGTTACAAAGAACTCAGGACTGGCAACAACCGTAAGGTTGTTCCATTTTCATAAAATTGGAAACAATGCAGTAATAGCTTATTATTGTTTTGTTTTTTAAAGAAGATATTTTATTATCTTTTACAGAAATTTATGATTAATGTATTTTATCTATAGTTATTTAGACATGTTTACATGCAGCAGATAATTGTTCATAGTGGACTGAAAACTAATGCAAGGACTATGATCTCAGTGATAAGTATATTTTGAAGTTCTTAATATGGAAATATACCAGTGTAGTTAGGTACTGTATTTTTTTTATGTTGATCTGCTGATACCGGTTACAGTTTTAAAGATTGTATTTTTACTAAGTGGAAACCAGTGTTTTAGAGCTATGACTCGAGAGGGTGCAATATTATGTGTTTAGAAATTCAAAGCTAATTCTGAAGGGCCTGAAATATATTAAAAAAAAAAAATTCTCACCCAAGGATTTAAAACATCGATTGGCTGCCTTCTGTACATGCCTTGGCCAGGGGATCAAACCCACAACCTTTGAGTGTACAGGATGACGCTCCAGCCAGCTGAGCCTCCTGGCCAGGGCTGAAATATACTTTGATGGAACCCCACCAAAAAGCAAAGTTCCAGATAAATTGGAGGAATTCGGAATGTTGAGCTTTTTCTTCCAGTTCTTTCTTTCCTGTTCTTGATAGCAGGAAGAAGTGGAAGGTGGTAAAGAATTTAGTCTCTCCTTCTTGAAGATCTGTAAATGACTAGAATTAGGAAGGTACCCTCTAAAGTTTATTATTCTTTCATTGTGTTTTCACTTCTTAAATGGCAACTGGGCAGACTTAAGCTATTAACAAGATCCCAAAGAGGTTTATAAAAACCTGTGGAATAGTTGCAAGCTAAATATTAATAACTTGGTATCTCTTTGTTATTCCTCAAAAATACTACACTGAGTATATGCCCTCATTACTGGACTTCACTTTGATACTTGTCAATCCTTCATAGTGCCCTCTACTTTTAAAGGGTTTAAATGTTGAAAAACTGCTGTGGCCTTTTATGACTTGTATATAATGTAGAATAAAATAATAAAATACTTGATAGCTTTTTTTAAGTGATAAATGAATGTGTATTGTCATTTGTGCTATTTTAGGGAGTTTGATACACTGAAAAATGATTAAAACATTGGCTTCTAAAAAGTTTTCACCAGTTTGCGAAAGGATCAGTTCACGAAAGTTCAAAGGAGCAACAACTCCTCTGAACTTACCATTAATAAAAGGTAAAATCCTGACATGAGAATAGAAAGACATAAAGAGTCTCAGCCCAAGAATGAAGCAAGACTATGATTTAACAGATTATTTTTATAAGCTGAAATTACCTCCATTCAAAAATGGCTGAAATCTTGAGCCTTCAATTAAGATTAACAGACACATGTATATTTTATCCCCCTATAGATAGATGTGTGCTTTTTAAATCTATAGAGTGGTGTAAGGCTCTGTACTTGTTATGAGTGTAATGTTAAGGCAGTGTAATGATTTTCCTCTAACTTACCATGATGGTCTGACCTCTGACAGTCCCTTTCCCTTTGGTCTTGATTGAGACTCTTGTGGTTATGCTTGGTGTCATTGTTTGCATGACAGGGGCCATAATTATTTTAAAACAGGATGAAATTTTGGGGTATAGTACAGATGCTTCAGTAACTCAATCTCATAATATTGTCCAGTTTCCATACAAGGCATAGTATGCTGCTTTGGGGAGCCAAGCTTGGTAATTTCAAGGGGACCTGGGGATAGAGAGGATATATTGATTGGTGGTTTAAATGTTACTGTTATTAGGAAAGCATTTTATTTTCTGCTTATATTGAAGATGCAGTAGTCCCTAAGTAACTTTTATAATCTAGGTATTTCTCGAAGAGTGGTATTACTACCTAATATTTGAGTGTTTGCTGTGTCACACCCTCTTTGTTGTGTCATCCTGACAGCCCCGTGAGGTAGAGTTTACAAGTAAGGAATCTGGAACTTAGATAATTAAGAGACTATGTAGCAGTCTGAAAAACTTTGAAACACTGGACTAAAGCTGTGATGTCTGGGTGAAGATGAGAGGAGATGGATAAACTTTAGATGATACAATGGGAGAATTGGTATGAGCTGATAACTTACCAGAGAAAGGTCGTGGTAAAGAATCTAAGGTAATTGGGAATTTTGCTTTGGGTAATTGATTAGATGGATTGAATGAGAAGGGAATATTGGAGAATTATCTTGAGAGGATTGGATGGGGAAGGATGAGCTCGCTTTGGTAAAGATCTTAATGTGGTTGAATATTCTCCAGCTGGAGATAACCTATTTGGTATGTAATTGGTTATGTTGATTTGGAATTTAGGAGAAGATTGAATTAAGGAGATTTATATATTTAGTTAATTGAAGGTTTAGAGGAGCTTACCTCTCTTGGGTTTATAAAATGAAAGGGTAGGAGAAAGTTGTGAGGAACACCCTCATTTAAGAGTCTCAAAGTACTTGAGAAGGCATGTCCAAGCTACGAAAACCAGAAAAGAATGATGAAACCAAGGAAGTTTCAAGAATCAAAGAATGGTCAACACTGTCACACCACAATTGAAGGCTGAAGAGTGACATTAGAAAAAAAACAGGGGTCTACAGAGTGATGGAGACAGTTTTGGACACAGTGCACATGCTCTCACAGCCACAGCCAAGCTTCAAAGAGATTGATTCTGTAACTGTGAGTTATGTAAATGTGCCTTTAAATTCTGTCAGCTGCCTTTGAATAGTTGTTGGTTCGTTATAAAAATGCCTAGTACCGTTTTTTTTGCTGTGTGTAATGTGCAACTTTTTTGCCCAAATTTTTGAGGGAAAAATAAGGATGCCCATTGTACATGGGCAGTGCTAGATCGTGGGTGCACATGATACATGGCAAAACACAATATATTGACATAGGAATCACAAATATAGACAGAGGAACCATGAGATTTTTATGGGGTATGCTCTTCTCTTCATGAAAACACAATGATTTTATTTTGTTTTAACTAGAAATCACTCTTAACAGTTCATAACATAAAAGTGGCCTTGGTGTAGCTACTAAAAGCATGACTATGGTAAGTATAGTAAATATAATAGACATGCAGTTAGTTATATTTTAATTATTCTTGCTGACTTTGCATGGCTTCCCAGATAAGGCCTTTGGATAGGAACACAACCATATTCCTGCCTAACCATAATTCATTAGGGGTTAAGATTGCTGACTTTATTTCTGGGTTAGTGACTACATAGTACAATTTGTGGTCTCATGGCTCTTGAACCTCTGGCAGGTAGAAGATTCTGTCCTAAAACAGCCCCTCCACTTTCTAATAAAAATAAAATACATTGGACTGCTTAAAAAACAGAGAAATGGCCAGAAAACTTTTTATTGTTGCTTTTGTTTTATATAATTTATTCTATCTTTTGTCGTAATCACTGAGGAAAATGGTTTTCTTAGCTAAGTACCTGACAGTTAATACAAGGAATTTATTGTGTGAATGACTTTTTCATTAGCCCCAGAGGCCCTTCCTGGAATCATCTTCAGTAATGTTATTTTCCTTTTTTCTTAAAGATTTTTATTTTTACAGAGGGGGGAAGGAGAGGGAGAGAAACTGAAAGCCCCTGGAGCTGGAACTATAAACTGAAAGTATGGGAGAGGGAGACAGACAGACAGACATTGATGTGAGAGAGAAACATCGATCACTTGTGCCTGCTGTACATGCCCTGACTGAAGATTGAGCCCACAACCTAGTCTCTGTCTCCATGCTGAATTATGAGGAGTCATTGCAGTTGTATCTAATGTGCTGTGCAGGCCATCCACTTCATCAGAAACAACTGGTGCCGTTCCACGATCAACATCATCAGTAGCATGTGCAGTGACTCATATCACCTTATCACCCTTTTTCGGTTTCTTTTTGTGGATTGTCTTATTGTGGAGTTTTGTGGTAGGATTCCAAGGAGACCCACCCTGGATCACCTTGCAGACCTGGCCCATGCTTGGTACAATCAAGGGCCCATTACACCTTACTGGCTCTTTACTTTGCATCAGGTGTGGGGGAAACTTACCTGTCAGCAGCATAGTAAATTTCTTGGTCAAAAAGTACCTTGTCACTGTTGAGATGGAAGGTAAACCTGCCCTCTGGACATGAAGTCACCATTCCCCAGGACCATCCCAAGGCATGCATCTTCTAAACCCTAAGGGACACCATGAGACTTGCCACCAGGGGAGCAATAGGCAGGGGCAGCTCATTTCAGGGAAACCCCTTGAACCTCTCCCCAAGGCCCTTTTCTCTCTTCAGTGTGCTGACAACTGCCTCTCCTATGGCTTCTTCTATCCTAAGCCCTTCCTTGTTTCACTGTCCACAGCTTTAATAAATGTATTCTAAAAAAATTAAAGTGTGTGGGGGGTGTATAACGTTAAAAAAAATGTGTGTCTCTTGAGTGCCCTCTACTGGGGACCTAGCCCGCAACCCAGGTGTGTGCCCTGACTGGGAATTGAACTGGCAACCCTTTGGTTTTTGCAGACTTGCACCCAATCCTCTGAGCTACACCAGCCAGGATAGTGATGGTTTTTTCAATGAAGCCAGAGTTTCAGTGTTAGATCAATATTCTTTTAGACCCAGAGGAAGCCTAAGGGCCAGTTTCTGTGACTAAAAGAGAGATCTGAGAAATGTTTGTTCCCGGATGTTTTTCCAGGTCTAGGTAGCTAAATATGAAGGTTTGACAGCTTTTGATCTTTCCAAGGCAGCTGCTTTGGAACATGTAGTGGAACACTGGCAGTTTCTACTTGCTTCTGGATTTATCATCATACTTACAAATATTTATGGCTCTGTCCAAGGTCACTCTCAGGGGCCTGAGGCCTAGTACCTCAGGCCCCTGAGTGTTTTCACGGTTCTATATGAAAAGTTCATTATTTTATCACTCTTTATAGACTAGAACTGAAAATCATTTTCCTGGAATAAGTTACTTTAAAAAACTTGGTAAAATTAAGTAGAGTTTAGAAATAAACTGTAAATTAACACCTTATGTCATAACTACATAGTTCCTGTCACCCAAAGTTCTGCTTTTAAGGACAACCAAGTGAGTACAGTGGCTATCTATAAAATAAAAGTTTGGGGATATGTATTACAATGAATATTTCTAACATCCTTTTAATAATCATTTCTAGATCTAATTATGTGGAACTCTGCAAATGGGTATGCTGAGTAGATACTTTGTGTGTCTTTGTATAAGCTATGGATTTGCATGCAACAAATATTTATCTAGCACTTTCATGGACTGTTATGCCAGGATAGTAGAATCTTAGCGTCATCCAACCTGTAATATGTGGACTTCCAGCATTTCTTGGGTATTGTCAGAGTCAGGAAGCTCATTCCATTTGTGATGACACCAGTAAATTAGTTTAAAGAAGACATACTTTTTTATTTTGGGTGTGAGATAATTTTAATACATTCACCAAATTAAATGGAAGGACAAGGACATACTGTAGACACAACTTAAGACAATTTAAAATCATAAAATGTGAGGTAGACTAGTGAAACTCACCGAATTTTGGTTAAATTTTACAGTAATAAAATTAACACAGGTGCCTCCTTTTCTAAAAAATCACAAAGCAATTGCATAAATTACAGCCAAAAAAATTGAATACAACAATTCTCGTTCTAATTTTAGTTTACATTCAGTATTAACCTGTGTGAACTGTCACACACGGCGAAGTTCAACAGGTCTACAGGCTAATTATTATGGAGGCCTAGAGAACACATACCACAATGTTCTAGGGAATGGCAAGGCTCAAAGCTGAACACAGCAAGGTATATATTAACAAATCATGGTGTCCTGTGCTTGTGCAATTTTATCCTTAAAGGAGAAGACCTAACATCCTCTAAAGAATTGTAAGGTGATTTTAAAAGATCCAAACTTAGTAAGATAGGCATTGAAAAGAATAGGCAGGTCAATTTAAATTGTCTGTTGTTGGGGTGATGGTCTTTTGGCTTTATTCTGGTATTTCTCTTCCACAGGGTTAAATAGTATTTAAAAGATTATAATCATTTGATTTTCAGAGTGCAGCCCTAACTATAATAATACAGAATACCTGCATCTAAAGTAACTACTTTAAAAAATATTCTTCAGACTATGAAGCCATAAAGCCAGAGGAAACCCTGAGAGGCCAACTGCCCCAGGTACAACTGTTTTAGAATTATTTCAAGTATTTTATTTGCCCTATGCAGTAATATTGGGATATTGCACAAACTGGGTTACTTCATATCTCTATTAGGCCCTTTCAGCCAAACAGGAACAACTGAAATACATTCATATCTAAATCAACTTGCTTCAGAACGTACCTCTGCCAAAAATTCTGCTGTACTAAAATTAAGGAATATTTTTAAAGCATATATAAGGTAGATCCTCTTTGAAGGACAATTAAAAATGGGGTTTATAAGAATTGTTCAAAATACATTTAAAGACATCATAAGTAGCTATATTAAAACCAAGAGATTTGCAAACCCTTTTCAGATTAGTACATTCCATCTTTTCACTAGCTGTAAACTTGTTATCACAAGTTTACAAGCTAATAAAACTGGTAAATTAACACTATTCTAAGTAAATGCTGGCTTGGTAGACCACCTCCCCCCACCCCCAGTAGTTTCAGGCCACAAATAAGATACCCCTTCAAGTAAAAATGGCCATTTTAAGTAGGGTTGAAGTAGTACGTTTGGGACAATGAGAAAAAGTCAAAAGATTGGTGATGAGAACTGGAGTAATTTAAGAGTACTTCAAATAGTTTGTTCTAGAACATTTTCCAAAATCTGTTTTTGATTAAAAAACAGGGTGAGATATTTATAGAACTTAATGCCTCTTACTATTGACACTGAACAAACACCCCTTGCTGATTTTAATGAGTCAAAGACTTTTTAATGGAATCTTCCTCATTCCTTACAAAACAATCACTGGTTAGGATTAAGTAAAAACAGTTCTTTTTCTATGGCTCATTTCCCATTTCAGCAATTTCTGTGTTGTCAGTGTAAGGCCGCTAAAATACTAATTTGGTGTATCTTTAAAGGAAGCTTTGCTTGAGTCCCTGAAAGGATACAAACTAGTTCCACTCTACATAGAACCTCAGCCTGACATTTCGCTTTGCTGGTGCCAACTGCTTGATTCCGACTATACAGGGTGAGTCTGGTGTGACTGCTGAAAGCTTCTTCGTTGGCTCAACTACTGAGTCAGGTTCTCCTTGTATACGATTAATCAGTGTTCCATATACTCATAGACATGGTGTACTTAGAGACTGGAAACATTTTTAAAGCACAGAAAAAGCAAAGCAATTTAAGCAAGGAGAACCTGCTGTATACACACAAGTCCTGCTCTGCATTTACTGATTTGTTTGTTCAGTTTGAATAGTAAACTTTTAACTCCTGTGGAAATTTTGCCAAAAGCTTCAATACATATAAGATTATAAATCTTAAACTAACACTGCACAGAGAAAGACAAAGCTACTTTTTTTAAATACAAATATCTTCTACATTCTATCATTTCAGACCCCTGAGTAATACTGTACCAAAGTACAGATCTGAAGAGAAACTGAGGATTCAGGCCTCAAACATTAATCTTCAATTAATTCCACACCAACGGTGTCTCAGTTTTTCCCCTAACGTAGTGTAGTAGAAAAAAACAATGCAAACTCCATGTTCATTCTCCAAAGTATATCCTCCTCAGGCTCTGTGGGCAGACCATGCCTTAACTATAACTGCCTAAGGTGGAGTTAAACCTGAATGTATAGTCCTTAAATGGAACTGAAAGAGAGTGATACCCTCAAAAACCTGGGTCAGATTTGGGGCGTTCTTTGGAGAACAGACAAATATGTTGCACTTTGCTCCACAGTGATTGTACTTTAAAGGAAAAAAAAACCCAAATAATTGTTTCTGTCCTACCCCACTTAGGCATCCCTTTGCTATTTTTGGTCTTTTCAAAACCTCATACATGACGTCCAGTAAGAAAGTAAAGGGGCTTGTCGTCACTGCTGTTAGCAGTTTGAAACTCATCCCGGAGGCGGAACTGCCACTCATCCTCTAGTTCTAAGCGGACAATTGTTTGGCGTAAGGAGCTTCTGTCTTGGCAGATGACACACAGGGTAGCACCTTCCAGGAAAAAAAAAGTGCATTTTAGGCTCAGCAACTGAAATGATAAAGAACTTTACCAGCTCTCTATGGTTATATCCCTTAAGCTGACACATCTGAGAACCAACATATTAAGAAAGTAACCTATCAGTTCATTTTAATTTTATTGTTTTCATTGAGTAAGTAGTATTACAGATTAAAACGTTTAAAAGAGTGTAAAGTGAAAAATCTCTCAACTGCACCTTCCCTTGCCTCCAGTGCTACGTTTCTCGTGTGTTCCTCTCAACCTCAGTGCACCTGGACTGGATTATCCTCTGCTGTGGGGGCTGCTCTGCTCTTGTAGGATATTTAGCAGCATCCTTAGCTTCTACTGGCTACATTGCCACCAGCAGCAGTATGACAACCTCAACTGTCTCCAGATACTGCCACATGTCCACTGCAAGGCAGTCTCTTACTCCCCACTGCCGCAGCTGGTGTGTGTGTGTGTGTGTGTGTGTGTGTGTGTGTGTGTATAAATAATTTCACCTGTAATAAAAATTGTAGCATGTATTCTGAACCTTACTTTTTTCATCTGTCAGGATTATTCAGGATTCTTTAGGCTTGTCAACCTAAATCTACAATTTGTTCTTCAGCAAATCTAACTCTATATAGTGTGTACCTGTCATAACTCAATCTGATTTTTATTAAAATTAGATTATATGAGAAGCATTACTTCTCGTGCATTGATTCCTTCCTAAAGTTAATAGTGGTAAAAACATTTCATGTCACAAATCTGCCTATTCATCCACATTCAGACTTATTTTTTTAAGATTTTATTTATTTTTAGAGGGGGGAAGGGAGAAAGAGAGAGAAACATCTATAGGTTGCCCCTCACAGACCCCCCAAACTGGGGACCTGCCCACAACCCAGGCTTGTGCCCTCACTGGGAATCAAACCAGTGACCTTCAGTTTGCAGGCCAGTGCTCAGTGCACTGAGCCATGCCAGCCAGGGCTCCACATTTAGTCTTAGTACATCAATGACTTAATTCCTCAGTTAAAACCAAGACATCCCATTTACTAGCAAAAGATTACTGTTAAAGTGCTTTCTAACATATATATTTTCTCCACCTCTGTATTTTCTCCGGTGGGAACCAACAGCATTCACAAACAACGTACTAATGTTGATATACCTTTTAGAAACTTAAATTTCTTAAGAAGATCAGCACCAACAAAGGAGTCACAGAGATATAAGAGGAGTCCACTGAAAAACACCCCTTCACAGTTGACATTGATGGAGTGGGGTCTGGAGCTGATGTAGCATATGGCCACCTGGAAAAATCAAGCAGGCATTTCAAAAGCAAGCAAAGTGACTGCACCATAGCTGAATGTGTCAGTATATTACTTTTTAGCTGTTTATTTCAGGGTTAGGTAAAGGAGATAAATTTTTTATTGAAACTTAAATGGGTTGGTTATTTATGCTTTGCACCTCTTTAGTATGCCGAGTTTTAACCTATCTAAAGCTGCTCTTGTTTATTTCTCATAATAAAGGATGGTTATGGAAGAATTAGTAGTAAGAAACAAAATAAGCCCCTCCAACTAAGAGTGTTTATAAAATTTAAAAAACCTTCCACAAAAAAGCATACTGAGGAAAGATTAAGTGTTTAGACTACTTTATTAATAAGAATAAAAAATTTAAATCAGTTTTTCATGTACATATACTTAAATTTTTAATTGGATAGAAGCTTCAAACCATGAATTTAAGTTTTAGCTCTATATGGCTTCTGTGTATAGAAAAAAACTTTACAAGAATTTAGGTAAGTAAATGAGATTGTTGGGAGAACTTGAAAATGACAGAATGAATGGTTTGAAATGTGGGTCAGAATGCTTGGGTTCAAATACTGATTCCTCTATTTAGCAGCTGTGTGAGCAGTTTTCCTCCTTCATTTCTTCATGCCTCATCTTTCTCTGTAGAGATAATAGTAGTACCTGAGTCATAGGACTGTTTTGTCAGTTAATTAGAATAAACACTTTGTAAGTATTCAGTAGATGTTAGATGCTGTTAGTGGTGGTGGCATTGAGATTTTGTTGTCCAACACCTGGGGCCCTGGATCCCTGGATGGAGGAATTGGGTACCTGGGCTAGAGACATGTAACTTACATAGATACCATGAAAGGCATTGTTACATCTGACGTAATAATGTTAGGTTCCTTCTACTTCTAAAATTCTACAATCCACAACATAGACTGGAAGAATGTAAAATGTTTATATTGTTAAAATTTTATAAATCAAGTTTCCAAAATTGAATACAATTGGATTTCAGTCTCAAGAGACTGTTGGTCAAGACACTCAGAGAAAAAAAGGCGGAGACAGAAATGTAGTATACCAAAATGTTATTTTTCCTATTGTAATGATTTCATTTTTTAATTTATACTTTTATTTTAAATTATAAGAAAGATATGGTATTGAATACAAAAAAATAGAATATTTAATAAACAATGCTAATAATCATAAGGGAAATCTTAGTGGCAGGAGCCCTTAAAGTCTTGAAGGGTCTTAGTGCTCAGAAGCCTAAAGGCACAAGTTTCAACTCTTGAAAAACCTAGAACAGATGGACTACTTAAGACACAGAGAGTGAGGAGAAAGACTAAAAAGTAGGGAAATCATGGAAAAGAAAGAAGTCCAGGGGTGGAAATGAGAGCTATAAAGGTCTCCTGTGATACCCTAAATTGCTCAGCCATCACCGAGCTCCTCTTGTATGCCTAAAACATTGGCTAAGGCATAGTGGGCCTCAAAAGAACTCAGTCTTGGGGAGAAACATCATCACATGATTAAAATATCATCTGATGTTATGATAGGGAGGAGCAAGCAACTGTTTCTGCTCAGATGAGATAGGCTTCTCGGTGGAGCTGACCTCTGAACACAGCATTGAGTGTTCACTGGGTTATTGTGCAGAGGTGGAATAGGTACGGGGAGCGATTGCCACTGTATCTTGTTTGAGCCTTTGCATAAATGAGTCTGTCGCAAGCTCCTTTTTCTCTCCACTTAAGCTTTCAAATGGGAGCTAAAATGGGAAAGAAATGGAAGGAGGCAGGTAAAGCACGGTACTTAGCCCACTCCCTCTTTACCTCTGGTCCAATGTTAAGGTAGCAGTCAACAGCTAACACAGGACTCTTGAAGTTACAGATGGCTTTGGGGAAGAGTTTGTGTGAGGCGTGCTGAAGGAACTTCTCCAGGAGAAACTGCGCAGGGGCTGCCAGTAATGTGTGTTCGCTGTCAGGAGCACAGACATACTGAAGGGGCAAGATGGGTGCTAAGCTCTCTGACACCTGAAATCAGAGCGGAGGTTGTCATGGGAAATGTGTCTGTCACTGGATGAAACAGGCAAGGAAACACTGCACTGCATCCCGAAACTCCCCAGATACTAGCAGTACACAAGTGACAAATGTCAGGCTTAAATATAAGCCTGTTATTACCGGGTTCTGAAAATTTTTTTTCACCTAGTACAGAACAGTCCGCACAGCAAGAACATAATTTACGCACAGCAAGAACAGCAGTCAGAGGAAAAATAGGCTTTGTCGAAAGTTACTGCATTTAGCAAGTACACCACGAGGACCAATAGGATACCTTTATAGTGCTCTGGGTGTGGATGGGATAAATCCCAACACACCTGGAAAAAAAAACCAAAGATGCGTAAGCTCCCCTGGGGAGTCCTATGTTGTAAATGATTAGATAACAGTAAAGCCCTTAAACAGAAAAGGGTCAGCCCATGGAATTCCCACCCTTAATAGGTTTTGATCTGTTACTTTTTCTTTTTAAAATCTTTTTAAAATTTTCAATTACAGTTGATGTACAAAATTATTAGTTTTAGGGGTAAACTCCAGTGATTAGATATATAACTTTACTAAGTGATCATCCTGATAAATCTGATAACCCATGACACCATGCACAGTTATTAGAATATTACTGACTGTAGTCCCTATGCTGCACTTTACAGCCCCATGACTATTCTGTAACACTCTGTACTTCTGAACCCCTGCATCTTTTTTACTCATCTTCCCAACCTCCTCCCATCTGGCAGCTGTCAAAATGTTTTCTGTATCTATGAGTCTATTTCTGTTTTGCTTGTTTATTTTGTTTTGTTTTTAGACTTAATTATTGACAGATATGTATTTATTGCCATTTTATTCATATTTTTTATCTTTTTCCCTTCTTTTTAAAGAAGACCCTTTAACATTTCATGTAATACTGGTTTAGTGATGATGAACTCCTTTAGCTTTTTCTTGTCTGGGAAGCTCTTTATCTGTCCTTCCATTCTAAATGATAGCTTTGCTGGTAGAGTAATCTTGTTGTAAATCCTTGATTTTCATCACTTTGAATACTTCTTGCCACGCCCTCTGGCCTGCCAGGAATCTGTTGGGAAGTCGAGCTGATAGTCCTTTGGGAGCTCCCTGTTGGTAACAAAACTGCTTTTCTCTTGCTGCTTTTAAAATTCTCTGTCTTTAACCTTTGCTATTTTAATTTATATGGCCTGGTGTGGGCCTCTTTGGGTTAATCTTGATTGGGACTTGTATGTCTATTTCCTTCACTAGGTTAGGGAAGTTTTTTGATATTTTTTCAAATACATTTTCAATTTCTTGCTCCTTTCTTTCTTCCTACTTTCGGCAACTCCATGATGTGAATGTTGGTACACTTGGAGTTGTCCCAGAGGCTCCTTACACTATCTCCATTTTTTTTTTTAATCTTTTTTCTTTTTGCTGCTCTGATAGGGTGTTTTCAGCTTTCTGATCCTCCAAACCCCTGATTTGATGCTGTTTCATCTACTCCACTGTAGAATCCCTGTAATGGGTTCTTCATTTCAGTTAATGCACAGGTGGCAAACACAAGGCCCTTGGGCCAAATCCAGCCCTCCACCTTGTTTTATTCCGCCTGGCACCTTGTTTCTACCTGGTAGCAGCGCTTAGCTCCTTGTCTCTAGTTAAGGAGTAGTTACATTTATACAGTCCTAAATTTACATCTAGCCCTTTGAAGTTAACTGCGAGGCTGATGTGACCCCTGGTGAAAATGAGTTTCACACCCTGAGTTAATGTACTCTTCATTGCTGACCGGTTTCATTTTATGTTTTTTAGGTATATTTTTATGTTTCCTATCTCTTTGTTTAAGTTCTAATTTCATCTACCATTCATTCCCCTAAGTTCATCAAGCAACTTTATACCCAGTGTTTTGAACTCTGCGTCTGGTAGATTGTCTTCATTTTGTTTAGTTCTTTTTCTGGAGTTTTATTCTGTTCTTTCATTTGGAACACATTTCTTCTCATTTTGGCAGCCTCTCTGTGTTGTTTCTATGTATTAGGTAGAGCTGCTAAATCTCCCAGGTTTGGTAGAGTGGCCTAATGTAGCAAGTGTCCTGTAGGGTCCAGTGGTATAGCCTCCCTGATAACCCAAGCTGAGTACTCCAGGTATGACCCAGTGTGGGTGTGGACTGTGTGCATCCTCCTGTTGTAGTTGAGCCCTGATTGCTATTGGCATGTCAGTTGGATGGATTTATCCCCAGGCTGATCAGCCGCAAGGACTGGTTGTGACCACTTACCACCATGGAGAAGCAGTTGTGTAGGAGCCCACCCCAAAGAGCAGGACTTACTGCAGCAGGGCTGTGGTACCTGCTGAGTCAGTGCTTTGGATGCATCATTTGTGGAGGTGGTTGGGTGGTGCTTTGATGTAGTCTGAACCTGTCCACTGGGTGCACTAGCTCTGAGACCTCCTGGGAGGTATGGGCCAAAGTCAGCAACCATCTGTGTTCTGCCTGGGCCACCTGGCATGAGCTACAAAGCAATCTGGAGATGGCTGCTACTTGTGCTGAGCTTGGAGGTGCCCAGGACAGGCCAAGCTGTGAATCAAGTTCAGCTGCTGCTAGGGCCAGTTAGCAAGAGGTATGAGGCACACTGAAGCCAAATGCTGCTTTTTTGAGAGATATTTAGGAAAGTCTGAAGCATGGCCACACTATGGAAAAGCCACTAGAAACAGCTTGGAGTGGGGGTGACTATAAGTTGGGTGGGGCAAGGTCTGAGGGAATCACCAGGGTGGGGCAAACAGTGTGGGCCAGGTGGATGGAAAGATTCAGCTGTGGGGAAGGGGGAGGTCTCAGAAAAGGAACAATGTCCTCTGCCAGCACTTCTGTCTGTCAGAAAGTTGTTCCCCAGCTCTCACCCTGATGCCAGACAATTCAATTCCTCCCTGTATGTCCCTGGCTTATTTCAAGTTGCTGCCCCCTGCGCTGGAGCTCAGAGGTAGTAAGTCAAAGTAATCCATGTTTGGGCCTTTAAGAGGAACTGCCTGGGACTCCAGAAGCCCTTTGTCTCCCTCAGCCATAATCCCTCCTATTTTTTACAGCCAAAATTATGAGGACTTGTCTTCCTGGCACTGGAACCCTGGGTTGGGAGCCCTGGT
The DNA here is from genome assembly GCA_004027475.1 of Anoura caudifer. Classification (NCBI taxonomy): domain Eukaryota; kingdom Metazoa; phylum Chordata; class Mammalia; order Chiroptera; family Phyllostomidae; genus Anoura; species Anoura caudifer. Next base: position 79,804 of record PVKU01001563.1, read on the forward strand.
GCTGGGCTGGGACCCCTCACTCCTCAGCAGGGGCCTCCACAGCCGAGATACCCCTCTCAGTTTTTACCAACCACACCTGGGTGTGGGACCAGCCTGTTCTGCATCTCCACCTCCTCTGTCAGTCTTGATGTGGCTTCTTCTTTAAATCACTAGTTGTAGGACTTCCATTCAGCTAGATTTCAGGTGGTTCTGAATGATGGTGGTTCTGTAGTTCAGTTATAATTTTTTTGTGGTTGTGGGAGGATTTGAGTATTACATTTACCTATGCCGCCATCTTGACCAGAAGTCTCTGAACTGTTACATTTTGATAAGCATCTTGATTTATATTTCTCATGCGTTATATAAAGAATATAAAAAATGTTAAGTTTGAAACTGAGCCTTTGATGGAATTGTTAAGCCTTAAACCTAAAGAGAGGTAATTTTGTTGAATTTTCAAATTTTATGTCTTGCTGTAGATGTGTCCTCAGTGAGGGAAATGAGACTGCAAATTTGGCAAGGACTGACTCCTCTGTGTTGCCCTACTTTCTAACCAAGCAGCAAGTGCTTAATGCCAGTATATAACAAAGATATTACTTAGAAATTATTGTCTCAATTTCAACAGTAGAATCAAGCTTGCAAACTTACCATGATCTTTGGTTTAATGATAAAGTCCCTTTGCCCTCCAACCTGAACGTGTTTCTTCATGAGACTGAAGTTATTAAAGCGACAGATGAGCAGGCCACTGCTGTTTGTTCTCAGGTTAAAGTCAACGTCTTCACAGAAATACCTAAATCATAATCACATCTCAACCTGTAACATCTCAACCATGATAATTACACATAGAGAAATAAATGTGTGGAAGATGTTAGGAGACAGCCAAACAGAATTAACCTTGCCTTGTCATGGAGCTGGCCCTCTTAACACTGGCCTGTGTGAGCCCCCTAATTTGGGTATTACGACCATTAAATGAAGGAGTGAGGTGACTTCGGTCCCAGACTTCCTACAGGGCTGTGCACAGGGCCACAGGCATTCCTGAACTGAACTGGAGTGCACATTCTATATGTTCCTGCAAGCTAGGAGTGCATAGATGCTCCCAGTTTTTAAATCTTGGCTGCAAAAGGGATGAGCATCTGTCATATTTAAAACAAATGAGACAGTTACAGAATACAACCTTGTATTCTAGTAGCTACAAGGTTGGGGATGGACATAGGAGGGACTTTATGGTCCCTGGCATAGACATAATTTATTCCGGAGGCCAAGATTAGCCTGTTCATTCCCATCTACTGGCTTTTCTTTAGAACACAGGTGGCAAACACAAGGTCCATCGGCCAAATCCAGCCCTCCATCTTGTATTATCTGGCCCGGCACCTTGTTTCTACCCAGCAGCAGCACCGACTCCTTGCCCCTAGTTAAGGAGTAGTTTACATTTATACAGTCCTGAAATTACATTTGGCCCTTTGAAGGCAACCGTGAGGTTGATGTGGCCCCTGGTGAAAATGAGTTTGACACCCCTGCTTTAGAGGATCCAGACCTCGGGGTTTTACTAACATTTGGGAAAGTGAATACCTTTGGAGTTTTGAGGAGGATGAAGAATTAACCTTCAGTGAGTTTATGGGTCCACATACTGATTGGTGTTGATTCAACAATTTTTGTCCCTGTTTTATTTTTTGTTGAATAATGAGATTGTCAAAATGTTTTTAAGCACTTTATATTGTAACACCTTTTAAAGGTTTGAGTTTGAAGGATGATGAAGGGACACTTTGGGTCTTCTGATTCCCCCACTTTCTCCTTGTCCATATAGAGATTCTCAGTTTTCAGTTAAAGACAGAAACAGGCCCTGGCTAGTGTGGCTCAGTGGATTGAGTACTGGCCTGCGAACCAAAGGGTTGCTGGTTCAATTCCCAGTCAAGGCACATGCCTGGGTTGTGAGCCAGGTCCCCAGTAGGGGGCGCTTGAGACCACATTGATGTTTCTCTTCCTCTTCCCCTTCCCTTCCCCTCTCTAAAAACAAACAAATAAAATCTTTGAAAAAATAAAGACAGAAACAGGAATAAAAGACATCAGAGAAGATAGAACTGGGCAGAAACAATGACCAGGATTACTTGCCCCGAGGAGGCCTGACTTACCTGTTGAAGTCATACTGCACGTTCTGAGTCAAGTCTATGTTGAGGAGAATGAAGTCATGCACATGGCACCTAGAGAATGGGGCCTTCAGACTCTGTGAAGTCAGCTTGCTGCTCCATTTCTGTACACCCAGGATTGCATAGTGGATGATTTTTGGTGTTGCTTCAATGTGCTGTAAGACACTCTTCAAGGACACATTCTTACTGGAAACTCCTGCTTCTATGGGCTGGCTATGAAATGTAAAGTTAGTTTATAGAAGAGATCAATAAATATTACTGAAGATAGGTCATTTATGAAGGGCCAATACTACTATACAGTATTAATATCTGTAAGATATAATTAGCTTATTTACTTTCTATTAGCCTGGAATGGAGAGTGTGTCAGGCCCAGTTTTCATGCTGCCCACACTGCTAACTTGAAGGAGCTGCCTTCTGGGGCTGGGACTTACCACTTAAAGGCTAGGAAAGAAATCCAACCCTTGTTTCAAAGTGAATAATGAGCAGGGAGTTATCAGAGAGGCACTCAGAGGTTAGAATCATGCAAGTATACTTCCCAGTTCTGGTAATTATGGTATATTAAAGAAATATATTAGAACTTCGCTGGCTTTAAATCCACAGTGGAAATAAGACACAAAATCACAATGTTTGAGTTGGAAGGGCCTGGAGATCTGGCTCAATGTTTCAATGAGGGTGTTATTGACATTTTGGGGCCATTTCTAGAGTTGGACTTTTCCAGTTTTAGTATTCCCTGGTTCCAATTGACTCCTCACCACTGCCCCAGGAGGAAAACCACTGATTTTACCCAGCCATAATTTTACAGGTGATGCAAATGAGACAGGTGAAATCACTTTTCCTTTGCATCCAGGTAACATAGCAGAGCTGGGCTAAATAGACTTTTATAGCTAATCAAAACTATGATCCGGAAATGGTCCAGGAATTTAATGGCATACGAATGTTTAAATTAAAAAAAAAATGTCCTAGTGATGGTCCCATGGAAGATCTTTCTGCTCAGGAAAGCTACAGGTCTCATTTATTTCCATGCACAAATGCGGCCCAGGAAAGTATCTTTTCAACAGCATGTGTTATCCTCTGCTAGAACTGCTTGGGAAGTGCCACTACCTGCTGTGCTCCTGAATGCTATGAATGTTCCACAGGACACATGAGTCATCCATCACAACAATGAAAGGCCAGACACACTGGCGTTTAATTCCCAGTTCTTCCAGGCGGTTCCTCTCCAGTTCCAAGTTGTGATATGACAGCTCCTTAATGAGAAACCTGGCAGCACCTGAAAGGCAACATAACCACAGCTGCACATCCTTCAGTCAGACTTGCAGCAGCCCCACAGACAGCTCCACCCTCTCTTCCTGCAGGCATGCCTGTTCACATGGTGACCAGTGTCAACTAAATGTTCAGGGCAAACTTTAGTGTAGATAAGTCTCAGGAGGAAGTCTTTCCCCGGAGATTCACTTGAGTAGGTCTGATGAGGGGACAGAAACCAGAGATGTCTTTGAGAATACAGATGATTCATGAACTACACTTTGAGGAATACTGCAAGAATCCAGTTTCCTTGATAGGACAAAGGATTCCAGATGCAGGAAAATCTTATTACTGGTTAGCTCCTTAAAGCCATAATAAGAAGCTCTCTCAGTCTCAGAAGTAGCCTCTTACTAGGGAGGAGGAGCCAGGGCTGCAATAAGTGGGTATGCCACTTACACTAAGGTGTTCCTTTTAGGAAATTGGTAGCAGCATCTTCTCTGAAAATGATTCTGGACACTGGCATCCTTTCCCTAGGTCTGCCGGTTTTTTGTTTTGTTTTGTTTTGTTTTCCAAGAGGCTCTGTGGTATAGCGAGTAAATTCTAAGACTGGAGCCAAGCTGCCTAGGTTTGAATCCTGATTCCAGCACTTTCTAGCTGTGAAACCTGTGCCTCGGCTCCTTCACCTGTGAGATGGAAATGATAACACCTATTTCATCGAATGGTACAGTGTTGGACAGTGCCTCCCATGTGCTAAGTACTCAATGAATGTTAGTAATTAAGATGATTATCACAAGGCATTAGCCCAATTTTATGGGTGGGCCACCCTAAAATGAAAACAAAATGTAGATAATGAAATAAAGAGGCTAATAAAACTATTAAGCCTATAGAGGAACCATGAAAACAGTTTAAATAGATCAAGGATAATAATAGGATTTAGGAAAATCTACCTTGGGAGAACATAAGTGTAATAGTTTGCATTCTCAACATATAGTAAGGATATATATAGCATATATATTAAAACATACATATGCTAACATACAGCATATATATTAAAAGCCCATAGGTAACATCATACTCAGTGGTAAAAGACTGAAAAGTTTTCCTCTAAGATCAAGAATAAGACAAGGAGCCAGGGCTGCAAGGAGTCAGGGTTCACACCTGAATGGTGTGGTTCAGTGCATTGCGTGCTGGCCTGTGAACCAAAGGGTTGCAGGTTCGATTCCCAGTCAGGGCACATGCCTGGGTTGCAAGCCAGGTCCCCAGTGCGGGGGCATGCAAAAAGCAACCACACATTGATACTTCTCTCCCTCTCTCTAAAAATAAATAAAATCTTTTTTAAAAAAAAAGAATAAGACAAGGATGCCCACTGTTATCACTTCCATTTAACATGGTCCTGGAAATCAGAGCATTTAGGCAAAAAGAAATAAAAGGTATCCAAGTTAGGAAGGAAGAAGTAAAAGTATCTCTGCAGGCAACATGATCTTATACGTAGAAAACCACATACACAAAGCTGTTAGAAGTAAAGTGAGTCAGCAGATAGATAAACACTCAAAAGAAATTACCATATTTTCAGACTATAAGATGCACCCCCCCCACCCCATTTGGGTGGAATAATGGTTGTTAATGCTGCTGTTGAGTTCTGTTTACACTTACATTGGTGAAATATTATGTTATTTATGTTATTAAATATTTTACCATATTTTTTGCTTCAAAATTTTTTTTCCTATTTTCCTCCTCTAAAACCTAGGGGTGCCTTATGGTTTGAAAAATATAGTAATGAAGATGAAAATAGATGGAAAGACATCCTATATTCATGGATTGGAAGATGTAATATTGTGGGGCTTTTTTTAAGATTTATTTATTTTTAGGGAGAGGGGAAGGGAGGGAGAAAGGGAGGGAGAGAAACATCAATATGTGGTTGCCTCTCCCATGCCCCCTGCTACTGGGGACCTGGCCCACAACCCAGGCATGTGCCCTGACCGGGAATCGAACCGCAATCTTTTGGTTCACAGGCCCGCACTCAATCCACTGAGCTACACCAGTCAGGGAAGAAGATATAACATTGTTAGTAAGTCAATATTACCCAAAGCAGCCTACAGATTTAATAAAATTCCTATCAAAATCTCAATTGTTTTTTCAGAAATAGGAAAGCTCATCTTTAAATTCATATGGAGCCCTGGCTGGTGTAGCTCAGTGGATTGAGTGCAGGCCTGCAAACCAAAGGATTGCGGTTCGATTCCCGGTCAGGGCACATGCCTGGGTTGTGGGCCAGTTCCCAGCAAGGGGACACATGAGAGGCAACCATATGTTGATCTTTCTCTCCCTCTCCCTCTGTCCTACCCTTCCCCTCTAAAGATAAATAAATAAAAATGAAAATTTTAAAAAAAAGTTAGATTTATATGGAATCTCAAGGGACCCTGAATAGCCAAAACAGCCTTGAAAAAGAACAAAGTTGGAGGTCTCTTGCTGATTTCGAATGTATTTCAAAACCATGGTAATCAAAGCAATGTGATAGTGGCATAAAGACAGATATATAAACAAATGGAATAAAACTGCTGAGATCAGCACTGTATTCTCGCATATGTGTTCAAATGATTTTTGATGAAAGCATCAGTGGAAAAAGAACAATCTCTTCAACAAATGTTGTTGGGAAAGCTGGATAATCTACATGCAGAAGAATGAAGTTGGACTTTTCCTCACACTATATAAAAAAATTAAAGTGGACCTGGCTGCTGTAGCTCAATGATGTTGCTCTCTCTTTCTTTCTCCCTCCCTTCCCTTCTCTCTAAAAATGAATAAATAAAATTTTTTAAAAAATGGATCAAAGATCTAACTGCAAGAGCCAAATCTATAAAACTCTTAGAAGAAAACAGAGGAAAAGCTAGTGACATTGGATTTGGCAATGATTTCTTGGCTGTGATACCAAAAGCACAGGCAACAAAAGAAAAAATAGAAAACCAAACTATGTAAAAATTTGAAACTTCAGTGTGAAGGACACAACTGTGAAAAGGCAACCTATAAAATGGGAGAAAATATTTACAAACCATGTATCTGATGAGGGATTAATATTTAGAATATATAAAGAACAAGTCAACAATAAAAAAAAAAACCCAACCTGATTAAAAAGTAGGCAAAGCACTTAATCCAAAGAAAATATACAAAAGGCCAAAACACACATGAAAAGATACATGACATCACTAATCCTTAGGGAAATGCAAATCATATCCTAGTAAGATATACCCGACATCCATCAGAATGGCTATTACAAAAAAAAGTGTTGGTGAGAATATGAAAAACCTGGAATCATTTTGCACTATTGGTAGGAATATAAAATTATACAGCCTTTATAAAAACTATACTAATTCCTTAAAAATTAAAGATGGAATTTTTATGATTCAGCAATTCCACTTCTGGGTATATCCAAAAGAATTGAAAACAGTTTTGAAAAGATATTTGTACACCCTTGTTCATAGCAGCATATTCCCAATAGCCAAAAGGTGAGGGGCAACCCAAGTGTCCATTGATGGATGAATGGGTCAAGAAAATGTGCAGATATACAATGGAATATTATTCAGCCTTCAGAAGGAATTGGTGGTACTGAGATTAACTTTTGCTAGATGAAGAGAGAGTTCTGGAGATTGGTTGAACAACGAGGTGAGTCTATCGAACACTGCTGATCTGTGAAAGTACAAAGCCAGCCCCGTTTGCTATGGTGGCGCCATTTGCCGAGCAGGCCTGTGACCTTGTTAAGCACAACTGCCATTTCCCTCCTCTGAGCTTGTCCCCAGGACTGGAAATTACTGGAAGCAAGAACAGAACGAACCGCTCCCTGCAGCCACAGGCGGAAGATAACGCTGGAACAAAGGGCAACCTCCTGTTACAACTCCCCAACAGCTCAGCGGCCACAAACGGCCCCCTCCACCCTTTTTAAATCCAATTATAATCCAACGAAAGCTTGAAGCTCCAACCCCTCCAATGCTGGTGTCTCTCTCCACACCATGCCCCTCTCCTTTCTTGGAGAGTGAATAAAAACTTTAGTCTCTGCACTTTCTTCTCTTTGTAAATTCATTCACAGACCGCGTCGCTGACCACCCTAACATTCTGGTGGCCTGTAGGTGGACATTCTCTATTTCTCCCTCTTTGTCTTCCTAAGACTTTCGACTAGGGGAGCAGTGGGCAGTGGAAGCTGAACCCGATCTAACCCTCTAACCAACCCCCTGTGAGGTTCGGAGAGAGGATTCTAAAGCTTCTGTCCCTCCGGACTCTGCTGCGGACAGCCTCCTGCTCACCCATCATCACGGCCAGCGATAGGTAAGTCGCGGGATGAAAACTTCCAGTACAAAGTGATAGTTTATCCCCACGTCTCATCGTTGTAAACCCCGGTGCTGGGTCTATCACGTTCGCACGGTTTAGGCTGGGAGGGACTCCGCTAACCGACTCCCCGCTGGTTCGGTCCGCTTTCGGGGGCCCAGGGAAGCCTGGCTCTGAGGAAGAACCTCGTGTTCGGTCTGCCCTCAGGCTCAAGGACGCTCAGCTCTGGCTGCCGACCCCTAGGTCCTTTGAGTTGGGGATGCCCTCCTCAAACCTTCCCCGTGCCCCCCATTGTTGCCCTCCCCCGCCCATATTTGTTCCCATCTGAGCAGCACTCCAATCCCTTAGGGCCATGCTCTTCTAATCAGTATTACTCAGCAGGGGTGACACTATTCCTTACCTGCCTAACCCCAGTCCCGCATTCACATCTTTTGGAATTAGGCTTGGCTCCACTGTGCCCACATTAAGTAACAAAAAGGGTACAAAGAGGGAGAAAATCTCACTCCCCTACCTTGTAAAACACTTTGTATTCTCCTCCTCTGGAGACTAGGGAGCTGCTAAATCCTGGGAAAAATTGGGCCTGCCTCTCAATGCAGAGAAAAAAGTGGCATTTTAAACTCAAGCTGCTTGTCTGACCCTTTGCCTGATGAAACCAAAGTCCTTTTAGGAAAAGCTTGCTTTTTTCCCCCTACCTTTTTGAAATGCAAACACATGGTCTTCTTCAAGAACTCTTGTCTAGGCCATCTTTTAAAATACAAATTTGGGGGAGATAATTCTTATCAAAAGGGGGAAAATGTTAGCTATATCTGAACAGCTCTTCCTTTGTAAATTAGTAAGCTCTGAAAAAAGTTATTGAATGTCTGGGTATTTTGAAATAATATGAAAAACCAAAACAGAATGCTAGACCTGCTTTTAGCTTTTCATTACAAAGAGGCTGTGGAGTGGATTTGGAGCTGTGGGTAAATGTCTTGTGCTTTATCGGAGGTGTGTTTCTTGGAAGTGTGAGTGTTTGCTGATAGAGGAACCTGCTTCTAATGGTCATGTGTTCATAACTCAATCTAGGGGCTGCCGGTTGCTTACCTTTTAATTATTATGGAAAATTAAGGTTTCTAAAAGTCAAGTTCAAATTAAGTTGGAAAGAAATTGTATGGTTTTAATAATAGAAGACATAAGGCATGGAAATGCAATTTTAAAGGACATGGATTGAAAGTAAGTTATTCTAAAGATGGTTATTTCTAAAGGGAGAAGAAAGCTTGTGAAAGCTGCAGAAAGGTTTGTGAAAGTTTTAAATTCGTGAAGAAAGAAACCTTAGGCTCTGGTACCCCTTCCTCCACCTAATTTCTCTCTGGCATTCTGTGATGACCCTGGCCGTACCTGGAGTTGTTTTCATTGCACTTTCTCTTGTTCTCGTGGGCGTGGGGAAACCTACCTGTAAGCTGGGGAATGAATCCATCAAAATGCATTTTGTCAATGCTGAGGTAGAAGGTAAGGCTGCTGTCTGGACATGGAGTCACCCTACATGACCGACCCCAGGTGACACCTGGGACATTAGGTCCAGTGAGTCAGGAACCGATCACCCCTGTACTTCCCCTTTGTTTGTGCCCGGGTCATTGGTAAGGCCACCCTGAGGGCGTGGGGTGGGGTAAACACATCCACGGGGCAAACAGGCTTTCTCTCTCAAACATGCTTTCTGTCTGCCTGTGTGGTTCTCTCAGTTTGGCTTTCTATTGCATCCCCAGTCTGAGTGGGTTAAATCCATTCCCAGGGTATCTGGATGAAGCACTTGTCATTGGTAAGGTCACCCTCAGGCACAGGTAAACACATCTATCTCTTTCTATTTCTCTGCTGGTGTGGACTGTAATTCCTGATCCTCCATCTGGAGCATATGTCTTCTTACCAGGTCTCTGAGCTTTCAGGGGCCCAAGTAGCCACACCCAGGCTCTTCCCTGCTGCTAGACTAGTCCTTAAAGCTTTTACTAAGAGTCTCAACAAGTCTTCTTGCTTGGAATTTAGAACCTTCCATCCCCTTTCCAGTCTTCTTGAAAGTTGTTAAAAGCAAAGAAGAGAAATCTTATACTTTCTCTACAAAAATTAGTAATTCAAATTACATGTATGGTCTTTATGTGCTATGGATTTGTCTATATTATATGTGGTATATTTTCTGCTTCTGATGGCATAACTAGTAATACTCTATTAGACTAAAAATATTAAGTACTATATAAATTAATCAGGATCCTGTGTTCTAGACAAAATATTTGATATTAAAACCAGTTTTGAGTTTCCCTGGCTAATTTCCTTCCTAGGATCTATCTATAGCAGCCTTTTTCTTTATTTTCGTTTTTAGGCCATGTCTCCTCAAATATCTCATATCCTTCATTCAACAGAGCCTCCAGGCTCTGGAAGATTCCACAAATGGCCTCCAGCCACAGCTCTCACTTTTTGGGCTGTCCAATTTCACCCTCTTCTCCTTAACGACCCGCAGGCAGGGATAGCTCTACAGCCTGAGCCCGCCTGAAGTAGTTACAGAAGAAGAAAACTTTGTCCCTACTCCCCAAAACCAGAACCGGGCCAAGTCATGAGGAAGAAATCCATTTTAAAACCAGAGGAGGGAATGAAAGTACAAAGCCAGCCCCATTTGCTATTGTGGCGCCATTTGCTTAGCAGGCCTGTGACCTTATTAAGCATGACTGCCATTTTACGCTTCTGAGCTTGTCCCCAGGACTGGAAATTACTGGAAGCAAGAACAGAACGAACCACTCCCTGCAGCCACGGGCGGAAGATAACGCTGGAACAAAGGGCAACCTCCTGTTACACCTGGAAAGCCCAGGGGCCACACAACAGCAACCCCCACCCTTTTTAAATCCAATTATAATCCAAAAACTGCTCAAAGCCACCACTCCTCACTGCTGGTGTCTCTCTCCACAGCTTGCCCCTCTCCTTTCTTAGAGAGTGAATGAAATCTTTAATCTCTACACTTTCTTCTCTTTGTGAATTCTTTCACAGCCCTCATCACCAACCACTCTAACAATCTGTACACTTAAAAATGGCTGAGATGGTAAATTTTAAGCTATATGTTTCTTACCACAAGTAAAATATTTAATGTAATTTGCATTTATTTCATTTGAATATATGTTGGTTTCTCTCTCCCCAAATTTTCAAAAATGGCAAAACTGGCACTAAACAAATTCAGGCTGATCTGGGATTAGGAAACTTTCACCTAAATGTCAGTAAGGCACCGCAGGGGGTAATTTGAAGGTCATATTCATAAAAAACTTTTTTTTTTTAGTTAGCTTGGGGGAGGATAAAGGACCAGAAGTATGTTAAAGTCTTTTTTTTTTTTTTTTAAGGAGAAATCTTTTTTTTTAAAGATCTTATTTTTATTTTATCTTTAGAGGGGAAGGGAAGGAGACAGGGAGAGAAACATCAATGTGTGGTTGTTTCTCGTGCATCCCCTGCTGGGATCTGGCCTGTAACCCGGACATGTGCCCTGACTGGGAATCGAACTGCAATCCTTTCATTCGCAGGCCTGCAATCAATCCACTGAGCTACACCAGCCAGGGCAGTATGTTAAAGTCTTAATCCACTTGATATGCCTGCAATCAATCCACTGAGCTACACCAGCCAGGGCAGTATGTTAAAGTCTTAATCCACTTGATATGCCTGCAATCAATCCACTGAGCTACACCAGCCAGGGCAGTATGTTAAAGTCTTAATCCACTTGATATTAAGTGATAGAAAATACCATTGCATCAAAATAATAAACTAGTTTTTAAAAATACTTTAATCCCATATTAAGGCTAAGGTTTAAGGACATGAAAAGGGGTGGAAAGGAGAACAAGAAATGAAGAGACCTAAGAAGGAAAAGACAGGTGAACAGAGGGAGGGAGGGACAGAAGTGAAGTGGGTAAAGAATGGCAAGTGAGAGGACCTGGAGAGGAGGACCTTGGGAATTTGGGGAGACTTCCCAGGTCTCATCAGCTGTTCCCTCCAGCTCAGGCTGGTGTTCTCACTTCCCTCCAACAGTCTCAAGTGTCAATTAGCATCTCTTGATCTTCCCTTTCTGACATTGTAGTGAGTCAGACACCCACAGAAGTGGGTGGGAAAATGGTTAAGAACAGCCATATAAGAAGTGACTGGACAGCACTGCTCTAAAGCATGGATCAGTTCGAGCTTTCCTGCCTGAGTAAGGTGGACAAAAGAGGTCTGGATCTCCTCTGGGCCTCCGCTCTGCCACACACTCAACAGCCCTGTGCGCTCCCCTTGGAGGAATCAGCCTATTGCTCTTAAACCCTGTGGGGAAAAAGCAGGAGGGATTTCCTCCAGGCACTTTTAAGATGACTGTCACAGGCAGTAATGATGCTTCGAATTCCCCATTGTGTAGAAACTCCTAGAACTTGTCATGTGCCTTTAAAATGATTAGTGATATCTCAGAGACCCCGCCAGCTGCCTCTAGCCTGGAGTGAATCATGACCTCTTCACCTCCTCAGACCATTCTTTGCACTGTTACATTGCTGCTGCTGGCGTGCCCAGCCCAGGAACCTACACTTCCCAGGGTCTCAGTATACCAGTGCCTTCTTTAGTTACTAGTAGTTAAAAGTTCTGCAAAACTGCAGATAAAGGAAAAATAAACATTTAAAGAGGAGTTAAATGTCCTTTGGTGAGGAGAGCAGGGCACTTCCAGAGGCAGGGAAACCTTTGAAAGTTTCACACCCAAGGAGTGGAGCTTGGTTTATCTTTCAGTCCTTCAGGGGACGGGGGCGGAGTGGACTCACCCACGCCTGCATTATTGAACATGCCGGGAAGCACCAGCATGATGTGGTTTGGCCAGTACTTGCGATACAGGGGCATCTCATACTCTTTGACCACTAGAAGATGCAGGTGGCTGATGCCCTCCATGGCATGAAAAAGGTTTAGGAGTCCATGCTCGTGGCGACCACTGGAAGGAGTGAAAATAGGGCTCTTGACTGCATTCAAGTTCTGTTGAAAGAAAAAACAAAAACAAAAACCAGAGACCAAAAAGGGAAATTAAAACTCTTCGGTTTAAGAAGCTTACAGGACCTGATATAGAACCTCAGACCTTTAAGTCCTTGTGTCCAGACACTGTCACCCACCTTGTCTGAGACCAGCGGCAGCCGCATGCTCTCCAGGTGTTTGCCTTGCTTGCTGAAGACAAAATAACTCTCTTTGGATTTGGGAATGATGAAATAGAGCTGCACCTCTTCTCCCAGCATAGAGGAAGAGAATGTGAATGCATGAAGGGTGGAGTCAGGCATCTACATTTGCAAAGAAGAAAGGGAAGGAATGTAAGCTCACAGTTTGCAAACTTCCAGGCCACTTGTTCAGGTTGTCATTGAGAGGCAAACTAGCCTGAACTTAGACCTGCCACAGGACCTGGCTGTGTGTGCAGCATGGAAAGGGTTGGGAAGGCAAACTTTTCATCTTTTAGTAGCTGCAGCTGACACGAGAGCCAAGCATCTCAGCCCTACACAGCCTGTCCATGGGTGGCTTGGCACCGTCTCTGCAATCCTCATGTTCTCAGGACCACTACTGCTCAGTTTTATGCCCAGGTTAAATGTACCTATGCAAGTCCTGCTATATAAACTTCCCCAAAGGTGCCCAGTTCTGGGAGAAAACACTTCCCATGAGGGTCAGGTCAAATGAATGCCATTTTTCTAAGTACAATTAAGTTAAAATACTTGTGTGGCCCCATCTCTCCTGGCTACAGTGGAAGCTTAAGAGGTTTGAATAGTCACTGAGCCTAGAAGTCTGACTTCCGCTTCTAGGAACCATTTGACTCACTGAAGCCAAATCCAACCTGTTTTTTCAATTGCCGGGAAGTTCACATGCTCTCAGTTACCCAGCTCCGTGAAGAACTGCATAAAGGCCTCACATGCCTTACAATTCAGACATTTTGTTTGATGAAAGGATAGCATCGATTTTCAGCAGCAACTAGAATCCAGGTAGGTTTCCCAGGAGTTTTAACCTAAATATTACATTTCACAGAAAAACAATGTTGTAACTCTTCCCTTAAATTCTAGTTCATTCTACCTCACGCATGTGGGAATATACTACGTAGTGAGTACTGTAATCACACAGAACCTACGTAAATAGAGGATTTTCAATAAAGAAAATTTCCAAGAGCCTATGATTTATAGATCAGGGGATGAATCTTCCACATTCTGCAAAGCATGGTGAGCTGAGTTCGACCTAGCCCACCAAAAGTTTACAATGACGGCAAGTGGGTGCATGGGGTCTGAAAGGGAACCTGCATCAGAAGGGCAGGATGGTCAGTCCAGGGTTGCAGTATGTATCCCTCCCAGTTCCCGGTGGGAAAAGGTGAAGACCTGCTCCTTGAGAGCAGAAGCAAGTGTGGGGACACCCAGCAACATGTCCTAGAGGAGGGAAGAGCTGTTTTAGGTGCTCAGAGCCAAGTGATAAAAATCAAGAGGATAAATTGGGGGAAAGCACTGGATACTACTCTCATTTGCTACCTTTCCCATCATTTGTGCCTAAAAATGCTCTGGCAGAACACAAGCCAAATACTATGGGGTACCACCTTATCTTCCGTGTTCCTACCTTTCCGTTCTTTCTAAATGAAAGAGCAAACATTGACTCTTCAGTGTGCCTGGTGGTCAAAACCATCCCACGCTACAGTAAGGGTATGACTAGGTTGGTGCAAATCAACAACTTATTTACAGTTTAAAGGGCGCACCCTATGGATTTGTCAGCTAAAGCACCATTTTCATCAATAACCCGAAGGGAGTTTTACTAAATATATTGTCATATCCAGTTTTTTTCAGGATCAGCTTTTTTCAGGGTCTCAGCTCTTCTCTGACACATGTAACCATTTTGATGAAGTGACTTAAAACAATAAAACTTAGTTTTTTCCCTCTCCCTGCCTTCCACAACCCTAAAAAGCCCAAATGAGTGGGTCCATCTCTTAAATAAGCTATCCTTTGTCTAGGGCCTGAAACTGGGAGTCTCATTTTTCATCCCTTCTAGACAATACAAAGTCTTGCTGGGTAACAGGCGAAGGCACAGGGCCGCACCTGGGAGGTGGAGGTGAAGTCCATGTACTGGTGGCATTGCTCACAGTGGTGGAAGGTGTTGTAGGCGGCGTATTTGGTCAGCATCATAGACACAGTTTCTCGCATCTTGGGCTCTTCAGCTTTGGATTCTTCTACTGCTTCTGTGTATAAAGAGGTAGAACACCTTCCCATGATATGCACTGGAAGCCCCTATACCTGGGATAAAGTCCTTGACTCTATGAAAGGGATTTTCCAAGGATTCTGTACTTTGTGCTCCAAGAGGCAGGTATGGAAATTAAAAGGTGATAGGTATGTGTATAAGAGAAGAGAAAAGCAGAGCAGAGAATTACTTAAGATGCCCTCAAAGACTAAACTGCCCCAGGTCTCCTGCCCCATTTAGGTTCCCCTTGACCTTCAGAAGAGAGCCAGGATCTGCTTGCACTGACCTTGTTTGAGCCCTGCCAGCTTCTCAGTATACACCAGGCTCATCAGACTGTACTTGGGATCATGCACACTGATGTCAAAGGGCATTTTACTGAAGCTCTCGATGTCGGGCCAGGGCTCGCCCTCTGACTGGCTCACTTCGCTGCCTTCACTGTGACCTAGGACAAGAAGAAAGAAAGGGTGCAGAGCAGTCAGATGGACTGGTCTCCCTCCTTCCCAAGTGTGTGGGACAGAAGTTTTATGAAGTATAAAGCTCAGATGGGGGGACAAAGGCATTTCTGGAAAATGAGCTGCCACGTCCCAAGGTGGAGGGAACCAGAACTGTCCCTTCATACCCATGCTGGGAGGGATACTTGCCCTCACTGGCCCCAGCATTGACTTCTACACACCCGGGCCACACACTCCCACATTAATAAGATCAACTGGGCTCCCACCCGAGCTCCTCAAATTGTCCTGAAAGCTTGTTTAATTTTGGGTCATCTGTGTTCTTGGAGTTTTAACTGTGCAGTTTTCAGACACTGACAGCCTATGAGACTTTAGGAATGTGTTGAGCAAGACCCCCGATGTCTGCTGCCTACTAGAATCTTGGGAAGCTGTAAAAACCCCTGTGTTTGGGCTACAGCCCCTCCCCTCTGTTATTACCAGGCACCTGTTGGGGTGCTTAAAGTTCTTTAGGCAGATGTAACACGCAGTCAAGGCTGTGAGCCAGTAGCCCTGGGTTTGAATTCAGGTTCTGCCTCTTCCTATGATTCACACATGCAGGCACCATCTTTAACTCTCAAGGTTCCCTGATTGTCGCAAGTGTTTCAGATGGTGAGTTTAAAGTGCTCAGGCAGTGGTAGGCATGGGGTGGGTATGCAAAGAGGTGATCTTTACTGTTATTAATAAAATTTGTAAGTTCAAAAAGCTTGACAATGTTCAGAGGGAGAAAGGAAGAAACTTAAAAAAAAAGCCTAAATACTAGAAGTACAACTCTTACCTTTTTAACACAATACTGTTTTTTCTATGCCCCTGAGCTAAGTTCTCATTTTACTTATTTATTTAGTTTTAGAACATCATACTTTTTTATTTTTAGAGAGTGTTCAGGGAGTAACAGAGAGAAACATTGATCAGTTGCCTCACATGCTCCCAGTGGGGGCCTGGCCCGCAACCCAGGCGTGTGCCCTGACTGGGAATCAAACCCACAACCTTTCAATCTATAGGCTGGAGTTCAGTCCACTGAGCCACACCCACCAGGGCGCATTTTATTTAAAAGCTAAAGGTTCTATTTTTTTTTTTTTTTAAAAAGGTGTCCTGTGCCTCCCTAGAGCACCATCACATTCATCACACATTAAAAAGGGGGAAGGAACAAGGACAAACTGACAGCACTTCTCACTACAGACGCCCAACTCGCCTCTCACAGGCTGTGTGACTGTCTCATAGCTGACAGCACAGAGTCAGGCCCCCGAGCACTGTCACAGGCTCTGAGGATAAAATGAAAGGGACCGCTCTCTGTGGTGCCACTGAGGGGCCTTGCAGGAAAGTCAGCGGACAGAGGGTCCCTCACTCCTGGTCTGCTTGGCTTTGCCTTGACCCTCTTGGTCCCAGCCCCCTCCATGCAGCCAAGGGTGTTTGGAGGCCAAGCAGGAGCTCTGGGTCTCCTCTATGGTGGGCCTGCTGCAGCTCAGCTGGGGCCACAAACAAGGAGACCTGGATGGGAGGATGGGACTGTGTGTGTGGAATCATGGGTGTGAATTGGTAAGGAATAGAAATACGGCCAAAAGTGATGAAAAAATGATTACATATGGCTGATTTAACTTAGTCTTGCTCTGGTGTAAACTAGTCCTTTGACTTGTCATAGAATAGGTCAGCTATTTAGGAAAAGCAAGTGAGGTGAAGTCTTCAAGGTCAATCTGATAGAAAATGCCTTCTGGCTTGACCTGGTTGCCTCTAATTACCTCTACTACCTCCCCCGCCCCCCATTTCCCTCCAGCACAGTTGATTGTTCTGAAATGGGAAGCCATAGGTTTGAGGCCACCTTGTCCTTAGCCACAGAGCTAATGCTGGCTGATCCTCGCTCACACCCACACTGTGGCTGTGCTGGATGGGATGCAGAGTGGGACTGTCCCACAGGTGACAGCTGGGGAAGGTGGGGAGGGGAACAGAATGAGGATGGCTGGAGATGATCTTCCTGAAAACCAGCCCCACAGCCCTGCGAGGCACTAGCCCCTGTGTGTCACTGTAAATATGAAGGGGTTTGTTTATGGCTCAGTGCTCTGTTCTGCACATAGAAGTTTTCATTTCATGAGAGTAAGCCATATACCTTCACTTAGAGCCTGCAGTTAATGTAGAAGAAATACTGACTCACCAGCAAGAGCCTAGTATCCAGAACATAAAACATGTCCCAGACTGGTAAGCACAGTACCACAACTGAATTTCAAACCTGAATGATTTAACCATCTATGCAATTCATCCACTGAACAGGGCTTCATAAGATGCCTTTTTTGCCCAGCATCTGGCTGCTCCCCAAGAGGGAGATTCAAAAAGAAGGGGAAGACTCCACTCCTGACCTCAAAAAAAGAACACAGCCACAGTTTACTTAAAGAACCCACCTGCTGGCACATTACCTTTAACCTCACAGGAACCCTGCACACTGGGTGTCACAGAAATCCCAGAAGGCAAAAACCTCGGATTTGATGTTTAGTGTCCCATGTCTGGCCCCTGCCCTGCCCAGGTTCAGACTCACCTGTATTGATCTCACCCTCATCATACACATCCACCTCCAGGAGCCTGATGAGCATGCGGAAGAGGATCCTAAGGAACTGCAAATAGGAGCCAGTCTTTCCCACCTGGTGGAAGTATTTTTGATTGGGGAGAGAGGGAAGGAAAGGAGATTTCACACCTGGGCTCTAAGATGTCTCCTGCTCTGAGACCCCTGAGTGAGGTCCTCTTTGTTCTGGGTCACACTCTCCCACCCTACCGCCCCGAGAGCTTCCCTGCCTTCTTTCCTTTTTGAGACCCCAGCTTAGGACAGGGCCTGCTCCAGCCTACCTGGGGGGGCCCAGTCAGCAGCAGCCGTCGGGGGTGGCAGGCCTGGGTGCCGGAGTTGGGGTCCGGCTGGTTGCTGTAGTCGGCGTGGTGCTGCCGAGCTGAGGTCCACTGCCTGTAGTAGAGGGACTGCTCCTCGCTGCTCATGTCCTTGTGCAGCAGTGGCCGCAGGGAGCTCACCCAGGCCACGTCGGAGTGTGGCAGCAGGGACGAGGAGGATTGCACCTTGCCACCCCTCTGGGAGCCCAGGAGGCTGTAGGCTGCTTTCGACAGGATCACTACTGGGGGCAGGGCTGCATGCAGACTTCTGCAACCTTGGGCAGGCCGACCAGGCCATGGAAGGGACTGGGGACCCGAGGATGATGATGATGATGATGATGATGATGAAGGCTTGGAAGTGGTGCTGCTTGCCCTCTGGGGGCCCAGGGAATCACACTCCTGCTTCAAGGTCTCCCCAGCTCCCACTGTGCCTGAGGAGACTGCTTCCTCCAGCCCCATGCTGTTGGCTGGGCCCTGGAAGCTGGGTGTCAGGGGCTGCTTCTGGGACTTGTCTGCCGTGCTGGAAGAGCTCACCCCATTCTCCATGATGGAGCCTGAAAGAGGACAGAGCCCACCCTGTACCCACTTTGTTACCAATGCCAGGTGTGCTCCCCAGGCTCCTGGCACCTCTGGAAAGGAGGGTAAGGCCAGGAAACTAGGCTGTGTGCACCAGCTCTAGAAACTATGCTAGAAATCATCCCTTTGCCCTCCCTCTCCATGCTTCTCCCTGCTGGGTCAGGGTGAGATTGGCCAATGGGAGACTCGAGCAGAAAACCAGGTATTTATTCCCCAGCTCCCTCCCTGCATGGTAGGGTAGGCTGCCTTTCTCTGTGAGGGCTGTGGCACATGTCATGCTGGCTCCTCTGGCTTCTTCAGGCCCAGCAGTGGTCAGGGAACCCTGTGGTTCACTATACCACATGTCTGTAAGTAGTCCCCTTACACCTCATTTGGATATACCACCTGATTCACTCTGGAACCCTGACCACTACAGGCTCCACATTCAACTCCTGCTCAAGTGACACTCACTACCTTATGTGATCTGATCAGGGACCTCACACTGCTAGCTGTGGGTGACCCCCTGGCTGTGGGCATTTCCATGGACGCCCAAACCATCATGGGGAATGTCTCCAGTGAGGAGCTGCTCATGCCCAGAGAGCCCTGCACATTTGGCCAATTCACTGCAAATGTGTTTTCCCCCTAACAGGGCAGCCACTATTTGGTTTGAGGACAAACCAAAAGCTCATTACATGCAGGACATAAGGCCCTCTCTGGGCTCAGAGTGGTGCTTCCCAGGCATGTAGGTCAAATCCCAAGCTTGGGGGATTCTAGATGAGTAGCCAGTAACTGGAGGTTATTGAAACCACATCTTTCCACTTGCTCATTTGACTTCTGTGTCTTTCCCTCACGGTCCTGACCTCAGAGTCCACATGCCTGCGCACTTTGAGCAGTGGACCTTCCTGAGGACCCTTGGAATCGGCCCAAGGCTGGGTGGTGTGTGCTCAGTGATGTGAGCACAGCCTGCACATCAGGGTGGCCCCAAAGGGAGGGAAACTATAAACAGCAGAAGGCAAGCCATGACCTTTGTGTGAGTTCATCAGAGCATGGCCAAGACTGAGGCTCATGGGGCTGTTCTGGGGGCTGTTCTGGCAGTCAGGGACAGGTGGGCATCTGCTTAAAGAGCCACAGGAAGGAAGGTGCAGTCCCCTCACCTCCTTGCCTCTCCCTCACTGACGTTGGTATCCCAAAGCTTTTAGATGTAATATTGCTCCTCCCTTCTGTTGCCCTTTCCTATCCTCCAAACTTCTTGCCTTTTTTTGACCTGGTCTCAGAGAAACCTGGGGAGCCTGTGGTGGAGGAACAGGGAGGCCCACCCCGATCCCATAGGACCCTCATGCTCTTCCAGGCTGTGGGTCACCATCAAAAGATAGAAATCCCCATAGATAACGGCCTCTTCAGTTCCCACAGGGAGCTAACAAAGGCTGACAGAATGAACAGCAAGACCAGTGCTTCCTCTGTCACGAAATCTGTGTGTGTTTGCGAGTCTGTGTCACAGTGATGGAAAGAGGAAAACGTGGGACAGCAGGAGGTGATTGGCAGTTCCCTCTGGTAGGGGCTTTTCACTTCTATTCTCTATACTTTGTTACATTTTCCAAGTTTTCTATGTTAAGCTTTTGTTTTTTTTAAGCTTTTCTTTTAAGATTTTATTTGTTTATTTCTCAGAGAGGGGAAGGGAGGGAGAAAGAAAGGAAGAGAAACATCAATGTGTGGTTGCCTCCTGCATGCCCCCTACTGGGGACCTAGCCTGCAACCCAGGCATGTGCCCTGACTAGGAATCAAACCGGAGACCCTTTGGTTCGCAGGCCGGCACTCAGTTCGCTGAGCCACACCAGCCAGGGCCATATGTTAAGCTTTATTACCTTCAGAGTTAGAAACAAATGGAAATGCTGCTGCATCATCTGCTGCAATACAATTTATCAGGAGAAAGCCCATGGAGCACTGTCAGAAGCCACACAGGAATGCTGTGAGAGGGGCTGGAGGGCTGCATGTGGATCCTCACAGTCAGCCAGTGGCCCCAGAGGAGCCTTCAGGATGCAAACACTTGCTGCTGAGTACTAAGAAAAGTCATCCATTCATCCATCCATCCATTCATCCATCCTTTCAAACAAACACTTTGTGCCAGGTTCTAAGCCAACTAACACTTACAGCTTCAGGATCTGGAAGGAAGGGAGGGCCTCTGTGCAAATATAAGGTGCATAATATCCATGAGATGATTAGGGTAGGAGAGACTAGAGGAAATGTGCAGACTAAGGTTGGTAAAATTCATTTACTATATTTAGCCTATTACGAAGCTGTCCATTAAATGCTTACCTAGAGAAGTATTTTGTGGCTGTCCATCATGCTTTTAAGTATTCTTCCGGGAAACTGAGGTCTGGACCAGGTGCCTGAGTCACCAAAGGCTCCTCAGACAGCCTTGAGGGGTGTCAGTAGATGCCTCTGCCTTCCACATGCCTACCTGCTCCACCTCCCATCCCTTATCCCTCAAAAGAGAAAAGAGAGTACTGACCTGAGGTTCCGGTGACGGCACTGCTGTTGCTCTGGGGCCTTTCCAGATCAATCAGCAGCTCATCGGAGTCATTCTCACTCACAGTGACTCTCTCTTGCTCCTTCCCACTAAGGTCTAGGGCGACAGTGGATCCCCGGATGACCTCTTTTGAGACATAGCAGCATGCCAGACCCATTTCCTGCTCTAGGGCCGTGCGAGTTAAATAGCTTGAATCAATTAACCGGAGGTCACAGTACTTCAAAGACCTGCATAAAAGTAATGATGATTTTGGTGAGTGTACCCGGTGGCGCATGCAGTGTTGGTGTATGCCTGGATAGCTGGCTGTATCTCAGCAGTGAAAATCACGGGTTTCTGTGCCAGGTAGTACTTGATTTAAGCCTCAGCTCTGTCACCTCCTAGCTGTTATGACCTCGCCCATGTCACTTCATTTTGTCTAAGTATAAAATAGAGTAACAGTGCCTGGCTAACACGGTTATTATAAACAATGAATGACAGGACACATGTAAGGCATTTACAGTGATATCTGACACAGTAAACGTTCAGTTAATGCTATTATTATTATTGTTGTTGTTGCCTTCCAGTCTGCAGGCCTCAGATCCCTGAAGGGGTTGGGAACAGCAAAGAGTCTTCATCCAAAAAAAAAAAAAAAATCCTGGTTTTAGGTAGATGTTTTTCCCCTCTGCCTCTGGATGCCCTGCTTTAATGAATAAACATTTCTCAACTGTGGCTATCTTCCACTCCCAAAATTGCTAAGGTGATCTATGAAAAGTCAAAAGAAGGAACCAAGGAAGGCTATATTTCTTATATTCCTGAAAAAAAACATTCTCTTTCCACTTGCCAAATGAATATTGATAGTTAAGCATCAGCCAAGTGTTAACCATCAGCTCAGCTGGGCAACTAATAAAAAATGAGGACCAATTATGCACATTGTACCTGGGAAAGGTTTCTCCAAGAGGATCTTTGCCAGTTAATATCACAATACAAGGCAGACCTTCTAAATCTTGGTACGTCCGAGGGACCCATTCTTCTGCTTCATTTCCTCTCCAGGTCTGTAGAAAGGGACCCATATGATAAAATTAAAACCACTTCTTTAAGTTTCTACCTTTTTAAAGATTTCTAGGTCCAGGATTTTTTAATACATATTTGTGCTTCTAAATGACTGCCACTAAGTGTGTGTACATATTTTAGTTGCTACTAAAAAGCACACACAAAATGCTCTAGAGGAATGTGGCCTCTAGTTTTATCTCAATAGGATAAAACAGCAGATCTTGGTACATGTCATGCGTTAACCACGCAGGCCAAAGAAGCAATGTGAAATAGCCCACAAACCTTACAGCAAAAATCCTGCTTAAACTACCTGATTCAAGGCTCTTTTTAAAAAAGATTTTATTTATTTATTTTTAGAGAGGGAGAGAGGGAGAAAGAGAGAGAGAAATATCAGTGTGTGGCTGTCTCTTGCACAGCCACCACTGGGGTCCTGACCTGCAACCCAGGCATATGCCCCGACTAGGAATCAAACCGGTGACCCTTTGGTTTGCAGGCTGGCACTCAATCTACTGAGTCACACGAGCCAGGGCTGATTCAAGGCTCTTAAATATACATTCTTTATAATAAACAGATTGTTGAGACTGACTGAAAAAGACAGTTTCAATTGTGAATGACTAATAAAAGAATCTCAACAAAACTCCATGAAAACAGGCATTTTCACTAAGAAAAATCATGAAGTTAGCCTCCTCTGATGGTTATTTTTCCTCTTTTTCCCTTACTGACTTTCAAAATAAGTAACACCTAGCTTACAGCCACAAAAAAGTCTTTAAGAAGGCTAAAAGTAGATCAAGAAAAAAACCTGGTCCTTCCTTAGAAGAATATGTAATTAGCTCATGATTTGACAAAGCTCTATTAAGCATCAACTTCTCAAATACGGTAACATATGTGTACATGTTACACGTTTATCTTTAATAAATGGAATGTCAATCTTGAAAGCATAAATATTTCAATGAAATGAAAAAAAATTTTTACCTGAAAGATATTCAAAGTTAAAAGATCTTATAGATTCTTCTAATTTAGAGCAGAAAATAATAGACCACCTCTTAAGTAGTCAATGCAGTTCCTACTATTTATAAATTATGTAGTATCTAACTATGTTTCATATCAGCTTTCTAGCACTAGTTGTAAGAAATGAACTGACATTTCTCATAATGCTTTGGAGAGCAAGGACTAAGAAGTGAGGTGTTATATAATGCATGCAATTTTATTTTAAAATAGACTGATATTTCCTTGCAAAACACAGCATGAGATAAAAGAAACCCAATAGGCAAGAAATAACATGATAGGGTCTGGTTAATAATTTGTTGATATCTAGAAATATCACTTGAGAAATAAATGTATTCACAATTATTCAAATGAAATGTATATGATTTGTAAAACTGGAAGAACCATAACCTTGTTGACAAATCTTTTATCGTTTATTTGCATACTAAGGGGAAATCAGTGGAGCTTCATAACTGTTCACAAGTTTGAGACATTTAATATCTTAGAAAATCAATCTATCAAAAAGACTTTTAAAAAATATTAGAAGAAATGTCTCTACAAGAATTCAGTTTTTCATACATTTTCATGTCAAAGGGAACCGTGACTTTACCTGGTTTAAAGCAAACAATTCTGGAAATAGAACTCATTTTACTTATCACTGTCACATTGGACTCACAACATCCCTGATGCTGGGCTTCTTCCTGCACATATTTTGTCCCCCAGAAACCATCTGTAGGCCATGGTTCCTCCATGAATAATGAGGTCGGTTACCATGATGGGATAACAGATTGTTATGTTTTAGTACAAAAGCTTTACTTTTAAAAGCTTATTAAACAAATCTTGCTTTTACTCTTGACCAATCAGAGCTAGCCAAACCACTATAAAGTGCTTTTCTGTCACATTGCTACTCCTGATGAATGACAGCTGCAGTTCTTAGGGGCACTGACCATGCCCAGGATGATGTCGCTGTAGGGGCATTTAACACAACATAGAAGACTGGATGAGCACTGAGTTCAAGGAAAACAGGGAGCTTCACAGGCCTCCTGGAGGAACTGATTTAGATTTAAACCTTGGATCCTTCCAGTGCATGTCATCACTTCCATGTTAACCACAGTACATAAAGGGTAATTAGAGGGAAGCACAAAAATAAGACCATATAGAGGAGGAAGCATGGGATTTTAACCAAGGCTAGTGATAGAAGGCACAGCCTTGCCATCCCAACAATGGCCAAGGAGACTGGTAACTTAGAAGTCAACAGGTGAAGCCACGACCGCCTGGCAAGTGGCAGTGTTGCTTACTATGTGAAGATAACAGGATTTCATGTTTTCACTTTCACACAAATAGAGAGTTTTAACAGGATGGATTAGTGTAATGCAGTGGTTTTGGAAATGTGAAATTTCTCTTGTGTGGTTGGTGCCCAGTAGTTACTCATACAAATTGAGATAGAGTGGCTTCAAGATCCCCTTTGACTCCAGCAGCTCTTGGAACAGCAACTCTTCAGACCAATTACCCTCATAGGCCCTGTAGGTGATGACAGCCAGGTTCAGAGCCTCAGGTCTTGACTGTGGCTTTGAAACTATGGTCCAGACGGGCAAATTACTAGGATGTGCTGATTTATACTGACTTAGTAATTGGCACTTTTGAAGGGTCTGAACAAGTGATCTTAGACTGTTAATAGCTACCCTTGATCAGTGTGTCAAGGGAGACCCAGCAAAGATGCTGCAGCCTCACATCCTTTAAAAACCATCTCTCTGCAACAGGTGTGGGGGATTTGCCTTTCCAGATTCTTCATCATTAGTACCATTCATGTCTCAAGACCTTTGTCTCAATGAGTTATACTGTAAGAAGGGTTTCAGGGCTCTTACTTATTAGTCACCCTAGGATTTGGCTCTAATGTGGTCCATGACTATAATTTAAAGTGGTGAACATTATATCTACAGATGAAACAGAAATGTTACAATTTCCACTAAATATAGGAGTTTCTATTTTTAAATTTATTTGTTCCTGTTGGTTATTAAGCTAATACATTTTGTTTGCATTTTGGATTATTCAATTTGGGTTGGCTAATAGAATGTAAAAGAAGGTTTATATTTGCAAAATGCTTTGTGAACACTAAATAATAATCCCAAAATTAGAGTCCTCAGAGATCCTACAGTCCAACTCTCTCATTTTGCAGGTGAGAAACTGTAGCCCAATGTGAAAATGCAAATCCCTCAAGACTACATGATTCTTTTCATAAGAACTGTAAACTCAGTTTAGTTCTGTATTTAGTGTGCAGGGTGCAGATACCATGTTGGTCTGAGTCAGACATGCAATACTTAGCTGAGTGCTATACTGGCACATACGCAGTATTTTATTAAATGCTTTTAAATGGCTAGGACACCCTGGATTATGAAAGTTCCCAGAAAAACCTAAGCAAAACA
Organism: Anoura caudifer; assembly: GCA_004027475.1. Taxonomy (NCBI): domain Eukaryota; kingdom Metazoa; phylum Chordata; class Mammalia; order Chiroptera; family Phyllostomidae; genus Anoura; species Anoura caudifer. The sequence continues at coordinate 105,530 of PVKU01001563.1, forward strand.
TAAGGAACAGAGCATAAAGTAGCTCTTTAGTTGACTTATGACTTCTCCCCCACTCCCCATACCTAACAGCAGGTGCTTAGGAAAAGCAGGCATCCCCCAGCCGTGCAGAGGGGAGTGAGTTTGCTCATGCACTAAGTCCCTGTGCACGGTGCCTGGAGAGTCTCACTCCAGTCCAAGCCTTGGGGCTGAGGGTCAAAGCAGGTTCAAAGAAACAACAGACTGTTGAAGAATTCACATGCAAGAGAAAGGGAATAGTTCTACATAAGTACTAAAGATAAAACAGAATACTTTACCAACTCTAGACATGAGCAGACAGGCTAGATGGACAGAAAAGAATTAGTGAATTGATGATTCTTAAAGGCGCACCCCACAGAGGCCTGAGAGAGCAACTTATGTTTTTATTACTGAGAAAAAAGATGGCCATGGGCTAGATGCATTTTGAACAAGGTCAATAAACATGGGGTTAAATTGGGTCATCTCATTTTTGCACCCGCAGTTGCACCTGCAGTTGGAGAGCATAGAAGACCAACTGCATGCACATGCTAAAAAGGGCAGGGTGCTTGACTCAATCTTAATAAACTAGTTCCAACTAGGAAAGTGAACATGTCCTTTAGTTTAGCTTTAACATTGTCATGAAGATCAGACTGACAGGTGCAAAACCCTGTTAAACTCAGGCCTCTGAGCCACCTATGTGGGGTTCCTAGAAAACAGAAACAGATAGAATTTTGAAGGAGAAATGTCTGTTCGTTGCTAACCTTTAATCGCGCCACAAAGTGAGCTGCAACACTGACTTCAGAGGCAGGGTTCCCAAGGATGATCTCAAAGCGGTACTGCAGCCCCAGCTTGTCGCGCACCTCCTGCAGTCGATCCTTGGCTAACATTGCCAGCTGCACAGAGGGTACCCTGATAATGAGCATGTGTCCCCTCCCGCTTTTGTTTTTTCCTGGGGAGGTGATGAGGTCATCCATAATGCTGAGTGTCTCTGGTGTGCTGTGGTCTCGGAGGGATGCCATGGTGGTGAGAGCCATCAGAGCCTCCGAGTACTGCTGGATGAGAAGGTAGCAGCGGACAACCATGCTGTGCAGCCTGGGGTACCTTCAACAGAACACAGGGGGCTAGGCACCTGGGCCACAAGCTGGCCAGAACGGAGGCCAACCATGGCAGGAAGGATTAGTGATCAGTGGTGGGCTTAGCTCTAGAAATAACCTTGGAGTCCACTGCGCTAGAAGGAAAAGTTGAGATTCCAATGCCTTTGAGTCAGAACCTGTTAGGATAGGCAAGTAAATTAAAGAGGTTTAGGGAAGGTCTAGCAACCCCAGCTTCTCTGGGTGTGGCCTATGCACCAGCAGCAGCACCACCTGGGATTGTTAGAAATGCCAAGACCTCCCTCACCCCCAACATGTACTGAATCAGAATCTGAATCTTGACGTGATTCCCAGGTGATTTGTATGCACATTACATTTTGAGAAGCACTGGTCAGTCAGGTTGTCACAACGGATTATCCCTGGATCCTCACCTCTTGCTGGTGGCACTGAGTTAGAATGGAGGCATGTTGTCAACTTGTCCCTAATACTTATGATTGCTCTAAAAGAAACTGAGACTTTAATATCACGTCTGTAGAGTATCAGATATAAAAAGAGTAATTATTATTACTAATTTGAGGTTGGCCCCACAGGTAGCAGTAACTGTATCTTCCCATAAAATGTGCCTTGGTGCTGGGGGAAACTTGGAGCTGACTGGAGAAACAGCACCCCCTAGAGGTGTGGTCTCCTATCACCTGAGCCTGCTTGTTAAAAGGGAGCCTGGCAAGGAGCAGAACTGTGTCTTGGCTTCACTCCTACCCCCCAACCACCAGCCTGGACTGCCAGGTAAGAGGATCACTTTGTTCAAATTGGCAGTTTTCACAAGGACACAGCAGGCAGAAAATAAATCTCTCATTTATGTGCTATTCCTCAGAAAGCCAGGCCTGCTGATAAAATGATAAACAGGCAAAGAGGACTCACTTGCAGGCATGAAGAGGTGCTGGTCAAGAAAGTAGGTGCTGGCAAAATGGGGGTGAGTCTGTGAACTTACTTTCTGGTTGCCCACTGGTAGCACATGTAGCTGTCTAGCAGCTGGGTAGGCCAATGAAGGATTTCACCTTTGTTCTACTTTATAATTCTATTTAAAGTAAAACGAGTGGTTCATTGGCCTTGCACAGAAAAGCCCAGGATCAAATACCAACTAGGGCAATCAAATGGTCTGTGCGGTTTTGAAGTACGTTAGAATTGGAAGGGTTGTAGATGCCCTCGGCTCTGACCACTCCACCTTCTCATAAAAGGAGAATGAGTTAAGGGGCCAAGAGAATTCTGCTACTTGCCCAAGCTCATCCAACCATCTGAGACACAGCTAGGTCTAGATTTCACTCAGGTCTCTTACAATGGCTTCTTACATTGCAAGGATTTGGTAGACTGGGGAAAAGTGAAGAAATCCTTTAGTTCAATGAATCCTGGGTCAGTCCCTTCAAGTATTCAGGAAATTGTAGTCCTTAGTAGGCTGGGGTGACCGGGTTGGAAGTAAGCACAGATGATCCAATTTAAAGCTGAGTGTTTTTTTTGCTGGGCCATGCAAGGAAGCTAAAGTTAGAACAAATAGTAACTTTGATATATAAGCATTTTAGATTTCACACTCTGAAAGAAGCATCAACATAGAAGTGAATAGTTTTCCCAATCTGTTAGTTTGCATTAAACTGCAACGGTAGTTCTGTATTACCAAAGTTACGATATAAGTTGATGGATCACCTGTTAAAACACAAGTTATGAAACTCTGAATGATGTTACTGAAAGAAAAGATATACTCCAAGTCGGCGGATGTACTGGGTAGGTGGGAAACACAGGGGAAGCTCACGGGCTGATTCTAGAAATCTACAATCACATGTGCTGTGAAAGGATTAATGTCACGGTCTCAGTTAAGTCTTCTGAAATCCAGCAGCTGCAAAAATATAAAATCCTACCTCAAGCCTGCTCCTTTTCCTGACATAGCATTTTGACTTGCTAGATAGGATGCATCCATCCACCTGTCCTCACTTTTATTTCTCTTTTTTCTAGCAAAGTTATGGGGCAGGTTGTTACATAGATGGCTTGTCATCAATTGGAGCAAATTTTAAGAACTAGAGCTGCTAACACTTAGAATGTGCCTCATCAGAAAGAGCTCCTTGTACCATCATTGGGTGGTCAGACAGAGCATTGTGGAGGGCACACAGGGACCTCTGTTAGGTTATGTAAATTCTCATGCCTCTACCTACTCTTTGAGTCCATGTTTCTAAACCAGAGAGGAAAGTATAGGAAAACCCTTTACTCTCCCAGAGTTTGACCTGGAATTGGGGAATAAAAAGAAGGCAGAGGAGACAGAAGAGTCATGAGTCTTAATTTCCAAGGTCAGGGACTGGAGAAGGGGCACGAGGAACTGAACTCAAATGATCTGACTGCTCCTTAATTTTCTCCAGTCTACACTCCAAACACCTCACAATAAAGTTTAGATTTTACCAGGTCATCTAAGGGTACTTGCCTGTGGTGGACAGAGGAGAAAAAAGGGGAAAATGTAAACATGTGGGGTGTGTGGTGGGGAAGGGCAGACCTCAGGGGAATGGTTTTTCATGTGCAAATCCCTCTCTCCCCTGTAACCTCCGGTGGTAGCAATGAAGCATGCTTGGGAGGCGATTCAAGGCACGGAAGGTGGCTCCAAGTCTCACTGTGAGTCTCTAGTTTCCTTTGTTGGTCTTGGATGATCATTGAAAATCCACATGAGGAAAAGGTCATCTTACGAAAGGCTATTTTTATTCTGCTGTTGCATGTCAACTGCACACTCCCTGTGGCACTGACACAAAAGACTTTTGGGTACTTTAGATATGCAAGTACAGCTAAAGAAAAGGTTGAAGATTTTATTTACCTCTCCAAGAGCGTGTTCACCATTTTTTCAAAAGTCTCATCACATCTCAGAAGTGGGCTTGTGATCCCCCACTGTAGAGACTTACTGTACTCATTCAAGCCAAAGTACAGCTTTTCCTCGCAGCTCATGTCCTCCTGATTCAAAATACAGAGCAAAACCCAGTGAGGACAGGATACAATGCGTCTTGGTTTTTATGGTGAAAAACCCTGTAATAGGTTACTTCCTGGAAGGTTAAAAATTTTGAATAAACAAGTGGGACTACAGCAAACTAAAAAGCTTTGCACAGCAAAGGAAACCATCAATAAAATGAAAAGGCAACCTATGGAATGAGAGGAAATATTTGCAAATAATACATCTGATGAGGAAGGGGTTGATAGTCAAAATATATAAAGAACTCCCACAACTCAATAACAAAGAAATCCAATTAACAAATGGGCAGAGGAATTAAACAGACATTTTTCTATAGAATATCTACAAATGGCTAACAGGTACACCAAAAGGTGTGTGTGTTAACATCACTAATCATCAGGGAAATGCAAATGAAAACCACAATGAGAGATCACCTAACCCTTGCTACAATGGCTGTCATCAAAAAGACAAGTGATAACAAGTGTTGGTGAGGATCTGGAGAAAAGAGAACCCTTGTGCACTGTTGGTGGGAATGTAAATTAATGCACTCTCTGTGGAAAACAGTATAGAGGTTCCTAAAAAAATTAAAAATAGAACTGCCATCTGATCCAGCATTTCCACTTCTGGGTATATATTCAAAGGAAATTAAAACAGGATGTCAAAGTGCTGTCTGCACTCCCATCTTCACTGACTGCAGCATTATTCACGATAGTCAGGTATAGAATCGACTTAAGTGTCTGTCAATCAAAGAATGAGTAAAGATGTGGTATACAGGGTGGGGCAAAACTAGGTTTACAGTTGTATGGAAAATAATACAATAATGAATAAATAATGCAAGAATAAATTGTTTTGTGTACACACACTGTAAACCTACTTTTGCCCCACCCTGTATATATGTATGTACATAAACACACATATATATGTATGCATAGCAATATTATTCAGCTGTGAAAAAGGAGGACATCCTGCCATTTGTGACAACAGGGATGGACCTGAGGGCAGTATACTAAATGAAATAAGACAGACAAAGACAAGTTGTATCACCTATATGTGGAATGTAAAATATATATGTATGCATCAAACAGAAGATAGAATAGTGGTTGCCAGGGCTGAGAGGTGGATGAAATAGGGAGCAGTTGGTAAAATGGCACAAACTTTCAGCTATGAGATGAGTAAGTTCTAAGGATCTAATATATCACATGATAACTATAATAGATAACATATTGTGTAACTGAAATTTGATAAGGAAGAAGAACTTAAATGTCCTTAACAAAATATATACATATAGTGATGGTTGTGTTAATTATCTAGATGGGAGGAATCTTTGCATAATATATATGTAAACATATCAAATCATCACAGTGTATACTTTAAGTATCTTACAATTTTATCAATTATACCCCAATAAAGCTGGAAAAATTATTTCATTATATAACCTGATACCAACTCTATAATCATCTCTGAGGTATAACTGAAATTTCTTTTCACGTCAAATAAACTTAATATGTGACTAGTGGACTGTTGACATGCTTTCTTAAGGCAGAGGATAACTATATAGATGGTTTGTTGACTCTTCAGACATTTCTGGAAGAACAGCATTATTTTAAAAAAATTTTATTTTAATTGTTCAAGTACAGTTTTCTGTCAAGAACAGCATTTTTAAGGCTGGTACTATCACAGGTCAAATTTCCCTCTTCTCGAAGCAGCTCTCTCTGATACATATGCTACCTATAAAACTCTGACTAATAAACTCCTCCATCACAGAACATCTTCTGACAAAACTTAATAATGGTAATTCCTAGAAGGTTATCCTTTTACAAACAAAATTTATTTAAAGGTAGAATGTATACTTTTCTGCCTTAAACAGAATACACAGCATTTACTCTGTCCCTCTTCTTGATGACTCAGTCATCACTATAAAAATGAACTTTGGGATGTGACACAAAGGTTCCTTGGAAAGACCCTGGAATGCCTGACAAGTTGCTTGTCCTTAAGCTAATAAGTTTTTTGAGTTCATGTATCTGTTTTTTTTTAATAGCTTTCCTTCCTCTTTTGTAATTACTTTTTCAGTCATTTCTTTTTGTCATGTTGCCTGTGCATTTTAGTCTCATTTTTGTTATTTATTATGTATTGACATTTTTCTTTAAGCACTCTCCAGTTGATTTCATAAAGGTAGTATAGTAGCTTAAAATGTGTAAGCTAGGAATATCAGAGGAAATATAAGGTGATCAGAGAAAGAGAAATCAAGGATAGATAACAGAAATAAGATTTGGCCAGGGATAAAGTTAGTTCTCTCAGAAATGCATACCAGAAGCTTCTGCATGTTTTGTTAGAAGTGGGCTACAAATTTGGTTCTGAGCTTTTGAGTACCCATCCAAAGTGATGAGCAATTAATTATGTGATTTATAAGGTCCATAAGATAAAATAAAGCACTATTTATTTGGTAGCTTTTAATTTTTTGAGGTCCCCTAAAATGTGCTTGCTGGAACATGGTCTTTTTTGAGAGTAAATATGTTTTATGACAGGACCAGCTATATTCTTATAAATCCCAGAGGCTTAGGGCATAGATGAGTAACATCTGTTGTTTGCTTGTTTCCTTCTGTGTTCTTGGCTGTGTTCTGGATACTTGTGTCAAATAAGTAATTTAGGATGAAAAAAAGCCTCATTCATTCGAGTTTCCCTCCATACAAGGACTGCTAGCACAGAGTTAGTGGAAGAGCTACACCATGTATGAACTTGGTCTTCAATTTCCTTCTCATCATTGGTATTATGTCTTTGGGGAAATGTAAAATCCTACTCCAAGCCTGCTTCTTTTCCAGATGCAGCATTTAAACTTGCTGGATAGGATGTATCCACCTGACCTCATTTTTATTTCTTTTTTTTTTTTCTTAGCAAAATTATGGAGAGGGTTGTTAAATGGATGGTTTATGATCAGTTAGGGCCAGCATGAGTTTAAAGAACCAGAGCTACTGCCCTGACTGGTGTGGCTCAGTGGGCTGGGTGTTGTCCTGCAAACCGAGGAGGGGTCATCGCTTCAATTCCTGGTCAGGGCCCATCGCTGGGTTGCGGGCTGTGTCCCTGGCTGGGGGTGGGCAAGAGGCAACGAATTGATGTTTCTCTCACACACTGATGTTTCCCTCTCTTTCTCCCTCCCTCCCTCTCTCTAAAAATAAGTAGAAATTAAAAAAAAAAAAAAAAAAAAAAAAAAAAAAAAAAAAAAAAAAAAAAAAAAAAAAAAAAAAAAAAAAAAAAAAAGAAGAAGAACCAGAGCTACTAAAGACAGGAATTAGAAGTGAACAGTTTTCGCAATCTGTTACATTTGCATTACACTGTGACTGTAGTTTTGTAAGTATTACAAAAGTTGTCATTCATGGGACCACCCTTTAAAATATGAGTTACGAAACAATAAATGATGTTACTCTAAAAACACATATGTCCCCAAATATAAATCATACTATTTATTGAATCCTCCAGTATTTGGGTAAACTGTTCCTTCTCTTTAAAAAGAAATATCCCTTCCTACACTGGCTGGTGTGGCTCAGTGGATTGAACACCAGCTTGGGAACCAAAAGGCCACCAGTTCTATTCCTGGTCAGGGCACATGCCTGTGTTACAGACCAGGTCCCCAGATGGGGGCCTGCAAGAGGCAACCCCATTGATGTACCTCTCACACGTCGATGTTTCTCTCTCTCTCTCTTCCCCCCTCTCTCCCATCTCTCTTAAAATAAATAAATAAAATCTTTAAAAAAAGTCTCCTTCCTCCCAAAGTCCTGTCCACGCAGTGACCCGATGTAGCAATGCTCCCTCTCCTTCCACTGCTGCTTCTGATTTTCATCCCACTCTGGAGGCCAAACCCAACAGCCTTCACACGTTAGTCCTTGGCCTCACTGCCCTCTTGGCAGTTTTCTTATCTTTTTTTCATGATTTCATCTACACAAGCTGCTTCACTGCTCACTGTTTTTGAAAAAATATTCCAAATCCTCAACATAAAGCCCACACTCCAACTTGGCTTTTGCTACGCTGCCCTTGCATCCATCTTAGCTCATTGAATCTGTCTTATCTGCCCTCCATGATCAGTCTTCCTCTTGACTTCTTTCCATCTAAAGGCATCACCTCAAAGATACCTCTGGTTTTTCCCTATTCCCCAATACGCAAATCCTAGAAAAGTTAACATTTCTTTCATTCTTTTTTACTGTCAGGACCGCTATTGTGATTATTGTATTTGTTAATTCTAACTTGAATTACCAGAAAAGCCAGATGAATGATCTCCCCATTTCTAATCATGCTGACTTTGCCTCTACAGTTAATGGACTGCTTTAAAATGCAGCCTCTCAGTATCTCCCGAAGCTGAATACACGCGTACCCTAAGACCCAGCAACTTCACTCCCACGTATATAACCAACAGAAGTGCATACATATGTACACTAAAAGGCATGTGCTAGCATGTTTATAGCAGCACTATTTGAAATAAATGAGTATGATGAATAAATGAATTGTGGTGAAGTCACCCAGTGAAATCTATATACAGTAATAACAATGAATGTTTATGACTCATGAAAGATAGAGAAGAATCTCACAAACACTGAGGAGCAAAAGAAGCCAGACACAAAAGAGTGTATACTGAATGATTTCATTGACATAAAGTTCAAAACTCGGCAAGCCAAACCTATGGTGTAAGAGGCCAGATGAGTTTTTCCCTTTGGTGGGGGAGTGCCTGGCTTCCGGGGTGGTGGTACTAGTCTATTTCATCATTTGGGTGCTAGTCTCATGGGTGTGTAGTCTAGTTTGTGGAAATTCATTAAGCTGTACATTTACATTGTTCATATAAAAATAAAAATCATATATATTATGATATTTCTAACAATACTATGCCTTTGGTAAGAAATCATTAATGCTTGTATAAGAAGTATAAATTTTGCCAGCCTGGTACTTTAAACCTCCATATGTGTATTTCCAGGTTCCTTTTAATCCCACTATGTATTCTCTGAAAAATGCCAATGTTTTCTCCTCTGTGGCTCTGCCCCAGCTGTCTGCTGCCCAGAGTGACCGCTCCCAGGCTGCTGGCTCTGTCCTTCCTTTCCATGTTGCCTTTCCTGGTGCTCCCCAATGGATGGGACTCCTCCCTCCCTTCAATTCCTGGATAATTTTTTGTTTTTGTTTTCAAATTGTCTTATTTACTTTCTTTTTGTTTTTTTTGTGACAAATAAAAAATAAACAGAAAATTGAGATATAATTAACATATAACATTATATTAGTTTCAGGTGTGCAACATGATGATTCAATATTTGTATATGTTGTGAAATGCTCACCACAATAAGTCTAGGTAACATTCATCACCACACATAGTTACAATTTTCTTCTTCTTCTTTTTTCCCCTCACCAGAAAATATGTTTATCAATTTTAGAGAGAGGGGAGGGATGTGAGAGAGAGGGAGGGGGGAGAGGGAGGGAGGGGGAGAGAGGGCGGGAGAGAGAGAGAGAGAGAGAGAAAGAGAGAGAAACATCGATGTGAGAGAAAAATATCAATCTGTTGCCTCCTGTACACACCCTGACCAGGGGTCAAACCCACAACATAGGTATGCACCCTGACTGGGAACTGAACCCACAACCCTTGTACAGGACAATGCTCTAACCAACTGAGCCACCCAACCAGGGCACAATTTTATTCCTCGAGGTGAGAACTTTTAAGATATTTCTTAACAACTTTCAAATATACTATACAGTATTATTAACTATAGTTACCATCTGTACATTATACCCTCAGGACTTGTATCTTTTGACCCTATTGACCCATTTTGCCAACCCCACAACCCCCTGCCTCTGCCTGATCTCTTTTCCCTACGTATGCCTTATTATACTTTGGACAATAATGATGTTGATGTGTACCTTGCTCTCTCCTATAAACCAGAGTTGATGGTGTGTTCTTAGAAAGGTCTAACACAGCCCATATGTGCTCAGTAATATTTTTTGAGTTGAATTTGTTTGTTTTTCCCAGTCATTCCTTCTATGGGCCATTAGCTTTCAGGATAACTAAGGAGGCTAAATGTTAGGAGCTTCCCCCCTAAATGTGTAAAGTTATAGTTGTAAATTAGATTCAATGTTTTACCTTATCTCCATGTTGATCTCAATTTCATAGGAATGATTTTTTTAAATGTTAGAGTATAATAACTTTCACCTCTCAATTATTTAGAATATAATCTTGGGTACTATATCTCTAATCAATAAATATTTTACTAGATAGCTCTAAGATAAGAATCCTTTAAAAATATGACCACACTACCATTATTATACCTAAAAATTAACCATAATCCATAGGAATGATTTTAAGAAAAATTACTTTGAGCCTGTTTCTCTTATTACTTTATTGAAGAGAAGATAAAAGGCAGAAGTAGAGTCCTTCTTCCTATCATGGGCATGATCCCTCTGGGAAAGACTGAACCAACAGGTAAATTAGGATAGTTCTGCACCCTCGCCAACAATATATTGAAACTTAATACTCAATAAGGATCTATCTGTTGGATTAAAAAACAGTTTTTCCTTTCATCAATTCTATTGGCAATTCATGCTGTGGCAGGGCAACTTCTTGGGTAGCCTGCAAGTGTGCCCTACCCCTTAGAGGCAAAGAACTGTTGTTGCTTCTTATCTTAGTGGTAACTTGACCACCTATTCAATGGCCAGGGCTTGGGTGGAGAAGAGACCAGCAAAGTGAAAGCTCAAAGAAACCTGTATGTGATAGTGAACACATTGAGACAGTTCTCAGAAGGAAGGGACTGTTGATGCCAACGGGAATCTGTGACCTGAGCTTGCATGACTGCAAAGGACAAACCAATACTCAGAAAGAAGAATTCTAAGTCAGGAAAAACATACCTACTTCATAACAATGAAATGCACTGGGTTAATGAATAAATAGTTATTCTTATGTAAGACATTTGTGGCATCTTTCACTTAAATATGTTTATTTTTTTAAATATTTTATTTATTTATCTTTAGAGGGGAAGGGAAGGCGAGAGGGAGAGAGGGAGAGAAATATCAATGTATGGTTGCCTCCCGTGCGTCCCTTGCCAGGAAATGGCCTGCAACCCAGGCATGTGCCCTGACTGGGAATTGAACTGCAATCCTTTGGTTCACAGGCCCACACTCAATCCACTGAGCTTCACCAGCCAGGGCTAAATATGTTTATTTTTAAATATCCAATATGTTAATATTTTAAAACAAAGGATCCACTGCTTAATGGCTAATCTTTATTGTTTTTTTAAAATGAAACTCTTATTTTTTTCTTTGATAGTATATTTAGCACACAGTTTATAGGTCATTAGGATTAAAATAAAAAATATATGAAGACCTGGATATGTACAATGCTGAGAAGAAGTCTGATTAAAAGCAAAAACCTAATTGGTGGGGAGCATGTAGGTAACCAAACAGTGGAGCAGATAAGAAAGACAGAAACATGACAGAGATGCCACCTAGCCAGACAATAAAATTTCCCGGTCTCAGATTAAAATGAATCAGTTAAGGAACAAAGACAATCCATAATATTGATGATGGTATCAGATTACATCATTTTTGGGAGGACATACTATATAAGGTGGGTAATATTGTATCTGATGATAACCTAAAAGAGAACCATCTAATCAATTTTATGTAAGACACTATTCTCTAGTTTTTAATGTTATGATAACTGTAATTATTAGAAGATAAAGCATTATGTTAGTCAGATTCTTGAACTTGTGTGCTGTACTTCACAAACCCATGACCATGTTTCATTATAAGGTTCTGCCCCTGGGGAACTAAGAACATGGCTGTGTATCTGAGAGTAGAACAGAGACTCACCGTGCTGTCCAGCTGTACCCAGTGAACCTCATTGCTGGAGCTGATTCGGGACTGCTGGGTCTGTAGAGTGTATGGGAAGGAGCTAACCTGGAGCACCAAGAGGTTGAAAGCTTCCAGAACTTCTCTGCAATTAATGACTCTATCAGCCAATCCATGACTAGGTTCACCATGTGACAAAGAGCCCGAAATGACACTGCAAAATATTGAAAGTCACATTAAAATATCCAGATTAAACTGATGAGACACAGAAGCAGATATCAAACTGGAGGTAACTTTTTAGCTCCTTTTTTTCCTAGTTCTTTGGGAGGAGGAGTAGAAGCAATGAATATTGATTTGGAAGACCAAAAAGTACTCCTTCTTACTCCTTTCAGCAAGATTTCAGGCATTCCCCCCCTTTTCAAATTGCCCTGATCTACATACCTCAAAATGTAAACTCTGTTATCCAAGCCAAGAATGTCTAAATCTGTAGCTGAGATAGATCACTTCAGTTTGAAAGCTCACCTGAATGAGGGACCTCCTCCATCAAAGCGTGATGCTTATCACTGTGCAATGATCTGTACCCCAGAAAGGTTCCAGAGCCACAGGGATCCCCCATGTGTTAACGCCACTCTCCTCCCCTTGAGGTTTCTAGACCAGTGGTTTTCAACTGGTGTGCTGCAAGGATTTTTAAAACATGCAATACCTGGCTATTTAGGCAGGGGCACTGACCTCTTTTCCTTCAGATTGTCAAATAAAAAGAATGACAACAGTCAACACAACAATAGCCATGCAGTGTGAATGTCTCAAAATTACACCTATTTTTGTCAGGTTAGCAAAAAACATATTTTTTGGTGTGCTACAGAATTTAATAATTAGTTTATGTGTGCCATGAGATGAAAAAAATTGAAAATTACTTTGATAGATTGCAGGGAGGGTTCTTCCTACCCCCTCCCTGTGACTAAAATTTTCTTATTTCCTAATCATCTTTAGTTGTATTCAGTGTGTATGTACCAGGTTGCCCTGGGGAATTAAATACAGAGAGACCCAATGCATAATCCTTGGAGCTACTACCCCAAACTTTCAGGGACAAGGTATATAATGTCAGTGAGCTATTTCAGCTTATATTGGGTTGGCCAAAAAGTCCATTTAGTTTTTTCCATAAAATAAAAGACACATTTTTCATTTTCACCAATAACTTTATTGATTTGGACATTTTGAGTACACCGGCTATCTCCTGCTATTGACTTCTAGTGGGTAGAGGCCAGGGGTGCTGCTAAACATCTTCCAATGCATAAGACAGCCCCACAGCAAAGAATTATTTGGCAAAAATGTCAGTAGTAACAAAAAACTTCACAAACCATTTTTGACACATTTGATCAGTCACAGCACCTTCTCCATACACTGCACAAATCTTTTTTGTGTGTGTTTCATCTGCATTTTTATCTTTCTTAAAATAATAAAGCATAGGACTTCTGGCCAAGATGGAGGCGTAGGTAAACACACTGTGCCTCCTCGTACAACCAAAAGAAGGACAACAACAATTAAAAAAAAAACAAACTCAGAACTGACAGAAAATTGAACTGTATGGAAGCCCAACAACCAAGGAGTTAAAGAAGACACACTCATCCAGCCTGGTAGGAGGGGCAGAGATAGGCAGCTGGGGAGAAAGGACTCACGCCAAGGTGGTGGCTGGAGGACTGGGGTGGGCAAAGTGGCGGTGGAGGACCCAGTGAGGTGGCAGATTGTGGAGCAGGGCACACAAGGCTACAGCTGGCTGGCAAGGAAGCAGCAGACGGACCAGGCGAGGCGGCGGATTGCAGACTGGGCAGTCCCACATTCACACACAGATAAACCAGGAGGAACAACTGGGGAGCGGGATGGACTGCGCAACCCAGGGTTCCAGCGTGGGGAAATAAAGCCTCAAACCATTGATTGAAAACACCTGTGGGGGTTGAGGTGGCAGTGGGAGAAATTTACAACCTCACAGGAGAGTTTGTTGGAGAGACCCACAGGGTCCTAGAACATACACAAACCCACCCACCCAGGAATCAGCACCAGAAGGGCCCAATTTGCTTGTGGGAAGCAGGGGAAGTGACTGAAATCTGGCAGAGAGCACAGCAAGAGCCATTGTTCCCTCTTGGACCCCTTCCCCACATACAGCATCACAATGCAGCAATGTGGGTTACCCCACCCAGGAGAATGCCTAAGGCTCCGCCCCTCACTATGTAACAGGCCTGTCAAGGCAAAAAAAAAAAAAAAAAAAAAAAAAAAAAAAAAAAAAAAAAAAAAAAAAAAAAAAAAAAAAAAAAAAAAAAAAAAAAAAAAAAAAAAAAAAAAAAAAAAAAAAAAAAAAAAAAAAAAAAAAAAAAAAAAAAAAAAAAAAAAGGCCCAAATGAAAGAACAAATCAAAGCTCCAGAAAAAATACAACCAACTGATGAAGAGATAGTCAACCCATCAGATGCACAGTTCAAAATACTGGTAATCAGGATGGTCACAGAATTGGTTGAATTTGGTCACAAATTAGATGAAAAAATGAAGGCTACAATAAGTGAAATGAAGGAAAATGCACAGAGAACCAACAGTGATAGGAAGGAAGCTCAGACTCAAATCAATGGTGTGGACCAGAAAGAAGAAAGAAATATTCAATCAGAAAAGAATGAAAAAACAAGAATTCAAAAAAATGAGGAGAGGCTTAGGAACCTCCAGGACATCTTTAAACATCCCAATATCAGAATTATAGGAGTACCAGAAGGAGAAGAGGAAGAGCAACAAGTAGAAAAGTTATTTGAACAAATAATGAAGGAGAACTTTCCCAATCTGGCAAAGGAAATAGACTTCCAAGAAGTCCAGGAAACTCAGAGAGTCCCAAAGAAGGTGGACCCAAGGAGGAACACACCAAAGCACATCGTACTTATATCAGCCAAGATTAAAATGAAGGAGAGAATTCTAGAAGCAGCAAGGGATAAGGGCACAGTTACCTACAAAGGAGTTCCCATCAGACTGTCAGCTGATTTCTCAAAAGAAACTTTGCAGGCAGGAAGCTGGCTACAAAGAAGTATTCCAAGTCATGAAAGTCAAGGACCTACATCCAAGATTACTCTATCCAGCAAAGCCATCATTTAGAATGGAAGGGAAGATTAAGTGCTTCTCAGATAAAGTCAAGTTAAAGGAATTCATCATCACCAAGCCCTTATTATATGAAATGTTAAAGGGATTTATCTAAGAAAAAGAAGATAAAAAATGTGAACAGTAAAATAACAGCAAACTCACAATTATTAACAACCACACCTAAAACAAAAACAAAAGCAAACTAAGCAAACAAGCAGAACAGGAACAGAACCACAGAAATGGAGATCATATGGAGGGTTATCAACAGGGGTGTGGAAGGGGGAGAGAGAGGGAAAAGATGTAGAGAATAAGTAGCATAGGTGGTAGGTAGAAAATAGAAAGGAGGAGGTTAAGAATAGTATAGGAAATGAAGAAGCCAAAGAATTTATATGTACGACCCATGGACATGAACTAAAGGTGGGGGGAATGTGGGTGGGAGGGGGTGTGAAGGGCAGAGGGGAGTGAAGGGGGGAAAATGGGACAACTGTAATAGCATAATTGATAAAATATATTTAAAAACAAAACAAAAAATAAAAAAGCATAACACTGAAAATGTTACATATCATTCCATCTTCATTCCTAAAATGGCTGCACAAAAATTCACCAGTTTTGATAAGTTTTTTTTAAATGCATGCTGATATGACAGCAGTCACAATATACAATCTAACAAAATTGTTTCAAATGAAGTTAAAGACAACTAGGCTCTAATAGAGCTATTGTATAGAAAAAACAAAATGAAATTTTTGGCCACCCCAATAAAACACTAGTGGTAACTAAACAGGATGTGGGCAAAATTTCTTTCCTTTTTCCTTCTTCCTTTTCTCTCTCTCCCTCTTCTCTTTCCCTCCATCCCTTTTCTTCCCTCTCTTCCCCCTTTCTTCCTCCCTCCTTCCCTCCCTCCCTCCAACTCTCCCTCCCTCCCTTCCTTCTTGCTAAATCTAACAAATTATGTAAGATCTTGCTTATACCTACACATGGCTCTAAATTTTGTATTGTGGAGTGCCAAACACATTCTAGCTTCTGAATAAGCACTCTTACTATTTCTAGCACAGACCAGATTCTTAACCTCACTGTGTCCTGAAAAAAACAAAATCTATAAATACTCGAGGACTATCCTCCCCACCCCTTTAAATTCTGCCTTATTAATCCATAGGAGCAAGATACCCCTACCTGATCATTGCTGTAATTTGATCTGGGAACAAAACTAGCTCCATCATGCCACATGCACTGTTCTTTCATTTTTTTTCCTGACTAATGATTTACTTAGGATTCTTTTTTTAAACTTTAATTGCTGTTCTTGTACAGTTTTCTGTCTTTTACTCCCATCCCAGTCCCCTGCCACAGCCCTCCAAGCTCTCAGATCATTAAAGTAGCATCTCTACTGCTGTTAATGGTAAAAGGAAAGAAAGAAAGGCAAGGAAAAAGGAAATAGCAGAGGTAGGAATAGAAGAGAACAAAAAAATAGACAGGAAAAGAGTTGGGGAGGAGGAATGGTGGTGAGTTGGCAAACACAGGGCACTGCTGGGAGCTCACGGACCTCAACCTCCTCGATGCCATGCTTTTTTGAAGTTCCACAGTACCCTTAAGATTGTATTTACAATAGTGAAGTATAAATTCACCCACAGTATAGTTCAAATAAAATCAACATTAATGTGGTAAGAAAGGTTAAAAGAGCAAGAGAAGGGTAAGTTATCAATAAGGATGCCAAATGTTAGGGTCCTTGGGTTTTCAAACCATCACCTTTTAAATAATTTATTACATAACTACTGCTGCTATAGAAGAAATATTGCATTTGCTCACTCTGAAGCAATCACCTCGTTAGTTCCACATGGCAGTTGTCATGGACCAGCACAAACAGTGTGTACGGGTTCTGTTTCACTTTTCGCATGAAAACTTCGAACTTGGCTTGAATCTCATTGTCTAGACGAACAACATATTTCTCGGCTCTCTGATAAGCTGTCCCATTTTCCTCCAGACCCAAGTCTACAAGGACACCTGCCAAGAAGAAAAAAAAGTGTATTTTTACAAAAATATACATAAATGAGATAAGTTCAGTGTCAACTGATATGGGTAGTAATCATATAGAGAGGTTTACAGAACAGATACTTTTTTCATATTCCCCCGAATTTTAAGAAGGAAGTATCATATTTCCTTTCTTGAGAAATTCCCTCTTCCTCCCACAAATGAAAACAGGAAACAATTTGATACATGAAGTAGAAACAGTTAAGTGTTTGAGCCCTCTAATTAAATTCTATTTACATATGAGGTGCTGCTGCTGACAGATACTATACAGGTTACTCAGAAAAGTGACACTTTGGGCTATAGCTCATAGCCAAATTAATATAATAATATAAGCCTTCCATACCCCAAAGTTAGTAACAAAACAAATGTAAGAAAAAAAGGAAAATACTGTGTGAGGTCTGAAGATACCAAAACTAGATTATGAGCCTTTTTATTTAGTATTTTATTCACTTTTATACAGTGACATTCTGCACAGTATCGAGAGTATGGGAAACCCTCAATAATGTTGAATTATGTACCAAATTAAAAAAATGAACTAAATTCCCAAGAGTAATAAATAGTCAAAATGTTAGACATTGTGAAACTTCAGTACTCTATCATTATTTTGTTCTGTAATAAAATTACTTCTACATATAAACATCTAAAATAGTTCTAGGCACATGAAACTGTTGTTGGGATTGTTAATTAAAACACAAAATCCTTCTTTGAAATGGAAACAAAATGTTAATTATATGAAATGAAGAATGTGTTAACTAACTTCAGTGTGATAAATATATCAAAAATTTACATGTATCAAATCATCACATTGTACACCTTGAACTTATACAATGTTATTTATCAATTATAGCTCAACAAAGCTGTGGAAAAACAGAAAATAAAGGCACACAACTGCCCTCCCCACCCCACACACTTGGCATTATGGAGGGAGGGCCATGCCATCTGAGATGAGCACTGGCGACTCAAGCCCATGGCCCTACAAGCAGGAGAAGGAAACAGAAGGTTGATTTGGGGGTTAGATATGGTCCTTGAGGACCAGCCTGGATCTCAAGGGTTGAAGGACATCTATTTAGAATCTAGTATCAGTCACACCTACCAGCCTGCACTGTATGAAAAAAATTAAGAAAATAAATTTAAAAAATAAAACAGAGACTGGAATTAATTGTTGACTTGTTTTCTTTAGCTACCTTTTCTTTTAATATAAAACCAGCTCAAAGAACAACCATGTACAATTAACATCTAGATGCTGTAATACAAATAGCTCTAAGTGGAATTTTTTAAAAAGGAAAAATGTTTTACCATATGAAAAATTCATTCTATGAGAAAAGGTGAACAGAAGGTAATTTTGCTTTCAAACATTTTTCATTAGGAGACTTTCCTCAGAGGATGGTTTCAGTTTCCACCCAAATGTAGTCAAACGTTATGAATATTTTCAAGAGCAATCAAATATTTGGCAATCATTCTGATTGTTTTGAATGTGAATTGCTTGTAAAACTCATTCAACATTTGATAGTGACTTACTGAACATCTTCTTTGTATCAGGTACCCTCTCAAGTATTGTGCTAGGCCTGGGAATACAGAGGACAGCAGGCCAAAGACCTTAGTCTCATGAATCTTATGATGGAGAAGATAGGTAATTCTGACAGGTGTCATCATGGGACACAAAGTACTCTGGGCAGAGGAGGTAAGCAGAGCACAGGGTATCTGCTTAATCTCTGGGGGTAACTGTTCCCTAATCTGTAAAATGGGGAGAGTAGACTCAATTGAAAGTTAGTAGATATTTCCTAAGTTTGCCCTTTGGAAATAAGCAGTACAAGTTAAGGGCATCCTAATATGTAAAGGCCATAGTTAATTCATAAAGAGGAAAAACATCTTGTGTATCATTAATAGGTGACTACATTTCAAAACAAATGAAACAAAAAGACCTTTGACAGGTCAAATCTAAGGGGTAGTTATCTAAGATATAACATGGTCTATTAGTTCGTAACCGTGCAGCCAGTTGGTTCTGCAGTGGTGAATTTGGGTTGGGAACACGCATACCATAAGTAATTGATTGCTCTGTTCCTATCTGGTCATTTTTAGTAGATCATCCTTACCTTTAAATTTTGTTTTAGACTTGCTTTTATTTTTAAGTTTTGTTTCTTGACTGGTCATGAGAGTGATAGACACTCATCTTGGAAAAACTGAAAAGTATAGAGATATATTAAAAAAAGAAATTTATCCACAATTCTTTTTTTAAAAGTATTTTATTTATTTTTTAGAGAAAGGGGAAGGGAGGGAGAAAGAGAGGGAGAGAAACATCAATGTGTGGTTGCCTCTCATGCACCCCACACCCGGGGACCTGGCCTGTAACCCAGGCATGTGCCCTGACTGGGATCGAACGAGTGACCCTTTGGTTCACATGGCTGGCACCGGATCCACTGAGCCACACCTGCCAGGGCTATCCACAATTCTTTAACTCAAAATAAGCCACTGCAAATATTTTTGTACATTCCTTCCTATGTATATTGTACTACTTAGGTCATATTCTATAATTGTATATCCTGATTTTTTCTCTTAAAACTGTAAAGTAAGAAACAAAACTTTAAAAAAAGAAACAAAACTTTTATTATTTACTAATATATGTCTATGTAGAAGATGCAAAATAATCCAAATAAATAAATTAAATTAATAAGAATTTAGTTAAGTTGATGGATTCAAAAATTAATCTATAAAAATTGTTGCATTTCCATATACCAGCAGTAGTGGAGAAATGTATTTAAAGACATTTCTAATAAAATTAAAAAATTAAGCATCTAGGAATAAATCTTATCAGAGGACATACAACTAAATGCAATTGTGATCCTGCTTTGGATCCCAGAACAGAAACATGGCAGTAAGGAAAAGACTGGTGAGGTTTTTAATTGATAGTGTTGTTCTAGGATTGATTTCCTGTTTTGATAATTTATTATGGTTATATAAGTTGTTAACTTTAAGGGAAGCTGGTGAAGAGTACACATTCTAATAGCTTTATTGATATATAGTTCATATATAATTCACCCATTTATAATACAGAATTTAATGGCTTTTAATATGTTCACAGTTTTACAACAATCACCACAATCAATTTTACAACACTTTCACAACCCCTAAAAAAACCTCATACTTTTTATCCATCAGCCCTCAATTCCCCACTTGGTCCCCCAGCCCAATCTAGTTTATTTCTCTATAGGTTTGCTTATTCTGGACATTTAATATAATTGGACCCATAACAATATGTAAACATATGTGACTAGCTTCTTTCACTTGGAATAATGTTTTCAAGTTTCATCCATGTTGTGGCATGTGTCAGTATTTCATTTCTTTTTATTGCTGTATAATTTTTCTATTATATGGATATACCACACTTTATCCATTTATCTGTTAATGGGCATTGGATAGTTTCCAGTTAATACTGCTATGGATATTTGTATACAGGTTTTTGTGTGGACATGTTTACATTTCTTTCTTATTTCATACCTAAGCGCAGAATTGCTGGATCATATGATAACTCAATGTTTAACCACTTGAGGAATGCGAGATTGTTTTCTAAAGTGGCTATGTCATTTCGGGGGGGGGGGGCCCAAACTAACCCAGAATTTATTTTTAAAAAATTGTGTATGTACTCTTACATGTTTAAACTTCAGTCACCTTCAAAGTACTCTCCGTTTGATGCAATACACCTATTGAGATGTTTTTCCACTGTTCAAAGAAGTTTTTGAACTCGTCAATTTTTATCTCTTTTAGTGCTTCTGCCATTTTTTGTTTCACCTCTTCCACATCAGCAAAACTTTTTCCTTTGAGGACTTTTCTCATCCGGGAAAACATAAAGTCACTCAGGGTGAGATCGGGTGAACAGGGAGGGTGGGGCATGGGAGTCATGCCATTTTTGGTCAAAAACTGTTGAACACTCAGTGCCATGTGGGCAGGTGCGCTTGTAAATCACCCATCATGAAATGGAAAAATGCGTTGAAAGAGTCTTAAAAAAAATTCACTGAAGCTGAATGTAACCTCTCACAACAATGCCAGTTGGCACACTGATACAGATGGGTTCCTACAACACTCACCTAGCAGGGGAAGCCTCTACTATAAGGGACCTGCCCTCGAGAAGATAATTCCAGTGTTTTTTTCTTGTTTCCCCCTCATACATTCCTATCAGCAGTGTAGAGGATTCTAATTTCTCCACATATTAAACAACACTTGTTATTGTCTGTCTTCACACCTATCAGTTGTGAAGTAGTGTCTCTGTGTGGTTTTGATTTCCATTTCACCCATTGGGTATTGATGCTGAGCATCTTTTCATGTGCTCATTGGCCATTTGTATGTCTTCTCTGGATAAATGCTGATTCAGATCCTTTACCCAATCTTAATTAGACTGTTTGTCTTTTTATTATTGACTTGTAATAGGACTTCAAATATTGTAAATATAAGTCCCTTACTGTACAAATGATTCACAAATAATTTCTCCCATTCTGTGCATTCTCTTTTTACTTTCTTGGTAGTATCCTGTGAAGCATAGATAGTTTTAATTTTGATGGTGTCTAGTTTTTTTTTTTTTAATTGTTTGTGCTGTATCTGTGAAATCATTGCTTAATCCAAAGTCATGAAGATTTACACCATTATTTTCTTCTAAGAATTTTATGGTTTTAGTTTTTACATTAGGTCTTTGACCTCTTTTTTAGTTAGTTCTTGTTTGTGAGGTAGGGGTTCAACTTCATTCTTTCACATGTGGATATCCAGTTGCCCCAGCACCATTTGTTAAAAAGGTTATTCTTTCCCCCATTTAATAGTCCTGGCACCTGCAAAATTCAGTTGATCATAAATAGGAGGATTTATTTCCAGACTTTTTCAATTTTAAACTATTGATCTATGGGTCTGTTTTTATGCTAGTCACACACTGCTGTGATAAATATAGTTTTGTATTAAGTTTTCAAATGGGGGAAGTGAGAGCCTTATAACTTTGTTTTTCTTTTTCAATATTTTTGAGTATTCTTGAAATATTTTCATATTTTTTTAGTAAACATAGAAATTGAGTCTCTTCAATTTCCATATGAATTTTAGGATCAGCTTGCTTTTGATAGGGAATGAATTGAATCTGTAGATCAATTTGGGGAATACTGCCATCTTAAAATATTAATTAGTCTTCCAATTCATGAATATGGGATGTCTTCCATTTATTTAGATCTTCTTTAATTTTTCAACAATGTTTTCTAGTTTTCAGAGTATAAGTTTTACACTTCCTTTGCAAAATATTTCCCATTTTTATTCTTGTTCATGCTATTATAAATGGAAATGATTTCTTAATTGTATTTTTGGATCTTTTGTACCATTTTTGTGACTTTTCTGTAGATGTACAACAGAAAAATTTAAAAGAAGCATGACCATATCAAGTATTTTCAACTAAAACACATACATTGTTGATGGGGGTGTAAATATAACCACCTTATTAAAAATAGCATTATTTAATAAAATTGAAAAAGTATAAGAAGAAATTAACATTATTTAGTAAAGTTGAAAAAGTACATAATCTATTCTCCAACAATTTTGCTCCCAGAGAAACTCCAGTGTGGGTGTCCAGCACTGTTTGAAATAGTGAAAAACTACAAACAACCCAAATGTCCATCAGTAGTAACTAACGCCAGCATGATGTACTCTAATACACAGCTCGTTTGAATTTTCCTTTTAAAATAGATTTTAACTTAAAATTCAACAAAATGTTATAAAAATTTAGTGCAATAAATATTAAGTGTCTGCCGTGTCATAAATGAGACAAAGATGTTTCCTGAATCTTTTACTTTCTAGTTGAAGAGAAAGAGCATTACTAAACTTGCAGCCACAGCACAGTGCTGAGCTCCATGACAGGAGAACCACGGGCGTAGATGAGCCCATGAAAACAAGCTGAGGAAGAAAGGCTGAGAAAGTGTGTGTCTTTGCAGGAAAGGGGTGGAGGACACCTGTGCTGTGAAGAGTTCAGAGAAGGACTGAGAAAGTCATTGGTATCATTGGTGAAGAGTCCTGTAAGGGTGGGGGTGGGAACTGGAGGCCAGTTTCCAGGGTGTTGAGGAGTGACTGGGAGGTGAGGAAATGGAGATAACTAACAACAGGCAACTCTCTCAATAAGTTTGGCAGTTAACTAGAGGAGAATGAGCTGGAGGGTTAGGGAGGATTAACAGAGGCTTGTTTTGTCTTCCAGACAGTGGGGCAAGTTTAAACAAATGGAATGAGCCCCAGGACAAAGAGAAGTTGAAGGTGACAATGTGAGAAAAAGTAATAGTGAGTTCTATGAGGAAAAGTGGTATTTAGAACAATGTGGGAGAAATAGAGGAAGTTCTTTCACTGATCAAGAGGGAAAGGACAAACATGGATGTGTCTGCAGTTATCTGAAGTTTTCTTCCATTGGGGTGGGGGAGGAGGGGAATTGGTGGCATGGCCATTTACTAAGAGTGAAGGATGAAGTCCGAAGTTTGAGTGAGTGACACCGAGTCTGCAATAGCCACTGTAGAGAATAGGTGAGAGATCCAGCCAAAGAACCAAATAAGAATTTATGATGGCATCAGTTGGAAAGATTAATTTTCCATCCCCCACCCAAAAACTGTGTAGAAAAGGAGTCTGTGGTCTAACATTGGGGATATTAGGATTAAGAATTCCAGGACCCAGCATGGTCTGGATATGACTAGGGAGCAGGTGACTGAGGAGGAATGCAGGTAAAGGTGTTTGAGGATGAGGAGCTTCAAGTACTGAGCTAGGATACTGGCTGGTCATCCACCTGGTCAGAAAGTACCTTTGGATGGATGCAGATTGGGAAGCAGAGAAGACTGTGAGCCAGGTGCTAACATCTTCTATAAACCAGGGGTGGACACTGGGCAGCTAACTATATAGTTGAAAATGACTTTAAGAATGCTAACTTTAGGTACTTGTTCAGTTAAACTTGTACAAGGAATCTCTGCTGTTTCCTTATCTCACCTCAGGACAGAGTGATTTCCTAGCACTTTCTTCCTTGGGATCCCCTGCCTACCACCTTTGTTCCTGCCCAATAAATATTGCTTAGACTTTAGGTGACTGACAAGGCAGTAGAAAGTTGATAAGACCAAGAAAAACATATTTTATGTGTGGTAGCCTCTCTCGTGCCCTCTACAGGGGACCTGGCCTGCAACCCAGGCATGTGCCCTGACGGGGAATTGAACTGGTAACCCTTAGGTTCTCAGGTTGGTGCTCAATCCACTGAGTTACACCAGCCAAGGCAGAAAAATATATTTTAGAATGTGAAAATGCCTTCCTCTATGTTTTCATTCCCCTTCTAACCTTTACCACTACCTGGAATTTCCTTACACCCATTTGGATAGAATAGTCTATGCACCTATCAGCAGATGAAAATGTCTCTGGTTCTTTTATAATGAGGCGTGTATTAAGGCATCAAATTGGCGTCATTCCCCTGAGCATGATAAAGCTTCCTTGATTAGGTACTACTAGATCGACTCCCGTTTGCTGCGGGCTCCCACCTACACCATTTTAAAAGCAGGAAGGAGGAAAGCATGATCAGTCAGTAATACTTCCTGTTTTTATTCCACTCACTTTAAATTGGAAGTGGCTTGCATTTTTAATGCACCAACACCTCAGTATTCTAATTTATAGAACTTAGTATTCTACTTTATAGTCTCCTGAATTAAAAGAATTATGCTACAACATCAAACTTTCAAAAATAACACTGAAACAGAAGCTTTTTCTATAATCTAAAAATTCCTTGTGCTGCTTCTCCACTGACCACTCCAGCAGTCACAAGTACATTTTGGGCAAACTTACAAATGTTTAACACATTTCATTTTTTTTACCCTCAAATTCTTTTCATCACATTTTCTTTTCCTCCTTGCTTCCCTTCCTTAATTAGAAAGTAGTTGAGATATCAAGTACTTTGCCTTAGTGCTGGGTCTGCAGCCATGTGATGGTTTCTATTTTCACCTTTTCCTTTCAGCCATACAAGGGCTGCCAAAGATGTGGCCTTTCTGCATGCCCTGGCTGCTCCTGCCTGCCTGGTGCTTTTCCTGGCCCGCTGGCTGCTGAAATGTTTCCTGCAGGGAAAGGCAAATGGAGGGCTAGAGAGAGGAACCTCCACTTCCTCCCTCATCCCTCCATTCAAACATTAGTTGAGCACTTGCTGCCAGTCCTGAGAGAGGCACCATATCAGGCAGTAGGCAAACAGAGATGAAGAAATGGTTCTTGTCCCCAAGGTCCTGTCCTCTGTGACCTTAAGCAAATGAAGCTGTCCTTGATTCACATGGCAAAATATGAGTAAACTGAGTCAGATGACTTCTTGAGAATCCTTTCTGTTTTCAGAGTTCTAAGAGTTTTTTTGTGTGTTTTTTTAAAGATTTTATTTACTTATTTTTAGAGAGAGGGTATGGGAAGAAGAGAGGGAGAGAAACGTTGATCATCAATCAGTTGCCTCTCATCAACCCCCAACTGGGGACCTGGCCCACAACCCAGGCATGTGGCCTGACTGGGAATTGAACCAATGACCTTTCAGTTCACAGGCCAGCACTCAATCCACTGAGCCATACCAGCCAGGGTATATAGCTCTGAATTTTAAAAGTTGTTTTAGTGGATAATCTCTTGCTAAATATTTACTCTGCTCTGGATAATTTCTCTTTACATCTTAATATTCTTATGATCCTTCCTATCAATTGTTACATGTTCCAACAATATGAAGGTATTTAAATATCAAAGCAAATACATTCAGGTATGTTATGATATGAAATATTATATATTCATTAAGAATGATGCTTACAAAAGCTTTTCAGGACATGGGAAAATGTGTATGCTATACTGTTGAGTGAAAAAGCAGACACAAGCAGAGAAGAAAGTCTGGGACACCAGCTAGTAAGTCATTTGCTCATATGTAGATTTTAACAGTGGTTACCCTTGAAAGGTAGGATTATAGATGCTTAAATGTTCCTTTTATTTTTCAAAATAAAGGATACTGTAACCAAGTTTTTCTATAATAAAAATGAATATGGTTATTTTAAAATATATAGAAGTGGTTGTTTTGGCAGCAGAAATTTCAATATGTATGCCAAAGCCAGATATGAATAATTTTTAAAATGTTTGCCCTGAATTTTCTAAATCTATCCATAACATTGATTTTTCTAGATTTTAAGCTTATATAACTAGTCAAATCCTTGTGCCTTTCTGAGTGATAATCTTAAAATACTCACTTTAGAAAACTTGAAAGGCATTGAGAAGGGAAAAGGAAAGACCTCTATAACTTCTTGACCTGTCAAAAATGCAGGTTTTATTTAGGGCATTGCAGTTATCAAGAGAGGTGAAAGTGCAGGTTGTCAAGAGGTTATTTAAGGAAAAGGCTCTGCAGAGAGCACAGCTGCTGACCGTGGATGACTTCATCATGTGAAATAGGTGTTATGAGTTTGCTCAAGCATGATTTGGGATATCAGATCACAAACTCAGGAAGGCCACAAATGCCAATTGCTACTAGTAAAACACCTATAAGGGAAGGCGTTCGCTCCATGTTATGAAAGTGGAACATTCATAAGAAATAAAGCATATGGTCAATGCTTGGTGTGACTAAAGCCCCTCCATTTTCCTCCATGGAGGGGGCAGAAAGAAAATGCAGAAATGTCCAGTAGTTGAGGCTGCCTAGAACTCCCTCTGGCTTCTGAGACAACTATAAGAGAGGGTGTTAGATCTTCTCTGGCTAATCAACTATAAGTCAGTCCACCAGGTTTTGTAACAGAGCAACAGGTCATTTTGTAATTGACATTCAGAATTTTAGAGGCTAAAGAGAAGAATGTGCTCTTACCAGGCATTTGGGCCTCCAGAAAGCATGGACTTCATATATGTCAGTATTAAAGACAAAAAATCGACTGTCAGTCAGCTTACTTGACCCATGGAGCTATTACAGAGGATTTCTCATGGAGCTGTGCTACTCAAAGTGTGGTTCTCTGACCAGCAGCACTGGCATCTCCTGGGAGCTTGTTAAAAATGCAGAATCTGTAGTCCACCCAGACCCACTGAAGGAGAATCTGTATCCACACTACAGTTTAAAGAGAAACTGTATGATAGACATGAAACATAACCTACATTAAGCTCCTCTGAAATACTCTGTTTCCTATACCTATTTGCAAATATATTGAAAGTAATTTTTTTTTTACTGTGGCAAAGATTCCTTCTTCCACTAAGTCTATGTGTGTATGTTATGTGTGTGCTTCTTCAGCTAAAGTACTCAGAAGTAACTTGACATTTATGATTTCCTTTTCAAACCTAGTTTACAAAAGCAATCATTTTCAGCTGCCCCAATTTTCTAAATTCTTTATTGCTTATCATTCTTAGCAAATTTTATTTGTTTAATGTTTGAAAGGGGTATTATTTACCACAGATATCTAGAGTTTTGCTCTCTACATTTTCATATTTTCTGAGAAAATATTTTTCCTGTATACTTATTCTTTTAAAGTTCCTAATTAGGAGAAATTCCAACTATTTCTTAACAAGGCTTCCCATTGTTGACATGGAGGATTGTGTTCTGGTGTCTAGGCTGAAAATGTGCTGGTATTGTGCTAAATTACTAAGATTCTACCTTGGGGTACTTGACCAATCAAGTACCTGACCCATAGAAAGTACCTGACCCATAGAAGGTACCTGACCCATAGAAGGAGTTCAGGTGGCATAGACTCCATCATCACATGCTGGGCCATCCTTGCCTTGAGAAAATTTCTTTTCATAAGTGAATGGCCAGTTTTTAGTCCACTGATGCCACTATCAGGGAAACACGCACATCAATTTACCCTTGACCAAGGAGGGGTAAAGGCCAGAATACTTTGAGGAAAAACTTACAGATGAATTCAAATAATAAAGTGTTCTTTTTATTACTGTAAAAAAGGATGGAATTGTTCTATAAAGATGTGGATTAAGCAAAAGAAAGAGACAGATGGAATCGAAGGCTAAACCTACATAGGGTCCTCTTTAAAAGTTCAATCTTACCTGATTGTCGAATCCGTTCAAGAGTTTGCTGGACCAGAACCTCTGATCTTGGGACAATGATGATGAAGTCCACTTTGCTGAAGTGGCCAAGGTCCAGGCTCTGGCTGCCGCTGTCTGCTATAGCACACACCTGGGATAAGAGTTTTCTGGCAACTGTAAGCTGTGGTTGATAAATTTGGAAGGATTCATTATCTAAATCTAAAATTAAAAAGTCATAAAAAGAAGATTAATTCACTTCTGTGATGATCACTGTGAATCCATACTGGGGGACACACACACACACACACACACACACACACACACACGGTAAAGTAATGCTCTATCACCAAGAGCTCTCACTTTCTATTGTCACTCTATTATGTTTTACTAGGTTTGCCTGTTTTCCCTGAAAACTTGGCTGAAAGGATGTGCTCAAGAGTGGTGTGGTAATTTCACAAATGTATTATTTTAAAATCAATTGTCTCACAAATCACTAAATCAACATCCCTCCTCCACCCAGAAATGGGTGGGGGGTGAGGGTGGGGGACTGACCACATTCTCTTAGCTGGAGCCAGGACTCATCTCTGGAAAGAGGAGGAAAGAGTTCCCAGTTTTCTTTAGTACTGTCATCGCAGGTCAGGTGCCTCAGCCCAGACGCAGTTCAGGCAAGGAGGTAATAACGATTCTGAGTTCCTTTGAGCTTTTCTGGACGGCACCACAGTAAACATTTCCTCTCCAGCAAGTCCACTGCAATGTGATTTAAAATACTCCTCCCTGTGACTGCATAACATAGGTCACAGAGACTCTACCTTCACCTTTTCACACTTGACTTTGCCAGTACTTGTGACCTGACAGGTCTAGGTGATTGTGGTGCTGATCCAGTGCTGATGCCTGTACTATCTGAAGAGACCTGACTCATGACTTGGCCAGCTGGCCACTCAATAGGTGATGTATTAGAAAAACATTGCCCAGATACTCAGTATGTCAGTAGCTTTTTATAACAAGTTATAAGCAAGCAATCAGTCTCTCTTATACATGCATGTGTGCACTCACACAACAAGACAGGCTTAGTCAGCTAAATGCCTGGGTAGGCAACATCCAATACTTCTTTAAAGGGCTGCTTTTTATCAGGAACATATGTGGAAGTCTGACTGGCACACACAAGGGCCCAATTAACCTGTGCTAATTAATATTCTCTAAAATCAAACTGCAATATGGCCAGCACAAAGATGGCAGCCATGATGCCTCAGCCACCACAGAACCCTGGCAGTGAGTGGAGATTTATACAGGTGGGCCTGCCTCCTGGCTGAGAGAACCCACTAGAAAAGCCCAAAGCTGCCACTTTTCATAGTAGCCCCAACAGTTTCTGATCCACAAAGATTACCAATCAAAATAAGTCTGTCTTCTGATCACTAGGGCATAATTTTTTCCTTTCACAAGTTAGATAGTGGGGACTGCCATAGAAAGTGGCATATCTTTGTAGAATTTAACTGAGCAAATTTTGAAGTTTAGGGAAACCTAAAAACATTTTTAAGCAATGTTGCTTAAACAGGAAATCAAGATATGTGTGGGAATGTGTAAGTCCTTTGAGAAATTATAAATTCTAACTTTGTTAGTAATTTAAAACAGCACAAACACTTTTTTGATCACCTGAATTACCATTTTATTACTGAATAACATCCAGAAGTCAAAAAATTTTATTGTCTGTATTTGCACTGTTTTTATGGCCAAGCTGATGCCAACTCTTGCTACTTTTATTGCTGAAGTGATCCTAATACATATATGATGCATACCTATCAAGTGGAGGCCAAAAGGCTGTCGGCAGCAGCTTACATGGATCTGTTTTGTATCTATGCTTTCTCCTGTTCTTTTCCCCCTATCCTTTCCTATGATGTCCTTGTCAAATGGGAATTGGGAAAGGATCTGAACTGAAAGGAACCCAATACAGTGACTGAATTCCTCACCCCTGACCCTACCATCTCCCTTTGCATCCCAGAAACTTGTGACAGGGCAGATGATGTTTTACTTGCTGCTCTTTCTGCCAGGAAGGCCTCACTACCCTTGATTATGTGTGTTTTACACATTAGAGAGCAAATGAAGGGAATGGAGAGCCGGGAGCCCTGCACAGAGTAGAGTCTAGACTACTTCAAGCAGTTCTTTGAAGGCCTCCACGAGTACCAACAACTCTCTGGGCACAGCTCGGGGAGCTAAGGAAAGTACAGCAAGGACCCAGGAATCTTTCCAGGAAAAAAGAGAGAATGCTTAAAATAAAGTGACTTTGATTTAAATTCTAGGAGATATTTACTAAGAACAAGGTGTTTGATCCAGGCTACGTGGAAAGGTATTTTTTTAATTTGAGCCAGATTTATTATGTAGATAATGATGAAAAGCCTGTCATAGTCTGTGATTTGAAGATGAGACTTCACATCTTCAGAATGACAGCCCCTATAATGTCTGTCCTGAGGGCTGATTTCCTGCTTTTGGTCTGAGGTGACATTACCCAGGTTTTGTGTGGGAATCATAGCAGCAGCCTCCTGAGTTGACACATATTCATTAAGGCCTCCATTGAAAGGGGTAACAACACTGTCTCCTCTTTTTTGTTGCATTTTTTCTAGCAGCTTGTCCAGGTCATCACCTATTACAAAATAAAGCAGAGATAAGAAGATGGGATGACGTGTTTTCATCAGTCTCCAAGTAGGGCAGTTAAGCTGGGTTCTGATCAAGACTTGTCAGTCAGCCAGTTTTTCATGTCTGAATTTATACCTCGCCATCCCTGCAGCAGAGCCTCCATAGCTGGAGCTACCCTCCTGTATATCATGCTTATATTTCACACGCTTTCACATGCTGAATCTCTCTTGACCTCCATAATACTAAAGCAGGCAGGACGGGATCATTGTATCTCCATCTGACATATTAAAAAACCAAGATCCGGGGAGAGAGATTCTTGCCCAAGGTCAGACAACAAAGTAGTGGCTGAGCTGAGGCCTCCCATTTACCCCTGGTGCCTTCCTCTGGACCCCTTTGCTGTGTCAGTCACAAAATACTGAGGATAAACCACTCTAAATGGAGGGAGGACGAAGGGAGCTCAGCAGGCAAGCTTCAGTGCCAAACTTATCTCCTTGACAGGCAAAGATTTAAATTCAGAAATCACACAGCCAGGGTTGGCAATGTGGCTGAGTCTTACAACCACTCACCTAACGATGTGGTTTTGAAATGCGATGCCAGGAAACTGACCTTTCCTGTGATGAGCTCATAACTTATTTCTTTTAAAAACTCACTTGTGGTGAGCATGCTCTCTGCCAGAGCTCTGGACTGATGCTGACCTGAAGAACAGAGGGAGGGAAGATGATGGGCCAGTGAGCAAATGTTCACTGCAACATGATTTGCAACAGCAAAAACTACAGTATAGAATGATAGGATCTTTGTTAAAAAAATTACAGCACATCAAAAGATGGAAAACGAACAGCATTCGAAATGACAATTCTAAACATAAAATGTTTACAAAATATGATGTTAGGTGATCAAAGGAAAAGATGATATATCTTATATTTCTAATGGTGAAAACATACCATACCTGTGTTTTAAAGACTAGAGAGGAATGTGAAAAACCTTTAAAAATTGTGTTTGCTTGGTTATAATCCGTCTTAAAAATATTAACTTAGGTTGTTAAGTTGATTTTACAAATGAAAATGAAAAAACCCTAATGTACTACACTTATTGAAAGAGATATATATCATATAGACAGATGGGCAGGCAGGTTTTCTCAAAGTCAGGGTGCTGGGGCTCTTTGGTAGGAAGAGCTGAGAGCAACTAACTAGAGAAGAAAAGTAAAATTTAGTCCAAATGGCTACTCAAATGGTGCCTAATAGAAAATCAGCACAAGAAACAAACAAACAAAAAATACATTTTGTAATAAGTTAACTTTCTAAACCTTTTACAGAGAGTTAGCATTATCCTCTTCAGTAAGGTGGTGAACAAACATGAGCTAAGTTCCTGGCAAGTTTGATTAACTGGCTTACTCCACCTGTGGCAGTGGCTTCATCACATGCTAGAGTGGTAACATTTCAAAAACTTTTTAAGGACAGAAGTTACATGAGACAAGGGTATCTGTTACAAGGGTATGCTTTGAAATAATGCTCCCACAACCAGCTGACAAGGACACCAGCCAAAGTAAGGGCTATAAAAATCTGATCTGAGGAGGAAATGAAAAAATTAGGAGGAAGAACCCAACTGGGAGCACTTAACCAGAGATTACTTGCATGGATGCCTGAAACACCCAATAGATATTTTTCAAATGAACAAATGATTAAATGAATGGATTTTTAAAAAACAAGAAATATTACTCACCTAATACTACCACACAAAATTCATTTCCTCTTATTTTCGATGCACAAATTGCCACCACATAATCTGGTAGCCTTTGATAGTGTCTCATTTCACTGAGAGTCCTCAATGTCTCTGAAATGCCCTCCGCCAAAGAGTTCTGTGTCACAATCACATGAACCAAGTCTTGAGATACGCTGGCAATTAATCTAGCAAGCCAGGGGAGTTGTCCTGGGGACACAGGTGCACATTGAGCACCCATATGCAGGGCTCTCTCTCTCAGAGTAAACTCCTGCATAGCTTTCAGCATAATTTGCTCAAATTCTTCCCTGAGAGGTATCTGATCAGGACCTAAATTGAAGAGAATTACAGCTAGAATTTTTAAAAAATCACAGCTAGAAAAGAAAGACATGTATCAGTGTGCAGTCCTTCTAAGCCCACCATACATACTCAAACTGGCAAATAAGCTTTTTCCTGTAGTGGCCACAGTTTAGAGCTCCACTAACCATTTTCCATTGTGAAATTACCGTATTTTTCAGACTGTAAGACTCACTTTTCTCCCCCACCCCAAATTTGGGAGGAATAATGGTTGTTGATGCTGCTGTTGAGTTCTGTTTACATTTACATTGGTGAAATATTATGTTATTTATGTGATTAAATATTTTACCACATTTTTTGCTTCAAAATTTTTTTTCCTATTTTCTGCCTCTAAAACCTAGGTGCGTCTTATGGTTGGAAATACTACCTTCTCTCTTCTTTCTGCCTTAATAGTTTTTCTTTTTTTAAAATGTAGGCTTCTGTTCTCCTTTATTATAATCTTGGTGTCTTTAAAAAGAGGTTGTACAGAGACATAGTATTAATTCCATTGTACGCCTTAGGAGATTCTCACAAAGTGGCATATTGCCTGGCCTATTAACTTGGCATTGTGGAAATGATGAATGACTAATGAAATAAGAAGTTAACCTACTGGCTTATTATAATCAACCTTCGAGTTCACTCATTTTTCATTTGATTCATAGGTACTATGTAAAACACTTTCATGTATTGCCTCTATACCAAATTTTGAGAATACTGTCCACAGGAAAATTAAATTGAAATAGTTTCACTCCCAATTTATATTTAGGCAGCCTCACACTTTCCCCAGCTAGAGCATGTTCTCACCACCTGGCTATTCCCAGTATTCTGGGTGGTGAGGTATGGCATGTAGCCTTCTTCCCCCACCGTGGTTGTGGCTAAGCTTCTACAGGTGACCTGTGGCCTCTAGAATTAGGGGGATTTTGCTTCTCTTATTCTCTTTAGACACTCAATCAGTCTTTAGGACAAAATAAGCAAGTCAGTGTTTGGCATCTTAGTGACACAAATGAATTCCTACATTTAGTTTAAATTAAAACCAGTGAAACTATGAAACTATGGTCAATTCCACTGTTCAGTCTTCTTTCTTCCTTCCTTCCTTCCTTCCTTCCTTCCTTCCTTCCTTCCTTCCTTCCTTCCTTCCTTCCTTCCTTTCTGTGTGGACCTGAGATTTGAAATTTGGGCTCCAGTAAATAGATATCAACTTCTCAGAGTCTATGATCTGAGATCAAGCAATAGTCTCAGAACTTGGCACTAAAAGCCCATTGCAAAAGAATTCAGGGATAAGGGACTTCTGTATGGGAAGGAGGCACCTTGAGCAAGTCAGAAATCTTTCCTTCCTCTAATAGGGGCAGAAGTGGCCTCCCTGGCCTCTACCCATCTTCTCTGGGGAAGTAAGAAAATGAAGGTTTAGTAATGTTTTTAGGATAAGAAAAATTAAATAAAATATTATATATTTTAATATTACACAGTTTTTCCAGGATTGGCTGGAGGCCAGAGGAAGGTAGCAGAGTGAAATCCTAACAGACAGATTTTTCTCTTCTATACATGGAAAGAGGGCCAGAAAATTGCAATGCTGATGTATTTGTGTTTTTTTATGTCCTCCCCAATCACTTGCTAGAGGGACATGGATGCCTTCTTATCATCTGGTAGCCACTAGGGCATGTGATCTTCCTTTGCCATTCTCAGATTAGCACCATGGTTAGTGGTCTCTAGGTACACACTTGGTAGTGAATTCAAAGTGGATAGATTCACACTCACTATATGAGATGAAGGGAAATTGGTCGTCTACTTAAAGCTTTCTTCCATCAGAAAAAATGACAGCTCAAAAGCACATGACTCTGATTCTCTCCAACTTCCTTACTACCTCTCAGAGACAACCTTAAGGCTCAGAGGCCTGGTTAATAGGTGTGCCCATAAGACCTACCCCAAACCATGATTGAGTAACGTTCTATTAGGCAGCATAATTAGTTCCAAATATAAAGGCATTCTGCGAAAATAAAATCATTGAACATGTTCATAGCATTCTCCATGGCCTTAAAATCACTTTTTATAGAGTTTTGACTGAATTTCTATTAGAAATTGGGAAATGGAATAATGTATCAACTTTTAAATGAGGTAAGAGATTTCTTAGAGTAAAATGCCATGCTTCCAATCACCTCCCATCATTTCTTTCATTTTCAGTCTTTACAGCTAAGTTGCAGGAGCCTTTTCTCTACTTTCCCCAAACTTGATAACAGTAATTTGCCCCTTCAAGTGCTGATCTCCAGTAACTCAGCTGAGCTCAGGCGTCAGTTCTGATGGCTTTTCAGATAGAACTACCTTAATAGGAAAAGACAAGTTTCCACCAGACTCAGAGCCATCCAAGAATCTCTGGATTTGCTGATTTCATTATCTACTTCAAAAGATTTTCAGATTGTGAAATAACAGAGATTTTCTTTTTAAGAGATTGTAGTTGTAAGGCCTGTTCCTTCTGAAGAATCTTGCTTTTCTTCTTTTGTTACCTCCAGGTAACTGAACCATCAAATTTTTAGACCTGTCCTTTTAGAAATTTGGATTTACTTTTTAAAAATGTCTACCTACTTGTATAATCTATGGCATATGGGAAAATATGTTTTTTTCTGAAAGAAAAATAATTTTTTAATGACTACAGAAGAGTTAGTTGTTGAGGAAAAGCTTTGTCTCAACATATAAAATTTAGATTAAAAAAATAGCTATTCATGTGCACATTAAGAAACATAATTAATTGGCTGCAAGTAAAACTCTGGAGAGAACTGATGCTTCAGGGCACAGAAGAGTTTTATCTAATTGAATGGACATTTTTCTATTTTTAAAGATAAGAGCTTTTACTTATATCAGGGAAGATATTTTGTTTTGACCATTCAGTTCATTTGATTAACATAGACTTTGATTTTTTTTTGACTGTTATTAAGACCGAAAAAAATGCTGTACTGATTGGCTTGGTTTGCATTTGCTATATGTCCTGTTTTACTGACTCTGGATATATCTAAAGCTCATTTTAGATCTTGGAATACAATCAAAAGTCTGTACGTAGAAATGAAAATTGTGACACCAAATGAGCTGCACACACAAGGTGGTTTTTATAATTTTATTATCCACTAATAAGCACGAGTTACATGTCCTAGGTTTATCATGAAAGTGGCTCATAAGCTATCTGAAGTCTTGCAAGTTTCAAAACCCCATGTCAAAGCAGGTCTTTGTGCTCTCACTGCACCAACAGTCACAGCCTCGAATGCTGGCTGATACTTCAAAGAGTAAATCTGGCCTGCTGAAGCCTTTTTTTTAAAACATTGTTGAGCCCAGTGTTTTGATTATTCAACATCAAAATATTTTTAAATGTGAAAAATTCACAAGAGTGCAGATAAAAATTTTTAGGTGTAATTTTACATCCTGAACATCTTCCTAAGTAAATCAGTGGCTTGAAGTCCTTAGAGTGAGTGTATAATTAGGCTGCATATTAGATGACCTACTGCAGTTTGCAAAATAAAGGACATTGCAATGTAAATGATGCTGAATCACTATGGTATTGTCAAAGCACCTGCATAAACCGACTGTAGGTCTCTAAGGAAATATCAAATTAGGGGATGTGAAGGGTTCATGACCCATGTATCCCCCTTACCCTAAAGCTTAGAGAGGCTTCTAAGGAGGTCTAGTTACTACTTCAATGAAGGAAAGCTACATCAAAGAGGTGTAGCTAGAGAAGAAAAAAAAAATGGGTGTAGGGACAGTGGATTCATGAGAGAAAAAGGCTAAGTGGAAAACTGAAAAAATAATTGTCAATGACTACATTTGCATTTTACGTGGTAGCTGCACTTTCAGAGAGGTGACTTGGCCAAGGAGGGGTGCCTGTGGCACAGCTCTTTGAGGCTCTGTCATTAAATACTTTGGAGACCTTAGGTCCATCATGAGACTGCACACTAGGTGGAGCAATTGATCTCTTCTAGGACTCAAAGAAGCAAAGCAAGGTATGTTAACTGAAATGGGGAAAAAAGAGAAGGGAAATAGGCAAGTGGTGGAAAGGGAATAAAATGAATAGAAAAGAAATGGAGGAGAGGAAAGTTGAAAAGAGCTGAAAGAAAAGAATATTAGAAATGAAAGAGGGACAGTTAGAGATAGGCAGATAGATGAATGTGAGAAAGTGGAGAAAGAAAAAAGTTATATTACAAAAATGAATAAAAATTGTCACCATCAAACGATTCTTGAAAATAACTTACCTAGCCGCACAAGATACTGTATTGTCAGAAGAATCATATTTTCCACACTCAGCAATTGGCTGCCAGTCAACCCTAAGTGTTCCAAGTCTTTGTTTTCCGACTGTGGAATCTTGTAGCAATTCACCAGCAGAGGACTCACAACAATGTCACCAACATTTCCATAGAAATAGGGTAAAGTGCCATAGCCTGCCCCAACAGAAGCAGGTCAATAAAGTTCAATATTTCATCTTGAGGTCAAATCAGGTACACTTGCTCAACCAGGATAAAAAATCCTTAACAAAGTTCCCTGCCCTCTGAGATGGTTACCATACAAATCACTCAAATACAGCAATCCCAGGGAATTCACTCAGGTGCTCCAAATTCTACCCTTATATTACATCAGATGAACAGGAAGCAAAATACTCAAAAATTATACTATTGCTGTTTCCCACAGAAGGAACATGTTAATATCCTATCTCAGTTATGAAGGATTGATGAGTTTGCAAAACATCTATCTTTTGTAAAACAGCAATAATAAAATATTTTCCCATAAATTCCTGATTATGTTTGTTTTCAGATAAGTCAGAAAAGAAACAGACAAACTATAATAACATATTTTACTTCCTGAGGTTTTCTTTAAACACTTTTGAACCTAAACTCACTGATCAAAAGCAATATTTCAGCAGTCGCAGGTCCTTGGAAGGTTCTACTTCTTTTGTTTTCTTAGCTATTTTTATGTTCTCTTCCTAATGTCAATAAAAGCCTCAAATTATCATAGAAGTAGATAGCACAAAAATATGTTAAAATTGTACCCAGTTTTTGTGGCATGGCTGGGAGGACAGTCCCTCTGTGAGTTTTTCTAAAAGGCAGACACCAAAGTGTCCCCATGTTCTGTATCTTTCCAAGGCTTAATTGCACTATGCACACAACTCAAATGCTCAATAAACACTTCCTGACTGCCCTGACTGGTATGGCTCAGTCAGTTGGGCCATCCTGCAAAGCCAAAGGTCACTGATTCAGTTCCCAGTCAGGGCACATACCTGGGATGCGGGCATAGTCCCCAGTTGGGGCATGTGCAAGAGGCAACTGATAGATGTTTTTCTCACACATCAATGTTTCTTTCTCTCTTTCTCTCTCCTTTCCCCTCTCTTGAAAATAATTAAATAAAATCTTAAAAAAAAAAGTTCCCTATATATGGAATTTAAATAACTGGGATTTCTCCCAGTGGCTATAGGTCTAGGATCAGTGGACAGGGGAGCCTGATAAAGTACAAGGCTTGAAACAAAACCTTTCCTGTTGGTCTGACTCAAGCCAACGGCAAGAAACAGATAACACTTCACGTAAGACATACCCTGAAGACATAGTGGCGCTTAAACACCATATCTGTTAAGCCCCAAAGGTAAAACAGACAGTCCCTTCTGGTCTAGATGAGTCCTCAAATGAGGGGACTCTTGAATGGGTACGAAAGGCACTAAATTCGTCTTGGAATCTAGGGACCCCTAAATTTCTACACCTCCACTTACAGACAGCTTGGAAAGACTCAGACTCCTTAAAGATAATGATTCACAGATGCTTCCCCATAGTTCAGCTCTGCCACTCTGGGACCTCTTGGTTCTCCTGAGTGGGCCCTATTAGGTGGCTCAGCTTGTTTCTTTTCTCTGTGGTTTGGTTCCTTTTGACTGAAATGTCCCCTTCCCTATTTCAACCACTCTTGCCCACCCTTCAGGATCTAGCTGAAACATCATCTCTGAGAAGTCTTCTCAGACCCTCTTTCAGGCAGAGTTAAGCTGCTTTTCCTCTGAGCTCTTGCAGTTCTTGGTTGTGAACCTCTACCAGCTCAAGTATCAGTGTTGTAATGGTTATTTACGTGACAGACTGCCTCGCTAAACAGTAGTTCTTGTGGGCCAAAAGACTTTGCTTTATTCCAAACTTCTAGTCACGTTTTTAGTGCAGCATGGGGCTGACCAATAAAGTTGAAAGAATCAACAACTGGATAAATAAATATATTCATGAACACATGAATAAATGCACAAACAAGGCAATGGACAAACACTTCTAGATTCCAGTGGACACAGGCAATTTGAAATTCCTTTGTCTTACCTATCAGAATTACTGGTCTAACTCCTGAGTTACTCAGCAGGTTTTCAGGAACAATTACAGTTTCTCCTGCAGGAATGGGTCGAGGTTGTAAAATTCCAGTTAATGAGGTCTGTGGAACTGGGGCAGAGAGAAGGGACTCTGGAAAAAAAGTTGTTTAGCAAGGATTAGACTTAAAAGCTAAAGGCAATACATTTGAAATCAATGCAGTGTTAATAATTTTTAATATGAAAGTTATAGAAGTCTAATGGTTTGTTGTTTTTTTTTCACTAAAGCAATTCATGTTTGTTGTGTAAAATTAGAAATAAGAAAAGCAAAAGGAAAAAAGTTCAACCATTATCACATCATCTGGAGATAACTACTATTTAGCATTTTTGGTAATTTTTCCTTCTAGCTATTTTCCCACATGTATTCTGTTTTGTATTTTATCTTTCCCCACCAGAATATCAAGGCATATGTTCTCATTATAAAATACTTGAAAAGTATAGAAAAGTGTGAAGAAGGATCAGCATATTGTTAATCAGTATTATCCATAGGCAATCACAGAAACATATTGGCATAATTCTTTGTGTATATATCCATATCTCTCTTTAAAATTATTTATTTAAGCAAACTGAAATTTTAAAAGAATTACATCTATGTCTTAGGATTGTTATTTTTGCATTTGTCTGTGTTTAGTACAGCAAGGTAGATGAACATTTGAACATTTTACCATAGGCATCAAATGACCACAGCTTGGGTTAAAGAAGAACCACTTGGTTTTTCAGGATCCTAGTCACAGACTGAACCATCCAGGCCAGAAATAATAAGTATGGGTCACACAAGGTACCAGATTACTGGAGGACACATATAATACCACCCCTGTAAGGCAAGTTCATTTGTGTCCTAGGATGGTGGGTTGGTAACATCATGCCCTATGTAAAGAATAGCTTATCAATACAATGGCTAAAACAAAGCCAGATGATGAATTTAAGATCTATTGTGACAGCACATGTGCTTCTAGTGAAGGCAATTGTGGTGGGGACAAATATTAGCTACTATCAACATCCTTACCTATTATTGGACATAAGGCTGGTTAAAGAAATTTATCTTCAAGGATTCAGGGAAAGAACAAGAGTAGGAGATACCTCTATTAATTCAATAAAGCTTAAAATACATCATTTGTTGAAATCTTACCAGTTCTTGAAAGAGGCCGAATTGTAGGAGCAGGTACAACTAAACCAGATTGGGGGACAGGTGACCCAGGGTACCAACCCCGGTGTCGTTTCTTTGGTGGCCCAGAAATGAACATGGTAGCTGAAGGCAAAAAGAAGAATGAGTCTTGTCCTTAGCAATGGAAGAAAGGAAAGAAACTAAAGATACACAGAACCTTTAATTTGATTAGGAAAAGTCACACTAACAATACCATTTAATATCTGTATGCTGTTTTACAATTTACAGTTTTGCTCAGATTATTTCATTTCTTTCTATCAATATCCCTGTGAGGTTGTAGGATAAATACATTGTTATACCCATTTTGTAGATGGCAAAAGGAAGGCTCAGATTTACCCAGAGTCACACAATAGAGAGGAACTTTGAACACTGTACTTTGGTTTGCAAAACCCATGGTGTTTCAAGACACTTCCTTATACATAGGTTTCAACATTATTTCCTAGATAAGTGTTCATCTTGTAGAATCACCAAGTTAGTTCATCATTACTGCTCATACCAATCAGAATCTCTCAAAACAGTGTGTGTGAAGCTCAGGAAAAATTGAAAGTATCCTGTCAGATAATTCATCATTTCAAACTCTATAGCACTTCTTCCATAATTAAGTTGCATAATTTCAATACTCTAAGATGAATATTGTACCTTGGTCTCCTGATGCATAGCTGGGTCTTGGTGAAAAAGAGAAATTTCCTGGACGGACTGGAGTGGAGCTAGATGTACTGCTCTTCCCTCCGTGGCTAGTATTTCCATTAGCAGCATCTGTAGGACACAAGAGGATCCACTCAGAGCAGAGACTAGGCAGGAAGGACACAGCTTTCTTGGATAAACCTCACATTCTAGAACTGAAAGACATCTCACTGACAGGACAGCCCAGTTAGATACAGCCAATTACGACCATCAGAGTAGTATCTTCATTAATACAAAATGTCTGTGGGAACAGGGTGGGGGCTGGGGTGCTGGGCGGAGGAGGGCAAGAGGAGGGGGAAATTGGGACAACTGTAATAGAATAACAATAAAAAATTTAAAAAAAAGATTCGAAGGAAAAAATAAATAAAGGATACAAAAAGTATGAACCATAATAGAAAAAAATGAAATTTTCTAGGACCCCAAGAAACCTCTTAGAATAATCTTCAGAGATGGTAGTTCAGAGTCTTTAGAGATGGGAGGTGGGAGGTAACTTTTTTAAAACTTTGTATTATGGAAATTTTCAAACACATACAAAAGTAGAGAGAACTATATAATAAACTATGTACCCACCATCCAGCTTCAACATTTATCAACACATGGACAATCTCGCTTTATCTACACTTCCTATCTCTTCCCTCCACTTCACATACACACATATGTGCTCTGGATTATTTTAAAGCAAACTCATTCATCATATCATTTCATCCATAGACTATATGTGTTTCTAAATGAAAAAAAAAACTTAATAACTACAATATTGTTATTATACTTAAAATTAACAATGATTAATAATTTTTTAAAGATTTATTTATTTAATTTTAGAGAGAGGGGAAAGGAGGGAGAGAAACATCAATGTGCGAGAGATACATTGATCAGTTGCCTCCTGCATGCCCCCAACTGGAGATCTGGCCAGCAACCCAGGCATGTATCCTGACTGGGAATCGCACCGGCGACCTTTTGGTTTATAGTCTGGACCCAATCCACTGAGCCACACCACACAGGGCAATAATTTCTTAACATGAAATATCCCATTAGTATTCAAATTTCCCCAATTAGCTCACAAGTGGTTTTTTACAGTTGGCTTGTTCAAACTGGGATTCAAAAAAGATCCACGCATTGAATTTAGTTGCTCTGTCCCTTAAACTTTTAATATATAGGATTCCCCTTCTTCCTTTTTTTTCTTACAATTAATTTGCAAAAACCTGGCAGAATTTCGCAGTTTTTGGATTTTGCTATTGGATATCCATGGTGTCATTTAACATCTCCCTTACTTCTTATAAACTAAGTGTTAGACATAGAGGCTTGCTCACTCACATTCAGGTTTGATTTTGGGGGGGGTGAGGTGGGGCTAGAGTATCTAAGAAGTACTGTTGGATACTTCCATCAGGAGGCACAGAATGGCTGGTTTTC
The DNA here is from genome assembly GCA_004027475.1 of Anoura caudifer. Lineage (NCBI taxonomy): Eukaryota > Metazoa > Chordata > Mammalia > Chiroptera > Phyllostomidae > Anoura > Anoura caudifer. Next base: position 147,800 of record PVKU01001563.1, read on the forward strand.
TGTTATGATGTTAAGCTTGGGTTCAAGAGTTGTTAGCCTAATTCTTGAATTATAAAGTTGTTCATCAGCCTTTCACCTGATGGTTTTTAGCAATCATGAGATTACTGCCAAGATCCATAATTTCATTAATTTTTTAATGCAAAAATTTGGATTCAGTGTGCTCAAGTCTATAATCTAACAAGAAAGTAGATCCTTCACAAATTGTTGGAACAGTATAAGAACAAAAGTGATCTGAATAAATTGTGATGCCTTTCTTAGAAAGTTTCCTCAAGAATGATGTCCTACCCTTCTCCTCATTCTTCTTCTACCTTGCTGACCTCCCCTGCCAACCACCCCCTTAAACACTGGAATTTTTTAGGATTCTATCTTTAGTTCATAGCTAGCCTTACCCTACCTAATTCCTTGGCTGATGCTATTTACCCAGGTGATTTTAATCACATATTAGTGGCTCAGCTTTATAATATACTATCAGTTCTGATTTCCCCCATAATAAGATAAACAACTGTTGAACAGTTCTCCACTTGGAGGCCTCCTGGGTATATCAAACTCAACATATGAAAATAGAACTCACAACTCCTCCAGGGGATTCCTTTTTCTGTATTCCTTGTTTCAAGTAATGGCACCAGCATTAGCTCAGAAAGATGGACATAAACCAAGACCCCCTTCTGCTTCATGCTCTCTAATCAGGTAAGTCTTGCTGATTTTACTTCCTGAGTAGTGCTCCAATCTGTCTCCTCCTCTCCAACCTATTATTACCCTGGTCAAGGACCTCATCTTTTCTCACCTACAACTAGTTGTACTGACCTTCAACTAGTTTTCTTACCTCTTATTTTCTTGGCTGCCAAAATGATCTAGCTCAAGTTCAAATAAGACTGTGTCACTCCTCTGTTTCCTAAGTTTCAGAGTAAAATCCATGCTTCTTAGCCTGGCTTCCTGTGACCTTTCTCTTGTTCACTACTTACTCACCTCCTGCTGCTCCCTGAGTTTTACATTTTATGTTTCTAACAGGTCCAAAAATACTGTGTCTTCCTGCACACATTACACTGCTTATTTCCTTTCCTTTGCTTTTTTAGTTTCTCTCATGTTTCTCTGAATTTTAAATCTTTCTGCAGCTCTTTTATACAGTAAATATCTCCTCATGGTTCAAAGACCAAGCTCCTCCAATAACTCATTCTTGATTAGTCCCCACAATGTTGGGCTAAAACCCCCTTTTCTGTGCTCCCCAGCATACTGTTGTATTTACTGCAGTACACAGAAAGTATTTTCTTATGGGTTTATCTCCCTTACTGGGTTACAAGTACATTGGAGGTCAGGGGTTGAGTCTTATCTAATCTTTGTATCGCCGGTGCCTCATCATAACAAGTACCCAAAAATGCTTATTGAATGAAATCAACCTGCTCTGCCTCCCCTGTGTGGCAAATGTCATTCTTTGACTTCTGGTTGGAACACAGAGAACACAAACTTTGTATAATAATACATTATTATAGGCAGCCCCGCTTCTGTCCTCAATGGGCAAAGCAGCAGGTTCTGTTTTCTTCTACCAAGTTGTCAATTAAATTTCATACAAGTCTCTTATAGACTGCATATTTACCAAAGAAATATAAGTGAGGAAAACATCACCTGCAGCAAAAGTCTTCCCTACAACCGGCAAAGATAAAGCCAGTGGCTTTACAACATTCTTATTCCGGGTCAGGTCCTGAGCTCCACTTAAATTGATTGCAGAATTAGCTGGACTGAGAACTGGTGAATCTTTAAAATGAAAGAGATTGTTCAAATTAGCAACTCTTTAGATATACAGGAATGAAGTTAATTCAATAAGAGTGAAGTGAGAGAAAGCAGATTGTAGAATTTCAGGTTTTTCCTTGACCTATTTTAGAAAAGTCGACTTTTCAGTATTCAGGTTTTATTTTCCTTTTTATGTATTTAGCGAACACTCTTTAGAAGTTACGATGTACTGGATACTAGTTTAAGCACTTCAAATATATCAATTCACTTAATCCCAATAAAAACTCAATGAGGGGCATACTATTATCTTAAATATTGGTAGTCATTTAACGTGGTCAAAGGTAGATGATGTGGCATCAAGGATATCATCACGTGTCATATTAAAACTGTTTCCTCAGTTCCCCTCAAACCTGTATTTTAATGAGATATATTTGTTCACATTAGTTTTTCATTTAAAAGGTGTCATGCAAACTAAGTCACTGAAATCTAGGAGAAAATACTTTTCTCTGAAGGAAAATTATTTTATTTTTTGAATAAACTAGAATCAATTTACCTATGTGATATCAGATACAACCAAAAGAAAGTTCCTATTTGGATTCAGAAAATAATTCAACCCAGAAAACATGTATCATTTCAGTACTATTTTAAGCTATAGGACAGATAATGACTCAAGCCAACTAGAGTTTTCTGAAATGAGTATAAACTCAAAATCCCTGACTCTACTCTGGCAGAACAGCTTAATCAATTTATACAGGAAAGTATCAAAAGGGGCTGTTAAAACTCTCTGAGAGTTTGGGGGAAAAAAGGCTCTCTAAGGACTAGGATATTGATGGTGCTACACTAGAATTTATCTTAAAAATTAGTATTCATATCACAACATGACTCCTAATACATCTTATCAGTGTTTTTCTTAAGAGTTCAAAGGATTGAAATAGTCCTCTAATGGCTCAGAGGAGTTAATGTACCTCTCTAAGGGCCTAACATACCACCAGAGAGTGATTTTGAGATCTATTACTCAATAATAATAGTTGGAGACTTCACTAACCTGCTTTCATTAATAAATAGAATAACTAGGGAGCTTTTTGGTCAGCAAGAAAATAGAAGACGTGAACAACACTATAAACCCACTGACTTAACTAATGTCAATAACAGACCATTCCCCAAACAAAGGCAAAAAACACGTTCTCAAGTACACAGGGAAATTTTTCCAGGATACACAACATGCAAGCTTGAAGGGACTGGCAAGAAATATTGAAAGTGATGAAAAGCTAGGACTTACAATCAAGATTACTCTACCTACTACAGGTATATTTAGAATAAAAGGACAGATAATGAGCTTCCCAGACAAGAAAAAGCTAAAGTAGTTCAGCACCATCAAACAACTATTATATGAAATGTTAAAGGGTTTTCTTCAAGAAGATAAAAAATCTGAGCAATAAAATGAAAATAAACATAATCTATTAAAAAGTTAATCTAAAAAACAAGTAGAACAGAAATATTACCATAGATATGTAGAATGTTTTGATGTTTGCCATTTGGGAGGGGAATCGGAGGGATGGGTGAAAAAAGTGAAAGGAATAAGAAGTACAAATCGGTAGTTACAGAATAGTCACAGGATGTAAAGTACAGCATATAGGGAACAGAGTAGCCATAAAAACATATGCATGACCCATGGACCTGGACAATGGTGTTAGGATTGCCTGACAGCAGGGGCTGGATGGAGGGGGCAAAGGGAAAAAATTGGAATGGTAATAGCATAAACAATAAAATATAATTTAAAAAATGCTAGACTTGATCATAAAAATCCAAAAGTAGACTTCCTGCCAAGATGGAGGCATAGGTAGAAACACTGTGCCTCCTTGCAAAACCAAATTTTAAAACAACAACAACAAAAAAGCAGAACTGCCAGAAAATATGGAAGTCTGACAAACAAGGAGTTAAAGAAGAAACATTTATCCAGACCAGTAGGAGGGGCAGAGAGGACTCACGGCAAGGTGGTGGCTGGTGGAGCAGGCGGTCCCACATTTGCATGCAGATAAACTGGGAAGAACTGGGGAGCAAGACAGACCTCACAACCCAGGGCTCCAGCACAGAGAAATAAGGCCTCAAAATCTCTCACTGAAAAGACCTATGGGTGTCATGGCAGCGGGAGAAACTCCCAGTCTCACAGGAGAGTTCCCTGGAGAGACCCACAGGGTCCTAGAACATACACAAATCCACCCACCTGGGAATCAGCACTAGAAGGGTCCATTTGCTTGTGAGTAGCAGAGGAAGTGACTGAAAGCTGGCAGAGCTGAGCAAGCAGCACTGTTGCTTCTGGGACCCCTCCCCCACATACAGGGCCACAACACAGTAACGTGGGTTGCCCCACCCTGGTGAATACCCAAGGCTCCACCCCTTTTATGTAACAGGCGTGCCAAAACAAAAAAATGGCCCAAATGAAAGATCAAAGCTCCAGAAAAAATACAACTAAGTGATGAAGAGATAGGCAACCTATCAGACGCACAGTTCAAAACACTGGGAATCAGGATGCTCACAGGATTGGATGAATTTGGTTGCAAATTAGATAAAAAAAATGAAGGCTATAAAAATTGAAATAAAGAAAAATATACAGGGAACCAACAGTGACAGGAAGGAAAGTGGGACTCAAATCAATGGTTTGGACCAGAAGGAAGAAATAAACATTCAATAAGATCAGAATGAAGAAGGAAGAATTAAAAAAAAAAAAAATGAGGAAAGGCTTAGGAATCTCCAAGACAACTTTAAACACTACAACATCTGAATCAGAGGAGTGCCAGAAGGAGAAGAGGAAAAGCAAGAAATGAAAACTTATTTGAAAAAATAATGAAGGAGAACTTTCCCAATCTGGCAAAGGAAATAGACTTCCAGGAAGTCCAGGAAGCTCAGAGTCCCAAAGAAGTTGGACCCAAGGAAGCACACACCAAGACACATCATAATTACATTAGCCAAGATTAAAAAGGAGAGAATCTTCAAAGTAGCAAGAGAAAAAGAGACAGTTACCTACAAAGGAGTTCCCATAAGGCTATCAGCTGATTTCTCAAAAGTAACCTTGCAGGCAAAAAGGGGCTGGAAAGAAGTATTCCAAGTCATGAAAGGGAAGGACCTACATTCAAGATTACTCTATTCAGCAAAGCTATCATTTAGAATGGAAGGGCAGATAAAGTGCTTCCCAGATATGGCCAAGTTAAGGGAATTCATCATCACCAAGCCTTTATTATATGAAATGTTAAAGGGATTTATCTAAGAAAAAGAACATGATCAAAAACATGAACAGGAAAATGACAACAAACTCAACAACTATCAACAACTGAGCCTAAAAAAACAAATAAGCAAACAATAGAACAGGAACAGAATCACAGAAATGGAGATCACATGGATGGTAATCATCAGGGAGGTGGAAGGGGGAGAACGGTGGAAAAGGTATAGGGGATAGGAAGCATGAATGGTAGGTACAAAATAGATAGAGGGCGGTTAAGAGTAGTATAGGAAATGTAGAAGCCAAAGAACGTATATGTATTACCCATGGATATGAACTAAGGGGGGAGGGGAAAGCAGGTGAGGAGGGGCTGCAGTGTGGAGGGGAAAAAGGGGGGCAAACATGGGACAACTGTAATAGCATAATCAATAAAATATATTTAAAAAGAAAAAAATCCTAGAAGTAAACACAGGCAGTAAAATCTTGGACATTGTTCGTAGCAATATTTTTTCTGTTATATGTCTCAGGCAAGGGAAACAAAAGAAAAAAATAACCAAATGGGACTACAGCAAACTAAAAAATTTTTGTATAGCAAAAGAAACCATCAATAAAATGAAAAGACAACCCACTCAGTGGGAGAACACATTTACCAATACATCTGATAAGGGGGTTAATATCCCCTTATAAACGAGGGAAAATATTTATAACTTAGACAATTAGACTCTGCTCCTGTCAACACAGGTCAATAAGAAAAAAGACTACTTTTGCAGACACTTCATTGCCCCATATCACATCCCTTTGGCTCATCTTCTGTTTCAGCAGGAGCTATGGTGAATCAATGCTGTGTGAGCTCCGATTCCTGGGGAAGCATCTTACCTCAGGATCACGTATAACTTCTTTTAACCTTTTGTGTCGGGGCCTTCTCCAAGACCACAAAGCTCTCAGCTGTGTGTGGTCCTGAAGTGCAAGGGGGTGTGACACTTCTGGGAAAGCTGGCCACTAGTGGCAGACATAAAAAAAATGCCCCAGCCTTCCATTCCTTTTTTTTAAATTTAGAGAATACTTTATTTGTTTCTGTAATCAAACCCACATAGATAAGACCTTACATATTTAATATAGTGCATTAATTACCCGTCTACATATGGAAAAATTATGTTTAATGTTGCTAGACCAGTATTTTTATACAATGTCAACCCAGCAAGGTATAACTGGGATACTTTTTTTGAAGTTCACAGCACAGCTAAAGTTTCCAAAAATTCAAATTGTATATATATTTATATACATTTATTTATATAAAAAAGATCAATAGTAGTATGCATCAATAGCAGCAAGAGCTTTTCCAAGTTCTGCAGTCATCTCAACAAAATTATAATGGTGCTAGGTACCTTCCATTCTTTAGACTGATAATTTTGCAAGGCATTCTGCAAGCACTCTGCATTCTGGGTTATACTAACTACACAATTTGGTGCTGGCTTACTCCTGCTTGCAGGGAATCATACCTCAAATAAATTACTTATACCCAAGTCCTTCCTTTAGTCTCAGATACTAGAAGAACCCAACTATGACAAATAACTCAGTAACTAAAGGGTAAAGGATATAAATTAGAGTTCATAGAAAAAACATTTTTAAAGACACTCAACATCTGTGATAACAGAAATGAAAATTACAACCACATTCAGATAGCATTTTTCACCCATAATATTGACAAAAATTCAAAAGTTCAAAAATAAACCTTGTTGATGAGTCTCTGTGGAAATATATACTGATACACACACACTGGAAGAATCTCGGTGGGGAGTAATTTGACAGCATCTATGGAAATTACAAATGAGTACACGTGACACAGCAATTTCTGGGCATTTTGGCAGATGTGGGAAATGATGTATGTTCAGTTATTCATTGCTGCATTGTTTGGAAACAATATAAATGCCCACCAGTAGGGGACAGGGTATATAAATTATGGTACATCTGCAAAGTATAAAACTATGCAGCAGTAAAACATTAACAAGGAAACTATCACTTTGGGAAGATCTCCAAGAAACAGCAATATGAGAAAATGAGGTGCATAACACTATGCTGTCTTTGGAGAAATAATGGTGTAAAAATAAGAACATATATTTGTGTTTGCTTGAATAACCCTATAGAAAATGTAGAAAGAACAATGAGAAACTAATTACTCATACACTGGTTACCTGTTTGGTGGGGCAGGTAGTAGTGACATGGGTTGGAAGAGAAACTTTTCATTGTATTATGTATGAATATTTTATATATGTATGCATACACATGCCAAGCATATTTTTAGAAATGTAAATGTTTCAAAATAGTGGAATAAGTGAAATTTTAATAAATAAGGATTGAAAATAGTTACATGCAGATTAACACCTGTCATCAGATGTATTTTTTAAATGCACAAGATGACTATTTACTTCAGTATTAGATTATGCATAGGTATTTTAAAGGTTAATTCCACTCCAGCGAAATTACTTTTGCAATCAATGACCTAATTCTCAAAGCAGGAGAAACTCATCAGCCCCTGTCATGTCATACTGAATCCTGTAGCTATTTATTTATTTATTTGGCAATTATTTATCAAGCACTTACCATATCAATAACCTTGCTGCGATCTATGGGTAAAATGGTGAACAAGACAAACCCTTTTCTTATGCAAATTTCCTGTGCCTACTATCAGTGTCCTCCAACCTTTTTATCTATCTCCAGACAATTTGATCAGACTCCATGGTTTCATTTTTCATTTATATTGTCATGTTTCATTTTATTAACATATAAATTATGAACATGTCAATTACAGAATAACCAGAAAGCACAGATGAGGATTAGATAAGATCAGTGTGCACATTCTAAAATGTCAATCCTAGTATGTCATTCCCTAATCTTTGCCACCTTGCACATGTTTCTATTCTTTAATTTATCATATGTGGCGGCACTAGCATATTTAATATTTAACACTAGTGGTTTTGATCATTTGGGAGCAGCCCAAATGTCCAAAATATGATAGCTTGTGATCTTTCTCAGACATGAATGTAAACTGTGAGTGAGCTCTTATGCAGAATCTGGTACTTTGATGGTGAATAAGCAGCTGATTGCCCAGCATCTGTATCTCTCCAAAGACTAATTCTCTAAACTAGTGATTTTACATCCATTTAAAGGAGAAACTTCTTTTTTTTTTTTAAGATTTATTTATTTTTTGAAAGAGGGAAAGGGAGGGAGAAAGAGAGTATGCGAAAACATCAGTGTGTGGTTGCCTCTTGCACTCCCCTACCTGGGGATCTGGCCTGCAACCCAGGCTTGTACATGACTGGGAATGGAACCAATCAACCCTTTGGTTTGCAGGCCGGTGTTCAATCCACCGAGCCATACCAGTCAGGGCAGGAGGAACTTCTAAGCACTGGAGGATTCAAAGATTCACAAACTTAGGAAAAAATTCCTTGAGCAAGTTAAGTGACAGCTCTGCTTTCTACATCATAGTAGTTTGTAACTTCTTGATCTCCCACTAGGTCATGAGCTCCCTGAGTGCATACCCAGCTCCTGGCACATGTCTATCATATCTTAACAAAAGAAATAAAATGGGGAAAAAAGCCCAAACAATCTCTTGTTCTTTAGGCATTAATTCAATAACTTTGTTAGCTCAAAATCCCTTGGGGAAAAAATATTTCCTAAAAAAAGGGAGCCATTTAGGAGCTACCTTATGACCCAGCGATTCTACCTCTTGGTATATATCCAAAGACACCAAAAACACTAATTTGAAAGAATACGTGCACTCCTATGTTCATTGCGGCAACATTTACAATAACCAATATATGAAAGCAACCAAAGTGCCCATAGATGAGTGGATAAAAAAGTGGTGGTACATATACGCAATGGAATACTTCTCAGCCATAAGAAAAATGAAATCTTACCATTTGTGATAGCATGAATGGACCTAAAGGGTATTGCTGTAAGTGAAATAAGTCAGATGAAGAAAAACAAGTACCATGTGATTTCACTTATATGTGAACTATGAAGAGCAAAGTAAACAAAGAAAAAAAAAACTCATAGATACAAGGAAGAGAATGATAGTTGCCAGAGGGACAGCGGTTGGGGGACTGGGTAAAAAGGTGAAGGGATTAAGAACTAAAGATTTTTATTCACAAAATAGTTCCAGGAACACAATGTAGAGCATATCAAATATAATCAATAATACTGTAATAATTATGTATGGGAAAGAACTCTCCCTTTCTCTCTCGCTCTTTCTTCATTCCTCTTACGCTCAAATTAACAGGCGTATCCTCAGGTGAGGATTTTTTTTAAAAATTAAAAATAAAAGGGAGCCATTTAAGTAGTTAAATGGAGTTTGAATTCTGATTTTGCCACTTACTAGCCCCCCCTTTTTTTTTTGTCAAATATTAACCTTTTCTGAGATTGTATCGTGATATGGTAAATGATACTAAAACGTACCTCACAGCAACAATTAGCATATTTAGCACAGTGCCTAGAACACAGTAGATATTCATAAATATTTGCTTTACTAAATGTTGTTAGCAGTTTAACAGGTGATAAGGGCTTAAATCTTTCTGAGCTCTCCTTGCCCTTTTAACACTTGTATAAAGCACAGACTACTGCAACATTGCAATTTATAAGATATTTGGTCTTTGTTTACAGATCCTGCCTGCAGTTTCCAAAACCCTAAAAATTTCCTAAGGGTTGAGTGATAAAAATGTCTTTTGCTATGTTAATGAGGTGACATTTGGACCTCTTAAGGATTGGGGAGGGGGACCAGGTTTGAATCAATTGGCAACAGCCATTAATTTAATGAATTATGACTATGCAATGAAGCCTCCATAAAACCCCTAAACAACAGGGTTTGGAGGGCTCCCAGGGTTGGTGAACAGAGGAGATTTGGGGAGAATGTCTCACCTGGAGAGGGTATGAAAGCTCAGTACCCTTTTTCAGGTAGACTGCCCTATGAATCTCTTCTATCTGGCTGTTCTTTAGTTATATATCCTTTTACAATAAACTAGTGATCTAATAAGTAACATGTTTCTCTGAGTTCTTTAAGCCATCCTAATAAATCAATGAAATCCAAGGAAGAGGTTGTGGGAACCTCTAACTTATGGCCAGTCTGTAGAAATACAAGTAATAACCTGAACTTGCAATGGGCATTCTGAGTTGTAGGTGTCTGTTAGAACCTCCAATTTCTGACTTACTTCATCTGACTTATTTCTGGTCAGAAGCACAAGTAAGAGTTTGAGGTTTTGGCTGGTGCCTTAAGAAAGAGAGAGAGAGAGAGAGAGAGAGAGAGAGCATTCTCTAGGACTGAACCCTTAAACCTGTGGAATCTGATGCTATCTCCAGGTAGATAGTATTAGTTTTGAGTTGAATTCTTAGACATCCTGCTGGTGTCAGAACTGTCTATTGGTGTTGGGGGAAAATTCTTTCCACATTGGAATTGGGTCCAGGAACCCCAGTTCAACACCTTATTTGCTTCTCTCCCAAGTAAAGTATACTGGACCTATTTTCACCTTCTGACTGCAATTAATGTCTTTCCAATAAGATACCATATTTCTATTAATACAATCTGAGACTGCATTAGTTATATATATCAGCCATGTTTTACTTATGACTCAATTGAACTAACATCTAATGAAAACATGAATATATCCCTCCTCCTAAAATCACCTTATGATTTCTTTAGCATTTCTTGTAGTGTGAAACTGTTATTAGTGAATTCTTTTATTTTTTGCGTGTCTGAAAATATCTTTATTTCACATTCATTTTACAAGATACTTTGGCTGAGTATTGAATTCTTGGTTGATAATTCTTAGTGATCAGCACTTTAAAGATGTTGCTCCATTATTCTTTTATTTATGTTGCTTTCTATTAGAAATATGATACATTTATTTTTGTTCCTCTGTACACAACATGTCTTTTTTTCTCTTGCTGTTTTTAAGATTTTCTCTTTATTGTTGGTATTAAGCAATTTACTATGATGTGCTTTGGTGCAGATTTCTATCTTTCTTATCTTGGGGTTCATTGAACTTCTTGTATCTATCAGTTTATAATTTTCATAAAGTTTGGGAAGTTTTTGGCCATTATTTCTTCAAATATTTTTTTTCTCCCCCTTTCAGGCACTCCAATTACAGTTATATTAGGCTGCCTGTAGTTGTCTCACAGCTCACTGATGCTCTTTTAATTTTCTTTTAATTTTTTCCTCTGTCTTTCATTGTGGATCGTCTCTATTACTATGCCCTCAAGTGACTAATCTTTTCTTTTGCAATGACTGATGTGTTGTTGATTCCAATTACCACATTTTTCTTTTCATACAATGCAGTTGTCATCTCTAGAAGTCTAATATGGTTCTTTTTTATATACTCCAAGTCTAATTGACTTTTTGAACATATGAGGTAGTTATAATTGTTTCGATGTCCTTCCCCGCTAATTCTAACATCTGTGCCAGTGCTAGGTTGGTTTTGATTGATTTATTAGTCTCCTCAATATTAGTTATGTTTTCCTGCCTCTTTGACATGTCTGGTAATCCTTGATTGGATTTAAGGCATTATTAATTTTATCATGTTAAATTCTGGATAATTTTGTATTCCTATAAATATTAATTTTGCTCTGGACTACAGTTAAAATACTTGGAAACAATATGATCCCCAGTGGTTTTGTTTTTCATATTTTTAGGCAGGTCTGATACAGTGCTCAATCTAGTATCCTCCCTTACTGAGATAAAACCTTTCTAAGTACTCTACCCAATGCCTGATGAACTATGAGGTTTCCCTGTCTGCTGGTGGGAAAAGCCCCTGTTCCTGGTCCTGTGTGAATGGTGGTCTCTGTTTCTTCTCATACTTTTCTAAAAAATATATATTTTATTGATTATGCTATTACAGTGGTCTCAATTTTTCCCAGTTTGCCCCACTCTGCCTCACACCCCCATTTCCTCCAGCAATCCCCTCCCTTAGTTCATGTTCATGGGTCATGCATATAACTTCTTTGACTACTCCATTTCCTATACTGTTCTTAACATCCCCCTTTCTATTTTGTACCTATGAATTTGTACTTCTTAATCCCTGCACCTTTTTCCCCATGTTCCCTCTTCCCCCATCCAGTGGATAACCCTCCAAATGATCTCCATATCTATGATTCTGTTCCTGTTTTGCTTGTTTGCTGACAGTCTTATGGGAACTCCTTTGTAGGTAACTATATGCTTTTCTCCTGGTGCTTTTATTTTTTATTTTTGAAGTATATTTTTTTGATTATGCTATTACAGTTGTCATGTTTTTTCTCCCCTTTACCCCCCTCAGTCCAGTACCCCCATTCCCTCCAGCATCCCCCCTTAATTCCTGTCCATGTATTGTACATATAAATTCTTTGGCTTCTCCATTTCCTGTACTATTCTTAACCTCCCCATCTATTTTGTACCTACCAATTATGCTTCTTATTCCCTGTACATTTCCCTTATTCTCATACCTTCCCCTCCCCATTGATAACCCTCCATGTGATCTCTATTTCTGTGATTCTGTTCTTGTTCAAGTTGTTTGCTTAGTTTGCTTTTTGTTTCTTTTAGGTTCAGTTATTGATAATTGTGAGCTTGTTGACATTTTACTGTTCACAGTTTTGATCTTGTTTTTCTTAGATAAGCTTCTGTAACATTTCATATAATAAAGGCTTGGTGATGATGAATTCCTTTAACTTGACCTTATCTGAGAAGCACTTTATCTGCCTTCCCATTCTAAATGATAGCTTTTCTGGATAGAGTAATCTTGGAGGGTAGGTCCTTACTTTTCATGACTTGGAATACTTCTTTCTAGCCCCTTCTTGCCTGCAAGGTTTCTTTTGAGAAATCAGCTGATAGCCTTATGGGAACTCCTTTATAGGTAACTCTCTTTTTTTCTCTTGATGCTTTCAAGATTCTGTCCTTATCTTTAATCTTTGATAATTTAATTATGATGTTTCTTGGTGTGTTCCTCTTTGGGTCCAACTTGTTTGGGACTCTCTGAGCTTCCTGGACTTGTATGTCTATTTCCTTCACCAGATTAGGGAAGTTTTCTTTTCTTAGTTTTTCAGATGAATTTTCAATTTCTTGTTCTTCTGGCACCCCTATGATTCAGATGTTGGAATGTTGAAAGTTGTCCCAGAGCATCCTCAGCCTCTCCTCATTTTTTTGATTTCCTGTTTCTTCATTATGTTCTATTTTAATGTTTATTTCTTCCTTTTGTTCCAAAGCATTGATTTGAGTCCCAGTTTCCTTCCCTTCACTGTTGGTTCCCTGTATATTTTTCTTTATTTCACTTAGTATAGCCTTCACTCCTTCCTTTATTTTACAGGTGTACTCAATCATTTCTGTGAGCATCCAAATTACCAGTGTTTTGAAGTCTGCGTCTGATAGGTTGGCTATTTCCCCATTGCTTAGTTCTTTTTCTGGAGTTTTGCTCTATTCTTTCATTTGGGCCATATTTCTTTCTCTTGGTGCAGTTGTTATATTGTAAGGGATGGAGCTTTAGATATGTGCCAGGGCAGGACCACCCATTTTGATGCACTGGTGCTGTTTGGGGGAGAGGGGTCAGAGAGGGAAGAATGCTGCTTCCTCGGCTCTCAACCCACTTTCAGTCACTCCCCCTGCTTCCCAGAAGTGAATTGTGCCCTTTTAGATGCTACCCTGATGCTGATCCCAGATGGATTGGCTTGTGTACATTTTAGGACCCTGTGGGCCCTTCCAATGGACACTCCTGTGAGGCTAGCAGTTTCTTTTGCCACTGCAACTCCCACAGATTTTTACAGTGAGAGGTTTTGAGTCTTTATTTCCCAGCACTGGAATCCTGCGTTGTGTAGTCCATCTTGCTCACCAGTTGTTCCTCCTGATTTATCTGCACATGAATGTGGAATTGCCCAGTCCATCAGCCACCCCCTTGCCTTCCCAGTTGACCTGCTGCCCCATTGCCATGCATCCTCTCCACCCCAGCTGCTTGTCTCCGCCTCTTCTACCAGTCTGGATGAATGTTTCTTCTTTAACTCCTTGGTTGTCAGACTTCTATACAGTTCAATTTTCTGGCAGTTCAGGTTACTGTTTATTTTTAAATTGCTTGTTGTCCTTCTTTTGGTTGTATGAGGAAGCAAAGCATATCTACCTATGCCTCCATCATGGCCAGAAGATCTGTTGCTGCTTTTAAGGTTCTGTCTCTATCTTTAGCCTTTGGTATTTTAATTATGATGTGTCTCGGTATGGTCCTCTTTGGGTCCATCTTGTTTGGGACTTTCTGTGCTCCCTGGATTTGTATGTCTATTTCCCTCACCAAATTAGGCAGATTTCTTTCACTATTTTCTCAAGTAAGTTTTCAATTTCTTGATCTTCCTCTACTCCTTCAGGCACCTCTATGATTTGGATGTTGGTATATCTGGAGATATCCCAGAGGTTCTTTATTCTATTCTCATCTTTTTGAATTCCTTTTCTTCTTGCTGTTCTGATTGAATTTTTCCCCCTATGTTCTAAATCATTGATTTGAATCTTAGATTCATCGCCTCAGCTATTAGTTCCCTTTTTAACTTTTCTTTACTTCACTTAATACAAACTTCATTTCTGTCTGGGTCTTTTTTATGCTGTTGCAGTAGCCAATGATTTCTTTGAGCATCCCGATAAACAGTGTTTTGAACACTGCATCTGATAGCTTGCTTATTTCCATTTCATTTAGTTGTTTTCCTGGAGTGTTTGTTCTGTTCTTTCATTTTGGCCGTATTTCTTTGTCACATCAATTTGGCAGCCTCCTTGTGTTTGCTTCTGTGTATCAGGTAGAGCTGCTCTGACTCCCTCTCTTAGTAGTGTAGCCTATTGTAGAAAAGACACTTGTAGTGTGGGGTAGAGCCTTAGGTTACTGCCAGGGCAGGGCAACCTGTTTGGCTGCTTTGCGGGTCTGTGTTTGGGAGGGCTCAGAGAGGGGAAAGTACCACTGCTTCGCCTTTGGAGATTGCCCAAGTGGAAGCTGTCTCCCTCTCACTTATCCGCTTGCTAGTCTTCACTTTTCTTCCTGTTTCCCCATGTTACTTGAGCCCTTCCAACTGTTGCCCTGGTGCTGAATCTCAGAGGGAATGGTCCTCGTGAGTCCTAACTCCACTGCAAGCCCATTAAGAGAAGTATCTTGAGAATCATGCAGTTTCTTCTGCCACCCTAAACCTCACTGGTTTTTGCATCCAGCAATTATGGGGACTTATCTTCCTGGTGCTGGAGCCCTGGGCAAAATGGTCTGGTCTGGGGCTGTGATCACAAGTTC
Source organism: Anoura caudifer (assembly GCA_004027475.1). NCBI lineage: Eukaryota > Metazoa > Chordata > Mammalia > Chiroptera > Phyllostomidae > Anoura > Anoura caudifer. The sequence continues at coordinate 163,004 of PVKU01001563.1, forward strand.
CTGAGGTATCCCTCCCAATTTTTATCTACCACATGTGAGTATGGAATTGTCATGCTGCTGCCTTCCATGCCTCTCTGCGCCTCTGCACCTCCTTCCCGTCTGGATGAATGTGGCTTTTTTATTCCTTGGTGTTGGACTTGCATACAGCTCGATTTTCTGATGAATCTTGGTGAAATTTGTTTTGTAATCTAGTAATTTTTGCTGTAGGTGTGTGTGGAGGCAAAGTGTGTTTACCTTGACTTGCATCTTGGCTGGAAGTCCTCTTGTCATGCATTTGGATGGCACTTTTTACTTTGAGTAGTTTCCTCACATGCATGCATCAATCAGTAGTATGTTGAATATTTGAGGGGACCTTCTGCTAATCTCTGGGATTTTCTCGCTGTTCACTTCTCCCCCTTTTATTACTTGGTCTTATGAACTCTAGCTATTTGGTCTCCCTGCATTCTCCATTCCTTCTACTCAATTTAGGGCATCTACTAGGCTACAATGCAGTTTTCCCTCACTGTATCATGGTCTGAAAACAAAACAGTAAGCTGGAGCAATGGTAAGACTCACATTATTTGTTTCCCATCTATCAGGGATCATTGTCTTTTTTGTCTGATATACAGTGTCTTAAACATTGTTTTGCATGTATTTTTGTCTTTTTTTACTTGTTTCAGGTGAGAAGGTAAATTCAGTCCATTTTTATTCATTTTGGCCAGAAGCAGTTGTTGAGTTGATCTGCTGTTGATTTTTCAGCCTTGGTGCTCCCCATCTACTTGTCCCCATACCCTCTGCCCCTTACTCTGTTCTTGGTATCTGAGACACATGAACATTTCAAATAGAGATCAAATCATCTTTGTATCCCCAGAGTCCAGATTCCAGTAATTAACCATTAAAATTGTTAGCAGTGAGCAGAGAAAGTTTAAATTCTGGCTTTGTTACCTTCTAGCTGTCTGTTGGACTCGACTGTTAGGTACTGGTCCTTATTCCTCTACATGCAAAGAGAATGCTGAAGAAAGATCAGTAAGGCACAGATATTTTCTACTGAGCTGTCCATTTGACTTAACATTGAGATTATTTAAATGTTTAACTATGACAAATATAACATAAAACTCAGAAATAGAAACAAACACACTAAAATCTCACTTCTCCCACAAACCATTGTTTTTTCTTTTAGTATATGCCCTTGTATGTTTCATGCACATTATATTTTTACATGATATAACAAAAATATACAGAGTTGATACAACTTTTTTTACTTAACAGAATTACTTCCTATGTGGTTGCACAGTGTCATAAGTATCCCTTTTAAAATCTTCGTTATGTGAGTATGCTATGATTCATTCAATTGTTTCTATATTAAGATCACTTTTCCTTTTTAGTTAATATAAAGAATAACTGTAGTGAATATCTTGGCTTTTCTTCTAGCTTTTTTCCTTAGCTAAGCCCCTGAATTTAAGATTACTAGAGTAAAATATATAAATATTTTTAATGTTCTTCCTTATGTATGTCAAATTGCTTTCCTTTTTAAAAAATAAATATTTATTTATTTTTAGAGAGAGGGGAACGGAGGGAGAAAGAGAGAGAGAGAAGCATCAATGTGAAAGAAAAACATCAACCAAATGCCTCTCAAACTCAGTCCTGAACCCACAACCCAGGAAAGAAAGTTCTTCCTGGGGAGAAAGGACCACATAGGCAAATGTACCCTGGGCCCAAAAAGTCATAAAGTAGCCCTGCCTGACAGTCTTCTTAAAAATTATCCTATCAGTTGAAGGGGTACCATTTAGGTGGCTCATCCCCATTCTGACCTACAGGCTAGGACACAGGTGGCAAACACAAGGCCTACAGGCCAAATCCAGCCCTCCACTTTGTTTTATCCATCCCAGCACCTTGTTTCTACCTAGCAGCAGCGCCAAGCTCTTGCTTAACCATCACTGTTAAGGAGTATTTACATTTACACAGTCCTAAAATTACAATCGTCCCTTGAAGGCAACCGTGAGGCTGCTGTGTACCCTGGTGAAAATGAGTTTGATATCCCTGGGCTAGGGCGTAAAAAAACCTATTTCTTCCTAATAGTAGATAAGCATATCATTTTTATTTGGAAAAATAGTACACGTCAGTAAATTAATAATTGCCCGGATGCTAACATCAAATTTAAATTAAAAATGGAATTCAAATAAAATTTATTTCCAGGCATTTACCTGATACTAGGGGGTATAGGAATAAATAAAATAAACACAGAGCTTCTAGCATATAAGAGGATACAGATGGTTAATGATTATAATTGGCAAGAATGTCACACAAGTATAAGTATGGTTTCAAAACTGATTTAAACCTTAGTTGCAAAATAGGTGTAGTTAGTTTGGGTTTTACAAATGAGGAAACTAAGGCACAGAACAGTTGAGTGGCTTATTCCAAGCTGCCGCACATGTATGTCAGGTGCAGTATTTGACCAACAGGACTCTGACTCCAAGCCCTGTGCTGTTCACCTCTGGCCTGCAGCAGTGGTCATCTCATAGCAGATATGCAATAAATTAGATTGTGACTGACACAGTGCCACTCCAAAGGATTTCAACTTTCTCTCAGAGCAGCTTTTTAGTCTTTTTCACACCTTTCTTTAGGTATGTTTTACATATCACAAAATTTACCAATTTTAAATGAAGAGTCCAATGATTTTTAGTGACTTTACCAAGTGGTGAAATCATCACCCTAAATCAGTTTTAAAACATTTTCATCTCCCCAATTTGAACCTTCATGACCATTTTCATTTAATTTCCATTCCAACCCCCTGTCCCAGGCAACAACTAATCTATTTCCTGTCTCTGCAAACTTGCGGGTTGTTTTTTTTTTTCTGGATATTTAAAAAAAAAGAAATCTTATAATGTAAAATCTCTTTTGCCTGGTTTATTTTACCAAGCATAATAACATTTTTGAGGTTCATCCATGATTTGGCATGTGTCAGTAGTGTTTTTCTTACTATTGTTCAATGGTATTGTATGAACACACCCCATTTTTGTCTCTCTGTCCATGAGCTGACTGACGTTTAAGTTGTTTCTAGTTGTCATCCACAATGGATAACTGCTATGAAAATTTGTGCACATATGTCTTCATCTTTCTTGGTTATTTAAAAGGTAGTTGCTGGGTTAATAATTTAACTTTTTATGTTTTGCCAAGAATAGACTCAAAATGAATTAAAGATTTAAATGTTAGACTCAAAACCATAAAAATCCTAGAAAAGAAAAGGCAGTAAAATCTCAGATATTTCTTGTACCAATATTTTTCCTGATACATCTCCTCAGGCAAGGAAAATAAAAACAAAAATAAAAGAAAAAATGGGACTACATCAAACTAAAAAGTTTTTGCATAGCAAAAGAAACCACCAACAAAATGAAAAAACAACCCACTGAATGGGAGAACATATTCACCAATGATACAACTGATAAGTGGTTAACACCCAAAATTTATAAAGAGCTTAAAAAACTCAACACCGAAAACCCCCAAATAATCCAATTAAAAATGGGCAAAGGACCTGAACAGACACTTCTATGAAGAAGACATACAGATCGCCAATAGACATATGAAAAGATGTTCAACGTCACCAATCATCAGAAAAATGCCAATTAAAAGCACAATGAGGTACCACCTCATACCTGTCAGAATGGCTATCATCAATAAATTAACAAACAAGTGTTGACAAGGATGTGGAGAAAAGGGTCCCTCATGAACTGTTGGTGGGAATGCAGATTCGTGCAGCCACTGTGGAAAGCAGTATGGAGTTACCTCAAAAAATTAAAAATGAAACTGCCTTATGACCCAGCAATCCCACTTCTGAGAATTTAACCAAGGAAACCTAAAATACTAATTTGAAAGAATATAATGCACCCCTATGTTCATTGCAGCATTATTTACAATAGCCAAGATTTGGAAGCAACCCTTCAGCAGATGAGTGGATGGACCTGGAGAGCATTATGTTAAGTGAAATAAACCAGTTAGAGAAAAGCAAGAACCATATGATTTCACTCATATGTGGAATCTTATGAACAATATGAATTAACAAGCAAAATAGAGACAGACTCATAGATAGAGTAGGCTGACAGCTGTTGAGGGTGAGTGTGGGGGGGGGGCAGAGGAATTAAGCAAAAATGGGGAAAAAAGAAAAATACTCATGGACATGGACAACAGTGTGGTGACTGCCGGGTGGGGAGGAGAGTGAAAAGAGGGAAAGGAGGGTATAAGGGGGATAAATGGTAATGGATGGGCATTTGACTTGGGGCAGTGAACATTCTATACAGTGTACATATATGTGTTGCAGAACCGTGCACCTGAAACCTGTATAATTTTGTTAACCGGTATTGCCCTAATAAATTCAATATAAAGAAAAAAAAACAAAGATGCTGCTGAGATTATTGACCATCCATGTGCAAAAAAAATAAAATGAAAGTAGGCAAAGAGTTTTTTCTTTTTTCTTTTTTTTAAATTAAATTTTATTTTAATTGTTGTTCTTTTTTTTTAATTAAATTTTATTTTAATTGTTCTTGAGTTTTTTCATCTGTTCTTGAATTCATGTATGGATTAAACACAATACCTCTGTGTGTGTTATATTTGCATAATGAAGGTAGATAACTGTATAGCCACCTTCAGTCAAATAAAATATTTTACCAGGATTGTTGGTAAAATTGGAATTATCAATGACATAAATTTGTTGAAAGAAAATATGCAAGGATAAACTGCAAGCCAGCCAGAGTAGCACATCCAGAGCTTGGCAGGTGGAATTTAAGATAAAGCTGTGTAAATAGTCAGTAATCCCTCTTTAAATAAATATGCAATGTATGTATGCTTAGATTTCAGGCTAAGAATTGCTGATTATAGGCAGTCACACATTGCATATTAAGAAAGCAGTCTCTCATAGAACAATGAATCCTTCAGCTAAGGAAATGCTGCATACTCTAATATTTGCAATGATTTCATAATGTTAACATGAAATTCTTACAGCCTATTACTTTCAACATATGTAGGAAGAAAGAAATTGTTGAAAATTTTATAAACATAATTCATTAAGAAGAAAGTTTTAGATAAAGCCTCCTTTTAAAAGGCACTTTCTTGTATTAAATTTTCTAGATTGCACCTAAAATTGTTAATAGCTAACTTCATGGACAAAATGCCACTTTTACCAGGACAAGAGATACACAAGAATATTGGCATAAATCTTGGCCACTGGTGTTGACTGTGAGTCAGTCAGTGACTTGCTGGTGTCTCTTCATGGTACCTGACAGAGCTTGTGCTAAAGCCTGTATCTTGGTTTCCTCTATGTCAGAGCAACATTTGTTTTCAAAACATATTTCCTGGTATACAGTCATGTGTTGCTTAATGACAGGGATGTTCCAAGAAATGTGTCATTAGAAAATTTTTTTGTTGTGTGAAACTCACGGAGTGCTTTTACACAAACTAGATGCTATAGCTACACCTAAAGCTATATGCTATAGCCTATTGCTCCGAGGCTACAAGCCTGAGCACTTTGTTACTATATTGAATACTGCAGGCGACTATAGCACAGTGGTATTTATGCATACCTAAACATAGAAAAGGTACAGTAAAAATACAGTATGAAAGATAAAACTGCATATGTGTGCATACATGCATGGGGGTGGGTAGAAGGAGGGCTGTGGAGGGAGGTGCTGTGGGAGAGAGTGTGGTCATCAGGAGGAGGGAGGGAGGAAGAGAGAGAAGGAAGAGGAGAGAGTAAGGAAGAGCAGAGATCAAAAGAGACCCAAGAAGTAATAAAAAGGAACAGGGGGGAGAAGGAGTTGGGGCAGAAGGAGAGAGTAGGGGACAAGTGAATGTGTGGGTGTGAGCATGTGTTCCGGGGGACAGTGGAAGGCCGGTAGGTAAACAGCGTACTGAACTTCCTCTATTCAAACTACCCAGAGCTAGAAGCAAATTCAACATTGTAGTCAGGGTCAGCCTTTTCTTCAAACATTGCAAACAAACTTTTTGCTTATAATCCATTATTTATGGGACACCACTGCCATACCTGCAGTCCATGATTGACCAGAATGTCATATGACTGCATATGACTATAATGAAAATGCATTACTGCCTTTTTTTAATTACTACTTATTAACATTTTAATATATTTTCATGTGCAACTAGTTATTTATATATCAACCTTTCCCTCTTAGGAAATATAACATGTTTTATTGTTCTTTTATCCCTTCTGGTGTGGTTTTTAAATCATCAAAGCCATCAGTCAAGTACTGAAACCCTGACTTATGGCATTTAACAAGGATCTTAGAACGTAATATACACTTGATAAATTTTTGCTTGAATTAAGTAAATATTCATTTTTAATGTTGCAGTTTTAAAAGTCCATTTCACTGGCCCCAAGGTTTAACAGCAGAAATTATACCACAGAATCAATCAAACCACCTAAATAATATTCTAGGAGAGACATATAGGTTTAACATATTGTAATGAAGTCCAGTCTTTCAATTTTAAGAGACAAATGCCAACTTTTTTCTTTCTTGAATACCTAGTAACATGATATTCTCTCATTTATTCTAAAGAGAAATGCTATCTTTTTTTTTTTTTTTAAATCACAGCCTCTATATAAATCTCTTGGACAGATGAAAGTTAGACTTTTTAAATCCAGAATGAAGTGGACTTAGCTGAGTGTGGACACACAGAAAGAAGTGTCCCATATAAAGTCTGCCTTATATCATTGCTGTTGTTAACATATTCTAATAATCATTACTTCTATCTTGAAAATAAATAGAAATAAATGAGCTTTACTAGCTCATAGGAATTTCACATAAATTTGAAAGAGGAATGCTGAGTTGAAATAAATGAATACAGCCTTCTTTTCAATTTGAGTGGTTGACGGGACACTGGCAAAGCACATATACTATGAAGTTTGCATAACAGATGAGTAAAATTGTACTTTACAAGATACAAATAAACTAATATAAATTCACAAATTCTTTTAAAATACTTTGCTTCTTGCCTAAGATATAACCTAGACTGCTTCTGAATAATTTTCTCAAATACTATCTGCAGTGATCTTTTTGGTTATAGCCCTCCAGCCTTTGAGCCACCTGGAAACATTAATTCTCACCTGGAGCCTTGTTCTGACCCCAGGGCCTGGGCAAGTTCTGTCTTTGTTTACTGAAGGAATTTTTAGAAGCCTTAGACCAGTAACTTACCTGCTCATTATCAGATTTTCCACTCTGCTGATCCTGCTCTGGTATTGTAATCTCATTTCAGGCAGTAAAATTTTATCTGGTTATTTGTATCCAAGCTCCTCTCTTGAACCACTAGAAACTAGAGCCTGGATTCTTCTGTGATCCTCAGTCCTACCCTGGGACCTTATTTTGTATCCCAGTTGGAACAGTACTACCTATAATGTTCTGTGGGCTTAGTTAGAGCCCTACCCTGGAACTCAAGTCTTCATGAGTATGTCCCCAATACACACCACCTGACAGCTATGAGACAGACTTTCCTCATGTCTGGATTTCTACTTATGGCTTCCTGTTGGACTCCTCTAGAAATGGGCCCTATGCTTGAGCTCATTTCCCTATCAACTATCAGTTCCTTTCTTCATCTGTGTCTTAGCACTGGAAGGACTTGGGGTTCTGGTAACCCACAGAATGGCCTATCTCAATGCTGAGTTCTAATTCTAATAGTAACTAGAGAAATTTATTTCTATTTAAAAATATTTCTATTCCAACCAGCTGAGAGTAAGTTTTAAATGCCTCATTAAATATACATCTACTGCTTAAAATTCTCCCCCAACCCTAAAATACTCCATTACCTGTCTGAACGAATCCTGATTTGTATCCATTAGTTGTCCCATTTTCTGGGGTCACAGTTGATGACACTGAAGAGTTTGGTTTAATAGAGTGGCAAGTAGCAGAGGATTGTCGGCTTCTACATTCTGTAAAAGAGTATGAGTCACATTATGTGAGAAGACCAAAAAGTCTGTTGAAACAGGTGATGGAGACACAATCTACAAACTCTAAAATAAGTTGCTCCTCCTTAAATGACAACCATTTTCCTGGTTTGAGGCTCCCCTTTCTTTAATCCTGATTCCAAAAGAATGTTTAACATGGTGAGCACAGTTTGTCTTCATAGGGCCAGATGGCATGTTTAGAAGGCAAAGAAATGGCTACAAAGAATAATCGGGCTTTTTTTACCCACAGACTAGTTCTCAGGGGAAAATTACTCATAACCAATATGGTCATATTAGTTTTATGCATAAGACTGAGGTTAAACTATCAATAATTTATAAAAATCTAATAAACTTTCAAATCCGAATTAATCTGCTATCCAGGATTGATTTAAGTGTGGAACAATAACCTAGAGTCCATCTAGACTACCTTCAAACTTCTTACCTCAAACTTAATTTATGTTCAAAGTGGAAGCAAAGAAAAAATTAGAAATGCCCAAATTATTATTATTCTTAGTTCTTATTAGAGGAAATAGGTCATCAATATTCAAGTTGTTTACACCAAGCTTCATTTCAATTCAGCTGATATAGGTCTTTGATATATTTTAATAATACCTTGTTAATAATACTGGTTCAGGTAGATAGCAGATACTATGTCAATGTGTGGGGCTGTAACTTCCAACCAAATTATACTGTGTGTTATACCATGTTAGTCTTAAAGGTAGCATGTGAAAAAGAGATATAAATGGTTGTTAAGTGACCAGGTTAATTACAGAGGTTCCTTTACAGAGTTTCCAAGTTTATCTGATACATGCAAGCATTGGAGGCAGTTTTTTTATCACCTTCTGTGCTATGATCTTCCTTGCAGAGCTACTGTATTTGGCCTAAGAGGATATTTCCACATTATGTGTATATATGCATATTTGTAAATTGCTGTTATATGTTTGTACATATGTGTACATAGACCTATACAATTCCAATTCCAAAATAGTAACTGCTATAAATGTGAGGCTTCAGAAGTCACCTAGGATCATTGTATCAGAAACTATTTCACAGATATTCTTTCCCAGAAAGATGAACTGTTGTTGAGCACTCAATGACAGTTCAAAATATTTAGAAGTTAAAAATATTTTATGCAACCAAAACAAAAGCTTAAAAAGGCAGTTAAGAGGAAGGGAGGCAACACTTATCCTATTTTTGCTCTTTTATTGGGGTTCATGACATTTAAAACAATTTTTCTAGAGGAAAATTCTTTAGACTTTCTTAGAGTACAGAATTATTTAAAATACACTATGCTTATGATTCAGTGGTGATACACTTTCTGATGACATCTGGTTTGGAACACAGAGCCATTTCCAGAGGAGTTATGTAATGTCATTTCAAATGCAACCAAGAGTAATTATGGTGAAAGACTCAGAGGGAAATCTGCAGTTATAATTTGGATTTAGTATGCTATTTTTTCATGGCTGGGTCAAAATATTGCCCAGACAACAAATAGAAACATTAAAGACAATTATTATATTGTCTTTAAAATAGTAATATGAATAACTGCGAAAAATCTCAGCATCTAAGAAACTGCTCAAAAGAATGAGGATTAGATATTCTATTGCATTAGAATAACGAATAGAACTTGTGTGAAATTCCTTCAAACACATGAAGATGTGAAGTTTCAACTGGATTTATTTCTATAAATAAGTTAGTTAAAACTTTGTCAACTAAACAGTGCCTGTTCCCAGGTATTATGAAGAGAGCATTATTTATTCTAAAGTATGCTTAGTTCTAATTAAAACAGGAAAATATGAATACTTGAAAATTACCAAAGAAGCCTATTAAATAAATTAGAAAAAACATGTAATCGGGAAACTGACACTTTGAGGACCTTTCCAAATGACAGAAGAGGTAGGAGTCCTTTTTTCCTCCAAGAGTTATACTCCACCTTCCCAAGAGACAGATTCATAAAGATATGCACTTTCCTAAACTTGAATAGGCTCTATTAAAAGATCAAAATCATGTCAAATAACCTGCCTGAGAGCTTTGGATTTTTGGATAGCATTCTTAACTTGGGATGGTTATCTGTATCACCCCTGAATGCTGAACCCTACATGGGTCACTTGTGATTATGGTAGCATTCTCATTTCCTTCCCCTGCCTTTCCCTCCCAGAAGCTGCTGCTACCTTTCCAGCAGATAAGAGGTCCCTTTGACAGTACACCCTGGGAGCTTCTGACTAGGTAGTACTTTAAGTGCTTCTGCTTCTTTGGCTGGGTGGTGAGCTTCAAGTTAATATGGTTGGAAAATTCTGTGAAATACCGAAATCCTCTTTCTCCACAGCCGATACAGTTTCCAGAAAACCCTGAAAGGAGGAAAACCAAAGTTACTGGTGTCCTTGTACATTGATACAATACCTGTACATATAAGAAGCAGAGAAAATATCAACAGTCTTTGACTCAATGACTCCCTAATCTCAAGAAAAAAATTCAAAGGGAAAAAAACAAGTACAATATTTTAGCAGAGTACTTTGTAACAGTTAAAGACTGAAAATAATTTAAAGAATGTTTAATGCTCTAAAAAGATAATGGCTTGGGAACCAGAGTAAATAATATCGTGTGATAGAATTTATATAATTGACTTCCGGTCAAGAGAGAGGCATGGGTAAACACAGCTTACACCCTCTCACAACTGCAGCAAAAATTACAACTAGACTACAAAACAAGTATCACCCAGATCATCAGAAAACCAAACTGGAAGTCCAACAACCAAGGAATTAAAGAAGCCACATTCATCCAGATGGGTACGAAGGGCGGAGATGCAGAACGGGCTGCCCCACACCCATGTGTGGGTGTATAAAAATCAGCAGGGATAGCTTGGGTGCAAGGGATCCCAGCCCCATACCAGACAACACAGCCCAGGGTTCCAGCACCAGGAAGGTAAGTCCTCATAATTTCTGGCTGTAAAAACCAGTGCAGGTTGAAGGGGTGGAAGAAACTGTTAGATTCCCAGGAATCTCCTTTTAAGGGGTCCACAACAGACTTAGACTTACAAAGATTCACTCCCTCTGGGCTTCAGCGCAATGGCAATAGCTGGAAGGGCACCGGTGGCATACGGGGAGAAATTGAAGTGACTGCCATCAGGGCAAGTACAGGAGACTGTTTTCTCCTGGACAAAACACCAGATGCCAGACAGTGGCACTGTTCCCTTTCTGAGTCCTCCCCCCAAAAGTGCCACAGAGCTGCAGCAGAGTGCCTGGCCCTGGAGATCACCTAAGGCCCTGCCCCATCCAACTACCTAGGGCACTTTTCTACAATAGGTCATGCTACTAACACAGGGAGTCAAAACAGCTCTACCTAATACACAGAAACAAACATAGGGAGGTTGCCAAACTGAAGAGACAATGAAATATACCCCAAATGAAAGAATAGAACAAAACTCCAGAAAAAAGAACTAAATGAAATGGAGAAGCCCTGGCTGGTGTAGCTTAGTGAATGAAATAGAGATAAGCAATCTCTCAGATGCAGAGTTCAAAACACTGGTGATCAGGATGCTGAAGGAACTCACTGGTACTTCAAGAGCATAGAAAAGACCCAGGCAGAAGTGAAGGCTATACTACGTGAAATAAAGAAAAATTTACAGGGAACCAATAATGGAGGGAATGAAGCCAAGAATCAAAAATGGTTTGGAACATAAGGAAGAAATAAACATTCAATGAGAACAACAAGAAGAAAAAAGAATCCAAAAAAGTGAGGAGAGGCTAAGGAGCCTCTGGGACATCTTCAAAGATATAAACTGTGAATCATAGGGGTGCTAGATGGAGAAGAGAAAGAACAAGAAATTGAAACTTATTTGAAAAAAATAAAGAAAACTTCCCTAATTTGGTGAAATAAATTGACATACAAGTGCAGGAAGTACAGAGAGTCCCAATTAAGATATATCCAAAGAGGACCACACCAAGACACAGCATAATTAAAATACCAAAGGTTAAAGATAAAAGCAGGTCCTGCCTGGGTGGCTCAGTGAATTGAATGTGGGCCTGGGAACCAAAGGGTCACCAGTTTGATTCCCAGTCAGGGCACATGTCTGGGTTACAGGCCAGACCCCCAATAGGGGGTGTGTGAGAGCCAACCACACATCGATGTTTCTCTCCCTCTCTTTCTCTTTCCTTTCCTCTCTAAAAAATAAATAAAAATCTAAAAAAGAAAAGATAAAGAGCAGATCTTAAAAGTAGCAAGAGAAAAGCAGTCTGTTACCTATGAAGGAGTTCCCATAAGACTATCAGCTGATTTCTCAAAAGATACTTGTCAGTCTCAAAGGGACTAGCAAGAAGTATTCAAAGAGATGAAAAGCAAGGACCTACAACCTAGATCACTCTATCCAGCAAAGCTATCATTTGGAATTGAAGGGTAGATAAAGTGCTTCCCAGGTAGCTTTACAAGGTAAAGCTAAAGGAGTTCATCATCACAGGCCATTATTATTTGAAGTGTTAAAGGGGCTTATTTAAGGAAAAGATGATCAATACTATGAATATTAAAATGGCAATAAATTCACAACTATCAACAATGGAATCTACAAAGGAGTTCCCATAAGACTATTAGTTGATTTCTCGAAAGAAACCTTGAGCCCTGGCTGGTGTAGCTCAGTGGATTGAGCGCAGGCCTGTGAACCAAGGGATCGTGGTTTAATTCCCAGTCAGGGCACATGCCTGGGTTGTGGGCCAGTTCCTGGCAGGGGACACACAAGAGGCAACCATACATTGATGTTTCTCTCCCTCTCTCCTTCCCTTCCCCTCTAAAGATAAATAAAGAAAATGTTTTTTTTTTAAGAAAGAAACCTTGAGGGCAAGAAGGGGCTTGAAAGAAGTATTCAAAGTCATGAAAAGCAAGGACCTACCTCCAAGATTACTCTATCCAGTAAAGCTATCATTTAGAATGGAATGGCAGATAAAGTGCTTCTCAGATAAAGTCAAGTTAAAGGAGTTCATCATCACCAGGCCATTATCATATGAAATGTTAAAGGGACTTATTTAAGAAATAGAAGATCAAAACTATGAATATGAAAAATGGCAATAAATTCACAACTTAGTTTCTTTTTGAATATAAAAAAACAAACTAAGCGAACAAGCAGAACAGGAACAGAATCATAATATGGAAATCATTTGAAGGGTTATCAGCTAGGAGGGGGAAGGGGGAGAATGGGAAAGAAGGTGCAGGGAGTAAGAAGTACAAGTTGGTAGGTATAAAATACACAGGGGGATGTTAAGAACAGTATAGGAAATGGAGTAGCCAAAGAACTTCTATGCATGACCCATGGACATGAACTATGGGGGGATTGCTGGAGGGAATGGGGAGGTGGAGGGAGGCAAAAGGGATAAAATTGGGACAACTGTAATAGCATAATCAATAAAGTATACTTAAAACGAATTTATATAATTGATATAAAAATAGGAAAAGGTTTGGTCCTAGCGATGTCCGTTATTTCTTTCCCACATTCTCCCTTTTCACAGAAGTAGCTGGCCCTGGTTCTCTGCCCTGCCTACCATGTGGACTTGCCTAATTAGACTCTGGGCCAATATGAGAAAGTCGATCTGAGATCATCAGTGTCTCCTGAAATTTTGAAACAACTACCAAGAGTCAGTCAGATGGCAGTGGACCCTGAATTTATGAGGCTTTGTAAAATTGTAAAGTTGGAACTGTGTCAACCACATGTCAGCGAGGTGCAGAAGAGAACAGACAGAAATGTGAAGAGGAAGCTTCTGTGGGCAGAGGAGCATGGGCAGCGATGTGTAAACTCAGGACATTGCCAACTTCCCAGTGTCTTTGAGATGTAGCTGTAACATCTGGCATGAGCTCCTTTAAGAGTCCCATTTCCTCTTTATTCAACCCACCCACTCGAACTAGCTTATGATTCCTTTAGATCTAACATCCAAACAATTCTCACTCAGATTAATCAAACAAAACAAAACTTTCAGTGACCTGCTTAGAATGGGGGACATAGAAAGAAGAAGAAAAGGAGAATGCTCAGAGATGAGAGGCCATGCTTTGCTTTATTGGAAAGGAATTTTCAGTTCCCTTAACAGAGGAAAAGGCAGACAAGAAGAGAGTGAGTTCCTCTGGTTGTGACTGATGAGGACATAACACGTATACTATCATATAGTGAACAAGGAGAAAAGTGTTTTTAATGAGAAAGGGCATTCCAAATTTCATAAATACAGTATGTCTATATGCAAGGAACTACTAACTGGAAATAAATTCACTGATTAAGTGAAACATTCCTTTTAAACCCCCAAATGAACCTACTACATAATTAACAAATATAGATAAGGAGAAAAAAGAAAGGCCACCAAGATTAAAGACTGAATATATTACAATATTCCAATCTCAGAATACCGACAATCAATTCAGAGCACTTAATTATGGCAGTCCAATTTATTATTAGCTAATCAACAACAATTTATTGACCACCTACCTACATTCCAGATATCGTGCTAAACACTGGAATAACAGTAGTGAAAAAGAGATAGTGATAACCTGTAATCGGTTCTATAAAATTAGTAATTCTATGAATTAGTTTATTACTGTTACTATACACAAATACAAACATTAATATAATTTTGGTGAGTTAATCAGAGATGGATTGTATTTGAGAGCACTGGCTATTTGTCTAATACCTTTGAGCTGTAAGCCAAAAAAACAATTGTCTAAAGCCATCTGTCCATCCATCCATCTGACAAATAATTGTTTACTCTGGATGCTAGGCACTGTTTCAGGAACCAGGTTTTTCTAGCTAACTGTGTGTAACTTACATCGAGGTGTGGCCATTCATGCCTTGATGGAATATTGACTGACTTATGAGGCAGATGTAGTACACCCAAAGCATAGTAAACAGCTATAAAAAAATACAGTCAAAATAATTGATGACAGTGTCAAAAAAATGAAGCTTATTTGATATGCCCAAGTGGTTTGTTAAAGATTAATGTGAGGTATTTATTCAAGATGGCTGCGTAGGCAGACATGGCTCATCTCTTTGCACAAAAACATCAAAATTACAACTAAAATATAAAACCACCATTACTCAGAATTGACAGAAATTGAGTAGAATGGAAGTCTGACACTACAGACCTAAAGAAACCACATCCATCCAGACTGGTAGGAGGGACACAGACACGGAACAGGCTGGTCCCACATCCCCATGTAGTGGATAAAGATTTGGGAGAAGTATCTCGGGAGCAAGGAGTCACCGACCCACAACAGACTCCCCTACCCAGGGTTCCAGTGCCAGGAAGATAAGTCCCCACAACGTCTGGCTGCAAAAACCAGTGAGGATTGAGTCAGTAGAAGAAACTTCTGGAGCCTGAAGCAGTTCCTCATAAGAGACCACACACTGACTCACCTACTCAGACTGACTCCCTCTGAGCTCCAGCAGAAGAGTAGCAGCTTGAAAGACACAGGGAGAAACTGAAGTGTCTGGCATCAAGGTGAGCAGAGGCCATTATCCCTTTTTAAGCCCTCTGCCAACAGAGCTGGCAAGCTGATGTCATATCTGAGATTCCATCAACCTGGCTAACACTGTTTGACCCGCCTTGCAGATCCCCAGAGCCTCTGCCCCACCCAACTTGCTTTTTTATATGAATGGCTGCTCTTGGATCATGCTATACAACTTCCTAAATCCTCGCCAACAAGCAACAGCTGGCCTCAGTGAGCCCCAGGCCCGGCACTAGCAGCAACCACTTAGATTCACAGCTTGGCTTCACCGGGAAATCTACAAGTTCAATACAAATAGCAGCCATCTCAGATTGCTTTATAGCTCAGGCAGGATAGCTCTGGGAGGAACACAGGTGGGGCTCACCTTGGCTTGCACCACCCAGGAAACCCCAGGGCCAGTGCAACCAGTGTACAGCTACGGACCAGCCGGGCGTACCACCACTCTGCCCCTCCATGGTTGATACTCCACAGAAGGTGGAGATTGGTGGTAAGTGGTCACAGCCAATCCTTGCAGCTGACTGGCCTGGTTAAATCCCCCACATTGATCTGCCAATAGCAACCAAGGCTCAACTACAAAAGGAGGGTGTACAGAGTGTAAACAAAGGGCACACCTCTATTACCCATTTTAGGTTATAGGGGAGGCTGTGCCACTGGACCCTATAGGACACCTACTACATTAGGCCACATACCAAAGCACAGAGTCAAAGCAGCTCTACCTAATACATAGAAACAAACACAGGGAGGCTGCCAAAATGAAGAGACAATGAAATGTGGCCAGAAGGAACAGATCAAAACTCCAGAAAAAGAGCTAAATTAAATGAGTTAAGCAATGTATCAGATGCAAAGTTCAACATTGTTTATAAGGATGCTCAAGTAACTTAATGAGTACCTAGGCAGCATAAAAAAGACCCAGTCAGAAATAAAAGATACACTAATTGAAATAAAGAACAATTTATAGGGAAAATACAGTAGAGTTGAGGAAGCCAAGAACAGAATCAATGATTTGGAATATAAGGAAGCAAAAAACAACCAATCAGAACAAGAAGAAAAGAAGATCCAAAAAGGATAGAATAAGCAGCCTCTGGGACAACTTCAAGAAGTCAAACATTCGCATCATAGGGGTGCCAGAAGGAGAAGAGAACGAAACTGAAAGAGCAAGAAACTAAAATCTGTTTGAAAAAATTTGCCTAATTTGGTGAAGAAAATAGACATGTAAGTCCAGGAAGCATAAAGTGTCCCAAATAAGATTATGCAAAGAGGCCCACTCCAAGACACATCATAATTAAAATGTCAAAGGTTAAAGATAAAGAGAGAATCTTAAAAGCAGTGAGGGAAAAGTTCCTACCTTGGAGTTCCCATAAGACTGATTTCTGAAACGAAATTTTGCAGGCTAGAAGTGATTGGTAAGAAATATTCAGTCACAAAAGCAGGAACCTATAGCCAAGATTGCTCTACCCAGGGAAGCTATCATTTATAATCAAAGGGCAGATAAATAGCGTCCCAGACAAGAAAAAACTAAGGATTTCATCATTACCAAACCATTATTATATGAAATGTTAAAAGGACTTATTTAAGAAAAAGTAGAAGATCAAAATTATGAACTTTAAATAAAATGGCAAAAAGTATATATCATTCAACAATTATCTAAAAAACAAACTAGGCAAAGAAGAAGAACAGACAAAATCTTGGATACAGAGAGTGTTTTGATGGTTGCCAGATGGGAGAGTGGTGTGGGGGAATGGATGAAGAGGTGAGGGGATTAAGAAGTACAAATAGATAGTTACAGAACAGCCATGGAGATGTAAAGTACAGAATAGGGGGAATTCTAGTCAACATGGTGATATAGGCAGACATAGCTCACCCCTTCACACAACCACAACAAAATCACAACTAAAATATAGAAAAACCATTGCTCAGAACTGACAGAAATTGAGTTGAATGGAAGTCTTACAATTATGGAAATTAAGAAACCACATCCATCCACACTGGTAGAAGGGACACAGATACAGAATGGGCTTGTTCCACATCCACATGTGGTGGATAAAAATTGAGGAGGGATTTCTCAGGAGCGAGGAGTTCCAGCTCCACACCTACCCCCCAGTCCATGGTTCCAACCAATCAGAACAAGAAGAAGAAAAGAGAATGGAAAAAAACAAGGATAGTGTATACAACCTGTGGGGCAATTTTAGGCAATCCAACATTCACTTCATAGGGATGTCAGAAGAAGAGAAAGAGGAAGAAATTGGAAATCTATTTGAAAAAATAATGAAAGAAAACTTCCCCAATTTGGTCAAGGAACTAGACATGCAAGTCTGGGAAGCACAGAGAGTCCCAAACAAGATGGATGCAAAGAAGCCCACCGTAAGTCACATCATAATTAAAATACCAAAGGTTAAAAATAAAGAGATGGGAGAGGGATATGGGAGATTGGGTGAGAGGTGACGGGATTAAGAAGTACAAATAGGTAGTTACAGAATAGCCAAGGGGATGTAAAGTACAGTATAGGAAAGGGAGTAGCCAAAGAACTTACTCACATGAGCTCTGGACAGGAACAAGGGTGTGGAGATTGCCTGAGGGAATGGGGGGGGGTGCCAGGTGGAGAGGAGCAAAGGGGGGAATTCAGGACAAATGTTAATAGCATAATTAATAAAATATAATTGAAAATAAAATAAAAATCTGGTTCAAGTCCAAAAAATAATAAAAATAAAAAACTCTTTGACATAGACAACAGTATGGCAATTACAAGAGGGAAAGGTGGGTGGGGGAAGATAAAAGAGGGTAAAGGGGGAATAAATGGTGATAAAAGGAGATGATTTTGGATGGTGAACACACAATATACGGATGATATATCATAGCACTGTACACTTGAAACCTATTAACCAATGTCACCCCAATAAATTAAATTGGAATAAAAAAATAAAAGACAATGTAACAGAAAACACCCCTTCAGAATAGGAAAATAAAGGAATCAAATAAATAAGGATAGTTTAAGGGACCTCTGAAACATCAAGGATAACAACATTTGTATCATAGGCATACTAAAAGGAGGGGAGAGAAGTGCAAGGGATTGAGAAGCTATTTGAAGAAATAATGACTGAAAACTTCCCTAACCCGGTGAAGGAAAAAACACACAAACCGAGGAAGCACAGATATCAAAGCAACTCAAGTGCCTATCAGTGGATGATTGGACAAAGAAGATATGGTATGGTACATAGGTACAATGGGATATTACTTGGCCATAAATATGAATGATATCTTACCATTTGTGACAACAGGGGTGGGTAGAGAGGGTATTA
Source organism: Anoura caudifer (assembly GCA_004027475.1). NCBI lineage: Eukaryota > Metazoa > Chordata > Mammalia > Chiroptera > Phyllostomidae > Anoura > Anoura caudifer. Next base: position 181,697 of record PVKU01001563.1, read on the forward strand.
TGCTAAGTGAAATAAGTCAGATGTAGAAGGACAAATACCATATAATTTCGCTTACATGTGGAATCTGAAGAACAAAATAAAAGAACAAACAAAACAGAAAAGGACTCATAGACACAGAGAACAAACTGAGGGTGCCAGATGAGAGGAGGGTTGGGGAGCTGAGTAGAAAAGGTGAAGGGATTAAGTAGTACAATTTGGTAGTTACAAAATAGTTATGAGATGTAAAGTACAGTATATCAAAAAGTAAAACAACTCTGAGATAAAGTTATACATATTTTACACTGTATATACAAATATATATTCCTAGTTCACCCTAGTTTTAGGTGAACTAATGCTAAATATAAAATGAAAATCACATAAACTGAGTGAAGTTATAAATAGTGAATGGTATAGAAAAACTACAAATAACTTAAAAAGTAGATAACCTACAGGTGAATAATCGAGAGGTGACATCTTGACATTAGGTCCAGATCAATGATTCTATAGAAAGTGAAACCTACCTGGTTTTACAACATATTAATTTTTGATAAACTGCATGCTGTCCTTTAATGCCTGGTTTAAAAAAAGCTCTCTTTATTAAAGCAAATATTTTGAGAATAAATAAAAAATAACTTTTAAGAAATTACTAAGAGAAAAAGTATGTCATACTGGTACTAAACTATAGAATATTCCTCAACTAATTCTGCAATTTTAAAAAAGTTCTGTGATAGTTAAAATAAACTTGTATTTTAAGTCCTTTATCTTGGAAGGAATTTTGGGTGAAATACTCACCTAAAAGTGCATTTTTTCCATGATCATCCGGTAGAAATCGCTTGTCTACAGCACACACTAGGATGTGTTCAGGGAGATTGGGAGACTTTGCCCCCACCAGAAGGAATCCAGCTGGGATGTCGATTTGTTCCATACAGAGAGATACCAAACGCAAATCCTTTCCCGCTTGACAAAAACCTAAAAACCGGGAAAAGGACACAGAAATGTTTAGGGAGATTAATATGTTTTATAACCCATTTGGAGGGTAGATTTATCTGTGGGAATCACTATTAAGGACTAAATTTAAAGCCCATATACTCCAACTAGAAGATAAATCTATCATATGTGCCCCTCTGAACAGAGGTGAAAAGACACTAAAAGGAGGTATTCTGATTTGTGCAGACAATATTTACAAGTTTTATATTTTCTGTCCAAAAGTAAGGACATAATAATAAATATACAGCAAACTTTGAAAAAAATATGTAATTTTTATGTGCGTATAATGTAGTATTTTAACTTTCAATGCAAATTCATATCTATAAAGAGGGATGATCAAAGAACAGAGATGCTCTCCATTTTGCATAGGAAGTTATTGAAACTCGGAGTTTGGTGACTCATAGATGAATGGACCAGAGCTAGAACTCCAAACTGTTAGGTTATTTTCACTGGTTATTACATGAAATTACAAGATATGACAAAAGTCTTATATAATTGCTTTGAGTACCATAACATATTATAGTAATGCATTAGTTCATTATTTATTTAAAATCATTTACAACAGATGCTGTCCTAGGCCTGGAGATACAGATATCTTCCTCTGAAAACTCATATTGTAGGTAATTGGAAGAATGTATAAGGAACTGATAATCACAAAATAATATTAGAGGACTACTATTTTTTGCCACAAATCGTGGATCTCCACATCTTAGGGGAGATAATCCTCCCCGCACTCAAATCATGTGATTCTCCTGGACAGTTGTGATATTCCTGACTCAAGCTGGGCCACTGTAATAATCCCCTTTCCAGCCATAGTTGGTCGGTCCAGGGGATGGGCACCTGACATAAACCAGGCCAATCAAAGCCTTTTCCTTAAGAATTCTGACAGAACCAGAGGTAGCATGGCCTGGTTGGCTCTGTGGCAGCTCTGTTCCTTGGCCTGTGAGAGAAGTCTGTCAGCAGAGACAGGAGGGGTGAGAGGAACGTTCTGGTAGTTTGGATCTGTGAAGCCCAACTATGTCTGCCTTTCCTATGGTTTGATCAAGACATCTTTTGCTTTGGAATTTTTCCAATAACTTATTCATTCTACCTAAGCTAGTCTGAGGTGGGTTTCTGCCCTTGCAACTAAATAAGGCTAAATAAAGGTACAAAAGGTGCTCTTTGAGGGAGTTATGGGAGAGGGAGGATGGAAACCTAACTCTTCACACAATCTGGAGGTGATCATTATCACACTGAATAGAAAGTAGAGAAGAATCATGCTAGATTTTTCCAGCATTGATTCATATTATGATGCTAACCAAATGCCAACAAACAATTGGATGCCATCAGTTAGTACATAAGAAATGAAAAGAAAACAATATCCAAACTTTGTGTAAAGCTGTGGTACATATAAAGCTACTATATGGTCTGGGTCACCAAATGCAAAAGCAGACATAATAAAATTGAAAAAGTCAACAGAAGAGAGGCTAAAATGATAAGGACAATGGAGTTCAACTATTTCAAGCTTGTAAAAACCCTTTTAACATTAAAAAAAACTCAAATTTAACTCTTGGGGTTTGTGAATTGAGAAATATAATATCAAAATGTTTTTGTGAATTCTTTGAAAATTTGAAATGAATTTGTATTTTTTTACAATATCATCTATATTTATTTGACAAATAGTCATTTATATATGTCTTGTTATTTATTCAGTTTCCAAACATTTTTTGGACCCTATGGATACGTAAACCCTTGAAGAAAACTCTTGCTGCCCCCACCCTCATTAAAGAACAGACTCAGTTTGTTTTGCATTTTGGAAGTTGGGTATTGATGATGATGATGATGAGATAATCATGGCAGCTATTGATAGCAGCTAAATTTTATGGAGCACTTAACAAAAGCCAGGTACAGAGCTAAATACTGTTTAGATTATGTTATTTAATCCTCTCAACCACTCTGGGTAGGTACTACTATGTCTTTTTCATAGGTAGAGAAATAAAAGCTCAAAAAGTTTAGGGAACTAGCCCAAGGTTACATAATGAGTTTAATGATGTTAAAAATGGGAAGTTTGCTGTATGGAAGTGGAAAAAAAGCATATTATTCAACTTAGCAAAAAAAAAAAAATCTAAGAACAGTTATAATCTAGAGTGAACACAAACTTTCCCAGCAAAGTTCTAAAATACTGAATCTAGGAGGCATTTTAAAATCCTAAAAAGAGCACTACTTTTTTAATGAAAAGAATTATTAATTTACATATAGACAATAAATCTGGAAACACATTTTCCCTAAGAGTAACTAACACCTTTATATGATTTGCTCCAAGACAGACTATCTAAAATATCTTCCCAAATTCAGTGATGAGAGATTCACAATTGCCTATTGATGGAAAGCAGAATGTCTCTGTCACTAAGTAGTAATAGAATTTTCTACAACCTTGATTCACTCTATGTTAGAAAGAGTGAACTAGATGGAACCATAAGTCTATACCAATTTGTACCAATCTGCAAATTATTATAAGCCTTTTTAGAACATCAGAGCTGCTATACAGAACCTCAGGATCATCAGATACAGCATTCCCCAACAAATGATTATCTAACTCCCAGGGATTCAAGGTATTTCAAGTAATTGAGAATTATAAGTGAAATTAAAAAGATATCATTACCAATTTTTCAAACCTAATAAATAACTATTCTAATATTTTATTTTTAAAAGAGAATATTCTATGAACCTTCCATCCTATACATGTTAAATGAACTCAGGACTCCCTCAGCTGAACACCATATCAGTGTGTGGTTTTTCCTATAGCAAAATTTTAAGTTGTTTTTATTGTAAGTCATATGTGTTGATATGTTGCTTACTTTATACCAATGAGGGTTTGTTGGAAGGCTCAGGGCACACTGATTCTGTTAATAACACACAAAAAGTAATTTTACAAATGTGCATAAAGATACTATTTGCTAGATATGAAAATTAGATCCTCACTCATCAAATAAGATTATATAAAATGCAGCTGCAGCTCTGCCTAGTGTGGCTCAGTGGACTGAGCATTGGCCTGTGAACTGAAGGATTGCTGGTTTGATTCCTGGTTAGGGCACATGCCTGGATTTTGGGCCAGGTCTCTGGTTGCAGGTGTGACATTTCTCTCCCACTCTTTCTCCCTCCTTTCCCCTCTGAAGATAAATGAACAAAATCTTTTTTAAAAATGCACTGATGAATTTCTAGGACATATATGCAAAAACAATGTTAAGGTAAACATTTAGTGATTCTATCACAATTTGCCTTTTCATGTGTGTGAGAGAGAAGCATGTCATTTGTAGAGAAATTCTGCAAATGGCAGCCTGAAACTTTTTTATCACATAGGGCAAAAATGCATAAATTACAAAAATATAAACAGTACATCCTTTTAATCATAAAATGTAGAAATTCCAAAATTTGGGTATTAAAAATAGATTTTGACTTTTTCTGATTCTGTAAAACATTTAAATATACTTGGCTACCCTTCTTCCCCCCACAAAAAAGTATAACATTTCATTTTTGAATCTGTCAACAAGTCGTACTTTTTATTACACAACCAAATTAAACAATTATTGAATAATAAAATATAGACATTTTTGTATAAATGAATAAGAGTATACTAAAAAGTTGATATAAAATACTTTTTACTTAAAATCAGTTCTTTATCACATATGATGTAATGATCTTTAGTCATTAAATCTCCAAGGGTTTCAAAAGATTATATATTATTACAGGAGGGATTTGTGGGTTAAAGATTGCTTAACTACTCCAATCTCTTTAGCATGTAAACGAGGAAATTAGGACCCATGCAGGTTATGAAAATGGACCAGCCCTGGCCCATGTGGCTCAGCTGGTTGGGCATTGTTCCGTGAATGGAAGGTCACCAGTTGGAACATGTACTGGAGACAACCATTGGTGGTTTCTTTCTCAGATTGGTATTTCTCTACCCTTTTTTCTCCCTCCCTTACCTTCCCTGTAAAAATAAATAAATAAAATCTTTTTTTTTTTTTTTAAGTAAGAAAATGGCTCAAATACCCAGCAAGTATTAAAGGTGGGACTAGAACCAGGTGTCTTGACTTCAAGTTAGACGCTCTTTTGTCCTCACTAAAACCTCTCTGACATAATGAGTCACCCTCCCTCCATCTCATGTGGCACATTTTCCTATAGCTTCTTCCTAGGCTATTTTTGCTGAGTCCTTTCACCCAACTTTACAGGCTGTATCCTGGGAGTACCTGATATACCCGCCCCTGCCAGCCATGGCAGAATACACTCATCTCATATTTGCTAATGAATCCTTAAAATTCATAGTTTTGCAGGCCAGAAAGGTGACTCACGATTAGAGAGTGACATTTCTGATGAGATTTCTCAAAGGAATCTATTACAGCAAAGGGAAATTACTGGGAAACATAACAATTTGGTTCTGGGCTAAACAGAAATAGAGTCGAGAGGATACAATGTGAAAATATGTGGAAAACAAGCAGAATTTTCTACAAACATTATTTTCAAGTGATCTCTGTGGCAAAATGAAAACTACACAGTCCAGTCAAATTAAGAATCACATAGTTTTTAGTATTACAGACTTTCAGAGTTTTTTTAATTTATGATATATAAACACCAAGAGGTCATAAAAATCATTATTTAACAATGACTGGATTCTATGAGAAGCATGTATTTTAGTCTACTCCTCTTAATTTTTTTTGAGTACTTGTGACAATGAAAAATGAAATATTTTATTTTATGCTACAAAACCCACAATGATGAGAGTGTGTAAAAGGGGCACAGGAATCAACTGAAATTGCTCCCAATGGAAAAATTTGAGCAACAAAATAAAGAAGTATTGGATTATAACCCAAAATATAATATAAATATCCATAAGTACATAATGATATAAAAATTATTGAATAAATAAATAAGGAGAAAAAATTCCTATGTAATAGAATTCCAAATAATGTATACAGATACTCTCTACCCTCAAGCAGGTGGAACCTAACTTCTCATTCATTCTGTGTGGAATGAATTCATTCATTCTGGTGGAATGTAGCGACATCCTTTTCTGGTTGGAAAGGTGGCAGGGGAAGAGTGAGGCTAACACTACCTCAGCCATGTGAACATTAACAGTCATAAATCATGTTGATAGTGTGTACCTTTGATATAATATGAAAATGGCACTTTATCTTAGTGATCTTCCTATCCCAAACCCATAATCCCAATCTCATCAAGAGAAAAACATTAGACAAATTTCAACAGAGGGCCTTCTACAACATAATATTCCTGTCCAATAATTCCCAAAACTGTCAGGGTCATCAAAAACAGGGAAAGTCTGAAAAACTCACAGGGAAGAAGAGTGTAAGGAAACATGACCTAAATCTAATGTGGTATCCTGTTCATGGATTCTGGAACAGAAAAATGACTTTAGATAAACACTAAGAAACTCAAATAAACTATGGACTTTCATTGTTATGAAAATTAATGTAAGATGTTAACAATAGGGGGAACTGCAGGGATATGTAGAAACTCTTACTATTTACTTCAATTTTTAAAAATAAATCTAAAAAAGCTGTTCTTTAAAAAGTCTACTTTTAAAATGTCCTGTTTTATCTTCTTGCCTTCCAGTTAATTACCAAACAAACTGCACAGGCAATTTAATTAAGAGAAAAAAAGAATAGGTGAGAAAGAGGAGGCAAGGCTAAGCCTCAGACCAGGTCAGGAAGAAATTAACTGAAGGTAAAAATGGTTGCAAAATCAAACAGAAGTTCCTAAATTCAGTTCGAAGTTATTCTGAGAACATGCTCAACCTGCCATGTGTCTTGCCTTTTATTATGATACCTATTACCTGACTTTTCTAGAATCCCTCATTCTTGGAATTCAGATTAGTTAATTACACACAAAATATACTATCAGGGATCCCCAATTAAGAAAAACATTATGCAAAGAGCAATATTTATTTTATTTTTTACAGATCGAAAATTAGCTGTGTGTCTGTAAAGAGTGGGTAGCTAAGGTAATCTATAAAATGTGATTTATATTTCAAAACCTATAGGATCCAAATATCTGTTGTAGCAGCAGGTCCTATTTTTCCACTATTAGAAATGTTAGATTATTATGTAATAAAGATGGATTATTAAATATCAAATAAAATCTCAAACAAAATAAAAAGAAACCTTACTACTCCCCGGTAGGATAATTTTGAATTACCTCTGAACTAATCCTGAAAGAAAGAAGCTACTGGAAGATCTGGGAAAGAGTACACAAGAAAAATAAGTTATCATTGAGGTGAGCATTCAAATATCAATTTATTTGACAAATATGGCCCTAAATAGTTTCATTTTCTGACACTAAAATAAAATGTTGTCTAAAACCAAAGTTCTTGCAGCAAATTATTTTAATTTTTAAAAAAGTAGAGGGCACTTCTTTATAAACTTTATCTGAAGTTCCTTAAGAAAATAGCCAAGTTTTCACTTCATAGAACAGATTTGCATTTTCCAATTATCTCCAACTTGAAGGTTACGGAGTAATCTAATGGGGGCGGGGGGAAGTTTACTAAAACAGCTGTAAACACAAACTAAAGTAATCAAGGCAGTATTTGCAGGCCTAAAATTCGGTTGCCCTTCACCCTTTTAGACAATCAACTGCCTCCCAGCAGGGTAGGAACCTACACTATTCCAATAATTTACATAAGAAATTAGCAACCAAAATTTACATTTGAATGGTAACCCACAGAAGCCCATCAGGTGTTAAGTATTTGCTTATCTAAATTGCCTCTAAAAATAGCTCAGCTTCCTTTAAGCCTTAGGTAAATAGAGGGTTTCCCAGGACAGGAAGGTGGTCCACTGAAGCAAGTCCAGCATTACATTGCCCTATTTCACTGACATTTTTATAAGAAAAATTTCAGGGCTTGGTGTAAGAGGATTCTTAGAACTACCTTAGAATGAGCCACGTTTCAAGAGTCATGGACAGACTATACATTATCAAATTATAAACTATGCTTTGGTTTTTAATGGCTACCCTCCAGTGAATTAAAAGGTGAAAACAAATAATAGACATGTAATTAACTATGAGAACCAAAGTAGCTGACAGAATCTAAGTGTAGCCAGTATTTTTGGGATGTCTTAAAATATGAATCTTATGCTTAAGTGAGATCTTTTTCATAGAAAAAATGTGCCTCTAAGTTTCATTATTTTTAAAATAACTATTACCCTTCCCTTATACTTCACAGAATCGCTAGCTATCTGCTAGATCACTACGTTTATATCCTGGTGAGCCTGAAACAACTTTTGGTATCTGGTCATGTACCTAAAAACATGCCGAGGGCACAGGAACAAGAGAACCCTTCTCCCATTTTTGGTATAAAATTTGATGTTTCACAATGATCCCCTCCGGGCGGGGGTGATCATTGAATAGAACCTAAAGCTTTTACTCCGGTTCTATTTAATTCTTACATAGAATGATATTCTTGATGACAATCCAACAATATTTTATGCACAATTTCCACTTCCAGCTGTTACTTTACTGATTAAACAAAAGGCATGAAAATGTATATAAACAGGTAAGTGGAAACCAAATGCCAGTCACCTCCCACACCTCTACAGTTTTAAAGGGCTGTATTACATCAACAATGAGCAAATAGACATACACTGTACTATATTAAGTCTGGGCCAAAGAAACCAATCATGTGGAAGCAAATTCATAAGGACTGATGTGCTAGAAGCAAGCCCAACTCCAAGAGCAGTAGTACTTAATTGCTAGAGACCACCTGTAGTGAAGCAGGCATAGATAAGCTACAAGGAAGATTATTTAGGTTTCCAAATCCCCTAGGTAGTTTATCAGATGATAGGGAAGCATGGAGGAAGGGAGGGAGAAGAGGGAGAGAGAGAAATCAAGGAGAAAAACTTCCGAACAGTGCAAACTCATTCATCTGGCTTTGCATAGTTGAATCTCTAGTTTATCCAAATTATTTGAACTTTAGGCTTTGTAGAGGAAATGTCCTGAGATATTACTCCCTCACTCTCCTTCTCTTCTCCCTCCACCCCCAAGATTTTCATGTCGTGGTATCATCCAGATCCAAGCCAGTCTGGGTATAAAAGTTGTACTCAGGCTAATAATGAATAAAGTAAAATCCACATAGTAATTAGGGTGGGAAGGCCAAAAATAGCACTGTGTACCACGCAATGGACGGAATAGAGCGTAATTTAAGTTGTGGATCACCAAAGCCATGAAATACTGAAAATCTTCTATATTAGGATTAGGATTTTCTTTTTTAATAATGTGGTTATAGCCTTGGTAGAAGAGGTGGTTGACAAAATAAATAAAATGGGATTATCAAAATATGTACATTTTCCTCTTCTATAAATAACAATATACTGGCTAAGTGTTCAAAATAAATGGAAAAGGTAAATATAAAGTATCTGATATCTCTGTTATTGTTTTGAGGGTAGAAAACAAAGAAGTAGGAAAAGAAAACACTCTGAAAGTTCCTAAAGTAGTGCCATTCTTGCAGGAAGTACCTGAAGCACTGGAAAAACCTTAACTTGGATCTAGTCTTATCATTGCCACATACCATCTCAAAAAGTCATCAGCGGCTGTAAACCTTAGTCTCTTCATCTATACGATGAGGTGATAACACTTACCTTTCTTATAGACACGTGCTATGAAGTCATAGGAGATAATGTGAGTAAGAACATAATTATTCCTCATTCCTTTCTGTAACTACTGTTTTCTAGCCTTGAGCAGCACATCTAATGACTGATGGGAAACTAGCCAGGCAATATCAAAGAGGTTAAAAAAAAAAACAAAATTGAAACCCACCATCTGTAGTGCAAGACCCTTCTGGGGCAGGTTTTTGTGAATAGGGAATTGGTGGGCTATTTGAATCAGACATTTCTTCATCATCTTCATCATCGTCCATTTCATTAACTGTTAGATTGTTAGAAAAGTCCAGGCTTCCATTTTGAGTGTAGCGGTGTACCAAGTCTTTATCCAGATCCTCCACCTTTGGTTTTACATCTAGGTAAGCAAATAAATCATAGCTAATTTAATAAAATGATGTTTAGGAATAATAAGCAAAAAATAAAAAATCATAGGTCTGAAAGACATATGAAGAAAGGTTGATGAGCATTTTCCAACAACCAGTTTATTTCAGAGGCCCCCATTGGGAAGGCCTACTTCTCTTAAAAGGAGGCAAGGAATGTGTGGGATTGAGAAATTTACCTGCAGATGAGAATGGATGCTGGTCAGGGTCCAAGTACAGTTGGGAAAAAATTGGCTGTGGTACCACACTACTACATCTCAGAGAGGCTTCTATGGAGTTGTGGAGAGCTTCCTCAAATCGAGCAGATTTCAGTTGCCCGGCATATGAATTCCCCATGGTCTGTACCACCACCCCCAAAGAAAAAGAAGAAGAAAGGAAAAAATTGATATAATTAGAGGACCATGTATCTGCAAAGTATACAATATAGCCATTATAAACCTTATTCCCTATATCTTAAGATACAAACTATATGAACTATACATATATTTCTTGTTATGAAAATTTGTGTAAATTATCTATTATCATATCACATTTGCTTTTCATTTTTACAATCCCAACACATTACAAAAGCCACTTTAAAGGATACTGTATCTGAGAATCAAACAGTAATAACTGCTTTATTTAAGGTTCTCTAACCAGTAAATCGAGACTGACCTATCAATTGAGAAGTCCAACCTGGTGACAATTGACCACACCTCTACCTTAAAACTGATGCATTACCATAACCTCATACCAACTCTATCAATGGTTTCAGAGTAAATTTCTAATTACTTTTCTCTGTCTACTAAGATCTTATTACTCTAGGGGGAAAGATAGTTTCTTCTCTTTCTAAAACAAAAGCTTTAGAATGATATATTTAGTTGATAAATTTCTGAAAGACTTGACCCTTTAAACTCAGAAGACTTGTGTATTGCCAGTATTTATTTGAAAATATTATTGTGTTTTTCTTCAGTAAAAGTTTATAGTAAGAAGTTCTGAAGTTACAGCCTTTAATTCTCATCACTAATACTTGTATAGAACTTGCTAGCTATGAAATTTTCCATGTTTATCAATAATAACTACAATTTACTAGATACCAGCTACTGGCTACAATTCTCAAAGTACGGTCTGAGGTACCTAAGGTCTTTTTTGGGGTCCATGAGGTTAAAAAAAGTTTTCAAACTATTACTAGGATATTATTTGCCTTTTAAAATTCTCATTCTCTCATATTTTCCAGAGGCTACATGATGTGTGACATTGCAACAGACTGAATGCAGATAGAGTACTTTTCTCACTAACTTTTTTTAAAGAAATAGTTATTTTCTTCATTTTTAATTTCTAATAAATATAGTCCACATAAATAAAACTCATTTTTTTAGAGATGAAAAGTTGAAGAACTGTTGGGCTAGGCAGTATACTAAGCATTTTATAAAGATTATTTATCTGATCCTCAGTACTGAAGTAGGTATGACCTTTTCCCACTTCATAGATTTAAAAAATTAAGCTTGAATAAGCCAAGTGACTTGCCTATTATTACCCAACTGGTAAGGATTGGAACAAGGACTCAATATCTAGCCATGTGGTGACATTTCCTGCACTCCTAGAGTACTGAATAGGCACAATTTGGGTAAATCTCATTTAAAGAAAGGTAATTTTGAGAGTGTCTTAGTCCCATTTTTCCCAAAAAAGGAAGGGATAGATATAAAATTTCATCTGGAATTCCAACCCTGGTTGGCTTCCTGAAGGAATTCCTTGGAGGATTGCTTGAGAAGGACACTGAGTACTGTGCACCTGGGCTCAGCAGGAGGAGCCAAGATCCAGTGGTGATAACTCATAGAAGATACACATAATCTCACCCGAGCATTAGCAATACTCAGATGAAGACAAAGAGAAGTAACCATGAAGAGACTTGGTAGAGTAAAAGGAACTGACCAACTTTATTCCAAATGAAAAATATAACTGGACATTGTTAAAAACAGTGAGGATAACATGAAGAATTACAGAACTGACCCTAGACTTCTTTAGTGCTGACTATGAAGTTCTGTCCCTTCCCATTGATGGTTCAAAGCTATCTTTGAACATGTAGGGTTGTTTTGTTTTGTTTTTTGCTATTCTTTATTTTATTTTTTATTGAATTTATTAGGATGACTTTGGTTAATAAAATTATATGTTTTAGGGATGTAATTCTATACTACATCAGCTACAGCTATATATTATATTGTGTGTTCACCATGTCAAGCCAAGTCTCCTTCTGTCACCACTTATCCCTCCTATACCCGCTTCTACCTCCCTCCACCCTCTTTCCGCTCTGGTAATCACCATGCTATAATCTGTGTGTATGAGGGGTGTTTTGTTTTTTGTTTTTTGTTTTTTTTTGCTTAATCCCTTTACCCTTTTCACCCAGGCCTGCAACCCCCTCTCTCCTCTTACAGCTGTATGTTCTCTAAGACTCTGTTTCTATTTTGTTTGTCAATATTGTAGTTTTGAAAAACAGACTTACTCAAAAAGGTAGTAAGAGCAAGTGAATTTGCAAAATAAACACCCCTCCACCCTTTGTGATTCTTCAGGATTCCAGGGAAAATAAAATTAATTCCAGTGCTTAGATTGAGAAGCTCTCATTAAAAGTTGCAATTTCTACTACAGCCTTCTAGCATAATACTCCAAACTATGTTCCCCAGTTATAGTACACTTGTAGTGACTCAGCTGTACTCCCTCAACAAGTTTCTCTTTTGACCAAGTGTAAATATTTTCAAGGTACTGCACTTGGGCTATTAGTAAAAGTTAACTTTTAATAATAACTATCTGGAGGAGATAAACATTAATCTTAAAAAATATTTTTAAAAGGATCAGCACAGTAACAAGAACAAGAAAAACACTAATTTAAAAAATGTACATGCTAAAAGAAAAAAAACTGCATCTAAGACACTATTTAGGGTTGCCTAGTATAACAGCTAGTTAGGCTATGAAGCAGGGAGCTGGGGATATATACGCAGATATAGCTTAACTAGTTGTTAAATTAGGCAACCTTAAATAGCAATAATTCATTTTTTAAATGTTTCAAATTCATATTTCCAAGATTTGTCTACTGACAAGTCCAAGAAGCAATGATGGTTCAATAACAATAAGCACGTCCTAGTACCCTGACTGGGTTTACTAATACCATTCCCACTGAAAGGAGTCCAGGCTCCTTGAAGATATGGCCAGTTCCAGGTCTGGGGCAAGAAATACACAAGACAAGCCCTGAACGTCTTGTGCCAGAAAGCAAAGAAGCTATCAAGGACTAATGGGTCATGTCAGATGACACAGGAGTCAACACAAAGTGTTGCTATGGGCCAAAGATGAGAGAAATTCAACATAAAAAAGAATAAATGCAAAGGATGGAAGCATATTTAAAATGTAACTCACAAATTAATTTTGATATTCAAGGAGAAAAAGAACACTCCTTTTGGAAAACAAAATGAAACAAAACAAAGTACCTAACTGAACCCTACTATAAGAAAAAAGGAAAGAGTGAAGCCTTCATCCTCTTCTTCCTGTACTTCAGAGTAGCCCTGGTTTTTGAGTTTAAAAAAAATTTTAATGAAGAATTCTAGCTATAATAAATGTGAAAAGAACAACAATTATAAAATCACCACTTTGCAACCCTTAATGAAAAATTCATTTTGACAATAATAGGTGATACCATTAGATAAAAAGCTGATGGGGATCTTTATGGGAAGGGATCAGGCTGACACCTCATGAACACACTGATCAGGTTTAGCATCACTAAAAGTGAAGCAATGAGAGGCTGTGTAACTCTCCATGGGAGATAATATGAAACACACACACACACAACCTAGGAACTATTCCTGCTGGTAGGTGTAATGATTATATAGCCCAACCTTTAGAACTAACTTTTATATATAAGATTGAGGAACAAGTAAATGAAACCACAAGGAAACAAGCAGATTGAGAGTGAGGAACAGGTGGACAGAGCAAGTGATCCAATTTCTGGAACAAGCCAAACTATCTAGTTTGTAAATACTGGAACTACAGTTCAAATTTAGATTCAAGTGCCCATGTTTTTTTCCATTAAAACATGCTATTTGAAATAGAAAAAAGGTGAAAGTGAAGATGACAGATTCCATGTGTTAGGTGTGTGTATAGTTATTTTGGGTTTGAAGGTGGGTTTTTTTGTTTGTTTTTTTATTCTTGTTCAAGTACAGTTTTCTGCCTTTTACCCCTATCCCAGCCCATTCCTCCAGTGAGGGTGTTTTTTTTTTTAAAGGCACAATTTATTGCCTCTCTGCCAGGTATAGTACTAAAAAGACAACTTTGTATAACTTGCCAGTTTTCTGTTACCTTCTTCACTACAGATATTGCCACCCACTTTCCAAACTTTAGCAATCCCCCACCCAGCAGGCAGGATGTATAGAAATTCCACTATTGAAGTGGTTAAGCACATAGGTTCTGGAGTCAGATGACCTTAATTCAAATCCTGCACCCACTAGCCTGTATGATATTGGACAACTGGCTTAGTCTCTCATCTGTAAAATGGGGAAATACAAACAATGCCTCAGGTTTTTGTGAGAATACATGAGATTTTATACAGAGAACATTTTCTGAATAGTGCCTGGCACAAAATAAATATGCAGAAAATGTCTGAAGTAATAGTAAGTTTTTAAAAAAGTATTGTGTTACACTGAGGATACTAAGACAAGTAAGATACATGCCTTCCCTTGTATATACTGGGCACTACGATAGATTTGGGGGCATTGTTCTAGGAACAAATGACCATCAACATAAAAGTTCCAAAAGCTGCTACTTGGTATCATATATAATTTAATTATTACAAAATTTTACGATCATATATACACATTACTGTCCCTTCTAGCCAGCAGAGTCTTTGACTCTGTGTAAGAAAATTCCTTGCATTAGGCATCACTGCTTACATGCCCTTTCTCTTAAAAATATTCACTGACAAGAATGTTAATGTGAGACCACTAGACAAAGAAATCAAACATGGATCTTGCAAGTTCTTGTAGAATCTATAATCCAAAATTAAAAACAAGCATATATTCACAGTTCTCTTTTGTGCTGTTTTTGCATTTCATTTATTCTTTAAATTGACATTTGTCACTCTTAATACGTAGTTGGGTCTAGTATTTATTTGATTCTCCTATTGGATTTTGAGTTCTTGGGGAAAAATATTTTGTTAAAAATGGGGACTGAATTTAAGAAAATGAACACATTGAGCTTTTTTGTTTGTCTTATCCAATTATATATTACATAGGTTTGAAGAGGTATTATCTCTTCCCAAACACTTTCCAAAAAACACAAAGCTAACCATGTATTCAAAACAAAACAGTTTTATTTTATTTTTATTCATCCTCCTTACTAAAAATCTTAAGAAAATACAAACAGATTAAAAGGTAAAATTTACGATCTCTTTTAATAGTTCTGTACATATAATTGTGGATGAATGTCTTTTGAAAATTTTTGAAGGCAAAAGTACTTTTGCTTCTGAAATACAAAACCTAGCCCTAATAACTTAATTCTATAATTAACCATTTTAACCAATATACATACACATATGCAATATATCTTAAGTTGTTACAGAAATAATTGTAGTATGCCAACTAATTTAATAATTATTAAAAACTGTCATAATTAAAAGATAAAGTATAATACTATTTTTTCTTTGTAACAAAGAGTTACATGTTACTACTTGAAATTTTTACTTTCTTCCTCCTTGAAATACCAGAAATTCTTTTGTAAAATAAACACATCTCGTGAAGACTCTCTGGAACTGGTATAATTACCAGAGGCAATCCCTGTGCAAGATCAAAGAAGCAAAACAATAATAGGCAACGTGTGACCTCTACCATGTCACCAGAGACCAATTTTTCAACAAGGGGAAGAGTCAATAATCCAGAACAGAAAACATTAAATAATGAGAAATGCTTCCAAAGTGTGGTTTACCACATCCATCAAGGCTGCCTCATTCAGAGAGTTCCCAGTCTCTATGGTTTCAGAGAACAAACTTCTGGGGATTTATCACAACAATTGTTAAAATCTGCATAAAACACCAGAGGCAAAAGCCAATTTCCTAAATGAAGAGGAGAAATTTCAAAACATACTATAATAATTTTCCACATTTCACTCAGTGCTTTAAAAGCATCATGGGAAGGGCACAGATGATTAAGTATTTTTTCATATAATATTCATCTCATTTCTCTTATTTACCTATCCCCATTTAATTTTACTAATAAGTTCTTTGGAAGATGAGCTATGAACATTCCAGATAATTAGTAATAACACATTAAAGACTTCTGCAGGTTTTGTTTTGGTAATACTGGGTCACTAAATCTAGAAACAAGGCTTTGGTCCTCTTTGTAATGTATTTAGATGACTAATAATAATTATAAGGGTGCAAAGAGGGGCAAAGGAATTTCTACTCACAGTAATTACAGTCAAATAGAAATACCTTTAAAACTGACTTTAAAAAGCACCACAAATAAAATTGTGCCTTCGGATCAGCAAAATCTGATTGTTTTTCTTTCATACTACTGCCAAATAGCTGTCTTTCATATTTCCAAATCAAATGTGAGTTAGGGACCAAACATATATCTGAATTATTTAATTTGCAAAAACAAAACATACATTCTGCTTAAAAGAAAAGGCACTGGAAATTCAAACCAAACTGAATATTCTGTTCTTATATGAATTTGTTATTACTACTACCTTCATCTTTCCACTTTGTCATCTGCCCCTGTCTTTCCACCTTCTTATTAACATTGCTAATTGTATTTGTCAGTTTTGCCACAATTTCAATGCTACTTAAACAGCCGTGGGTTTTCTCTGGGCAATTATCAGTCACTACACTTAGGTTTCTAAAGTAGTTGTTAACAGGCATTTTAACCTTGAGAAAATAGATATAGAACACACTGCACACTAAGCCTTACATTTAAGTATACATGGCTTTAATATCAGTAATTATTAAAAATAATTGAAAAAACTGCACACACAAGTAATTCACATACTGCAAATTTACAAATTAGTAAGAAAATGCTGAACAAAGCCCACAGTATACTTCTCATCATTTTACCATTTTTCTCTCACTAGTACATATTATAACATTCACTTTTTCTACATATATGTATATATACATATACATAGTGTATAAATGGTAACAGTGGCCAAATTCCTCTAACAGCCCCCTTTCACTGCCTATCTACAAGTGGCTAACACCTTCCAAAGGTATCCACAATCATGTAAGTGGCATATGGAGGTCATAGGTTGAAGGAAAGAAAGCTCTTACAACATGCAGATCTTCCCTGTCTTCTCCATTTCCCTTCAAAGAGAAAACTTTTTATTATATTTGTTCTTTTAAATTCTCTATTCTTGACTCTAGCATTTATTTTCTTCTTAAACTACAAAATGTGCAAGAAACACATTCAGGGAAAATACAAGGTTTAAAGTTATTCATCAACTGTTACTTCTATGAAATACACCTAAATTTTTAAAAATATCTTCTATAATCCAGAATCATTAAGCTTCATGTGCCATTTATTCCCTTCATACATTAAAATCAAAGATAACTTTTTAGAGTTAACAAGTGTTGGTGTTTTTAAAGTTTATAATATCCT
This sequence comes from Anoura caudifer, assembly GCA_004027475.1. Lineage (NCBI taxonomy): Eukaryota > Metazoa > Chordata > Mammalia > Chiroptera > Phyllostomidae > Anoura > Anoura caudifer. Next base: position 199,292 of record PVKU01001563.1, read on the forward strand.
GTTGTCGGTCAGTCAAAAGCTTGTTAGAATGATTTTTGAATTCTAACAATGTTCATTCTTTATCCCTCTCTCTCCCCACTTTCTGATCCAAAGAAAGAAAATGGTGCTATTTCAACAGTGCAAAATTCTTCACTGAAGATAGACATGAAAATGATAAACATTTTGGACAGCAAAGTACACCTGAAACCCTAACTATTCTTTCAGACCTACATTGACTCTTATAGTAGTTGCCAACATTTGGTAAGGATTATGCTTCCATTAGACAAAAGCAAGCATTCCTTAGATAAATCAGGAGTTTTTGCCAGGAGACTCATAAAACCTTTTCACAACACAGATTTTCAAGAGAATCCTTTAAGGTTTTAGGAGGCTGCTCCTTTTACTAAGTAACAAAATACACCCCATGGTGTCTCACTGACCCCACTCAGCTGTCCTTTGACCTCTTCAATTGTTGAAGCCTAACTCCAGGGCCCACAGAATTTGCCTCCCATATCAAAAAGGCGAATGTTGCTTCCTCCTAGCACCTGGTGTAACAAAACGCAACAGTTCTCTCTCTTCTGTCTCCTCAGCTCCCTCTCTGACCATTTTCCAGATGTTCCAGGCCAAAATGTTAAGCCAATACTAGGTTTCAGGATCTGCATGGTCACCGTGAGGGAACAAACAGGGACCAGGCTGAAGTGGCAATGACCCTCTTGTTCTTTCTGGCCTCAAAAGGATACAACAGGTCATAAAAGAGGAAAAGATCTTTGGACTTTCTTGGAAATGCCAGGCTATTTAAGCACATTGTAACTTCCAAAAAGGAGAGAGACAGTATGTTCTGACACATGAGGGTTAGTTAAAACAGTAATCCTAAATGCTCAATCCTAAGTAACCTTTTGATTTTCTTTGATATAGGAGGAAAAAGGACAGTATCATCATTTTTTCTTTTCTAAATCACAAGCCTCCTAAAGATAGAAAAAATACTTGCATAAAATTTTAAAAACATACATCTCAGTATAGTGTAATATGATAAAATTTTAAATATATGTGGCCATTAGATATGATTTGGGTTTTTCTGCAGAGGATAATAATATAGATAATTAATAGTAATCTCTTATTAGGCAATTTTAAAGAGAAAACCAGAATCAACAAAGAGGAATCAAAAAGTGAATTCTTATGACCTTAATTTAGGTACATAGGAAATAAAATACAGAGGCTGTTTTAAGGGAAAAAAACTTATTGCTGAATAGTTCTTTTCTGTTTTGGTGGAGAGGATGGGGGAGGGGTAGAAGAAAGTAGAAGGGAGGAAATGGAAGAAGAATTCATAGAAATATCTGGTTAATAGTAGCTTTATTTAAATACTAAATATAACTTCATAACACAAATTTGATCTTGAAAAATTTGGGGGGCATATTATAATTGTACAATACCTTGGTTTATTTATTAACATTTTTGAATCATGTTCATGATTAAGTTGGGATGTCAACACTTCAGGGAGCCTGTTGCCTAGATTTTACTTGTTTAAAGCTTTTTTTGCACCTGCAAAAACATAAAAAATAAAAATATATACATGAAGATAAGTTAATTTCCAAATGCATTATATTCCAGAATACAATAATCTAAATATTTGATTCAAAAATTATAAAGAGAAATGAATGATCAAAATCTCACACAACTCCATATACATCATAACTGCCAAATACAGATATCCCTCTTTAAATGCTCCCAAAATAATCATTATGGTCAATATAAACTACTGCATGGAAAACAGTCATAAAGCATCAGATGAAGTAAAAACTAGTTTGTTATTGATTTTTATACATAACTCAGAAGTGTTTCTACTCCTTTGTTACTGTGTCTAAAGAGAAAACAAGATTTTCCTAAGAATGTACTAATTTCAAATGTTTATTTGTAGCACTAAAATATTTAAAGTAATATTATCTTATGTTTTCTAAAAAAAAAGTTTTTATTTTACTCTCCTTTTATGGCTACTCAAAAGAAAGGAAGAGGAGAAAAGCACCATTTCACATTTTGGAATAAGAATCTTTGCCTTACCTTTCTTACAGTCAGAAGAACAGCTTCAGGCAAAAGAACAATTAAAAATACAAGACTCAGATTTTCAGTCTCATGTAATTCCCACCTACCCACACACAAATAGACATCCTTTTGTAAGTAGAGTTTTGCTACCTACATCCAAACCCAAGATTACCTCATATGGTCAACAAGGTCAAACTGCATTACTGCCAATGAAACTATATGACTCCACAAGGACCTTAATGATTTTTAAAAAAGGTCAGTAATCCAATTCCAATAGCTTCAGAGTCTAAAATTGCTAATTTTTGGCCACGTGCTGCACACTTCACCTGCTAGTAATGACATTTTTGTATTTTCTTCTAATTACACTCAAAGCTAAGACCTTTGGCCCTGGGCCACAGACCCCTATTCAGGCTGCACACATTCTCTTAAACGACCTGATCCTTTGTTGTCACTCTTACTCTTTCATCTATTATTTACACCCATAGAGAACGAAGATACTCTACCATTTGTATAGCTTAAAGCTTCTAATCATCTTATTTTCTTTGCCTTCCAACCTATGGTCTTTTTCATAGGCAAATGCCAAAAAGTTTGACAAAATCATTTTTTTCAACCACATTTTCCCCCAAACCCTTCTTTCCCTTTCCTACTCTCTGACCATGTTCCTTAATGTTCCTTCCCTCACTCAGGATAGACTCTGTACCAGTCAGGATTTAAAAACTGGACTTTTGCCAACAAAATCAATTTCTAAATATAATAGAAAATCTCCACCTTGTTCTGACAGATCAATAACAATTATATTTTTTTCTTTCATCAGAGAGCCCATTGACTTAAATAGAAAGTTCCTTAAAATAACTTAAAATCTGCCCCTGCCTCCCTAAGGCACAGACGTAGAATTTTCAGAATCCCTCTGCAAAAATGTCAAATAAGCTACAATATAAACAGTAAGAATATTAGTTATGAGGCTAAAACCTTTCAAACATTTTAATATCTACAGATGCTTACAAGAAAAAATAAAGGAAGGAAAAAAAGAGAAAATATAAAGAGAATTTTAAAGATTAAAAATGTTTAAATCTTTCCCTTTTTAAAGACCACTAATTCTCCAAAAAGCAATATCCTCACATAAAACATTCTGTATCATTGTAATTTCCCAACACTTCCCCAGACTTTTTGTTAAAGTCCAAATACATTTGCAAATGCAAAGCATAGAATCATTTACCATGATGTAACTGCCCACTCAGATCACAGTAGCCACCAAAACCTCTGATTTCCAAGTTGCTTATAAAATGACATATGATCCATCTTTGCTCTCTTCCTCTATTGCTCAGTTTACTCTTGATTTCTAACAGTATTTCCTTGTTGTCTGTCCTTTCTGCAGACCCTGAAGCCCCTTGTCTTTTCCTATTTTCACCATTTGCTTCAACCAGCAGTTCACTGGAGACCCATCCATCTTGTAATGCCTAAAGTGACAGATGCTCTCAGGAACCACCACACTGCTGAGTGAACAAAAGATAACATCACCTCTAGGAACTCCAGAGAGAAATACAACTGCAACCTCAAGACAGGGGCTGACTTGACGGACATTGGACCATAAACCTCTCCTAAGCGAAAAAGAAAACAATTGCCACACACACACAAAAAAAAAAATCTGGCACAATCAAAGGCAGAAAAGAGTGATTATTTGTGGATTGCCTTTTCACTATGTGGCTCACTTTTCCCCCCTCAACGCTTTTATATTGGGGCAATTCACTTGCCAAGAGGGAAGAGAAGTTCCTGGGGGGAAAAAGCCTTTCTCAAGTATCTTCTTTTATTCAACAATATCCAAAGTGAAATTCATTCACATGTGTGTTTCAGTTAATCCAAGGCTTAAGAAGATGCAGAATTCCTAAAGCTGATGTGTCTTGATCACATAAAGCAGTATCTGGACTCAGAAATGCTGACTCAATTCTACTGCTGTGAAAGGCATACACATGCTTTGCAAATTAAAAATACATTAGAAATTAAAAAGCAACATGTGATACAATGTCAACAATATGTGTAGCTCATAAAAAAAGCTCACTATTCATTCATCAGACAGCCTCCAATTTGGGTTAAAAAGACAGTTAACGAGGATTCTGGGAAGGACTACAGATCAAGTCTTCTCTAACAAAGGAAAGGTCATTTTAACATCTCCCAGCAACAAACTAATGACAGGGACGCTATAGATGTAGAAGACTCTGCTTGATGCTATCTAGTATTCTTTGTTTTTGTTTTTAAAAATACCTTATTTAAAATCTTCATTCAGCAACAGGAAAATTTAAACTCTAACATCTATTTTTATTTCTAACTTTAGATAAATACAGTGAAGGGAAATTTTTAAAGAACAGAAAACAAAAACTGACTTGGAAGGCAATCAAGAGTATTGTGTGATCAATGTCGATTATGGAGATTAACAACCCGTTTTTACAAAGGATATCAAGCACCACACAGGAAAATCTCTGATGCAGCTAAATACAATATCATTTTCAAACAGAGTAAGTGATACCAACATCTGTTAAATCTAAAATAAAGAGTCAAATGCTCATGAAAAGTTCTGTCAACAGTATTTCTAAGAAGAAATGTAAGGATTTACAATGGCATTTCTTTAAGACATTTAAAGTTTTCATTAAAATATTTGTACAAAAAGCCTTTAAATTATAATTTTTTAGAGTCACTAATGACTCCTCTCATCCCCATTTTACTAAAAAAAATTTAAGAGATTTTATATCTTGTGTTTGAATTATTTGTAGAATAAAAAAATTTTCAATTTGATCAATCAACATATCTTTTTCTTAACATTTTTTATGTCTCCCTTATTTCCTTAAACACTTCAGTGTACCTGAGCAAATAAGACAGTACAAATATTTTACAACCTCACAATGTTCTGGTTTTTATTTTATTCTGGCCAAACAGAACACATACAAAATAATTTACTAAATATGTAAAATTACATAACTCAATGGGAAAAAGATTAAATAATTATAGACTGTTTATCAATATATAAAGGACTTGTTCTAATATAGACTTGATCTTTAACTAGACAATTTGAACACACTGACCTTAAGTAACCCCCAAAACTCCTAATCCAAAAGTACCACATCCTCAACACTTTCAAACTTTGACATTAATACCAAGAAAGAGTGGTGACTTTGGAATGACAGTTACATTGCAGAAGGCTTAAAAAAGACCCAATTAAATGACCTACTTTTAAACACAATAGGATCGATATGCATGCAGGAAAAGTACACCCCAGTGGAAAGTTCTTATTGCCTGATTGATCAAAAACAAAACAAAACTTTTCCTTTTTTACGGGCCCCTTCCAGATCAGTCAGTGCCAGAAATCTACACAGGGAAAAAAAAATCCATCAAAATGAAACCCTAAAAGGGTTTACCCTTCACCATCCTATTTGCACTTCAAAAACCTGTAAGTCCTTCGGTTAAAGCCCAGGGCTGAACCATTTCAATAATAAGAGAGGTGGCCAGCAGTGATTTATCTCCCATTTGGCCTCTGGACAGAGCTGTAATGTCTACCAAGCTTCCCTTCAGTGACTCGAACCCTCCCCCAAGTTTCAACCTTCATTTGTGCAGCTTTAGATCTGCAATACCTTATAAACAACTCGTATGTCCCTTCCAATCAGATGCAAGAATAATCTGTAACTCAAGATTTGGGTACATTTTCCTGGCAATGCTTCAATGCTGAGTAATCAGAGTGTTGAAAATACCAGGTAAAATTTCAAGTTTTACAAGTCGAAGAAGGAAATCTTCCCTAACATTAGATTCTCTCTTCTCACATGTTAATTGTGAGAACTTCTTAAATGTTTTCCAGTTTATACCTTCATATCCTTTATATTTTGGGCCACATCAGGCAACTTCCTGCAGTGGTGTTCGTCTAAATCCTTGCATTGTAAAATATCTTAACACAAAAAAGTGGAGATTTCACAGGTCACAAACTTCTGGGTCAAAAGACCTTAAAAACAGATAACAGACCACTCTGACTCAACTGATTTATTATACCCTTGTTATCAAATATGTACTATAACTGTCATCACACACGCACACAATTTTCCTCTAGTAAAATAAACACCAAACTATGTCAACAGTTATTTAAATTGAAATACAGGTCCCAGAAGTTACTAAATGTGAAACACAGTGAAAGAAATTATTCCTTAAAAAGGAAGGATATTTTGTCATGAGGCATGAATTCTCCATTTCAAAATTATGTTCATGCTTCCTAATATAAAGAGAATGAAAAATATATGCAGCCTTTTCCCTACCTGTTAACTGTTTTCTATTTTTCTCATTGATTCTTGATAAATTCCATCTGAATGCCATATTCACAATTTGCACTAACTGATCCCACTCTAGCAATTACAGTTCACAAGTTGAAAATTATCAGGCTATTTCACTAACTTCATAAATCAGATAGTCCACAAATACAATTATATTTCATTTAAACCTAATATCAGTGAAGAAAAGTTTAAAAGAATAAAATTAAATATATGGCTGATAGTTAAACATACATGAAATACAAATTTTTGTCAATTAAAAGAAAGAAGTATTTATGTTTTTAGAGATATTTACCAATATGTCTTCCACTTAAAAATACACCACTAACATTCTTATACTTCACTAGCAAATATTTTCCATTTTCAGAGCTCCAAATACTGCAAATTCTTAAAAAAACCTACCCTCACAGGAGATGACTTTATTGTGTGCCACCAGATCAATGAACCTCAGATTTGTATTTAAGATAATGTAAAAATTCAAACTGTTTATATAAATCAGGAAAACTAGCTGAAAAAAACCCTGACATTAATTTTTATGTCACAGAAACAAACTTTGGCACTAATAACAATAATCAGGAAAACAAATTTCTTAACCTACTACATGACATTTTAAAATAAAGTTTCCTCAGAGAATCAACAAGAATAATTGATTCACCACAGAGGAAATATTCAATCTGCATTAAATATTTATTCAGTGCAATAGGTTATTAGGTCTATTTAGACCTCAAAGAAGAAATAGTTCCTGTCTGATAGGAATCAGGTCTTGAGAGAATTGAATGGAGATGAGAAGTAGTTCCTCATGTCATAACCCTCTATTTAAAATGACAATGCTAAAAATTGAAGATGTGCTATAAAATGTATATTACTACTTTGAAATCCAATACAAAGAAAGTGATACTTAAGAAAGTATTAATTTCAACAAAGTCTGACAGAGTAAGCAACCTGATTTTTTCTTTGAATGTGCAAGGTTTGTAGTTACCAACTCTTTCACTCTATATACTCATCACCTGGGCCTGTTTCCTACTCATAAAATGGGAGATAAAAGGTAATATGTTTGTAGATTGAAAGTACTATGATGGTAAAAGATGGGGAAGAGATTCCATTCATAATAGCAACAATAAAAACCCAGGAATCATTCTTAATGACATACATGTGATAACATCATTTTCTAAATTGTCAAACTTTATGTAGGTGATCTAAGTGAAAACTTACTCAAAAAAAATATGCTGAGTTCCTTAAAGAGAGGCCTAATCACTGTAAAAATATCTCTCTGAAAAAAAATAATAAACAATACAGTTCCAATCAAAATATCAGTAGAATTTTGGGGGGAACATTATTAAAGCATCAATTCATAAGAAAGATCAAAGAAAAGATGGAAGAAAACTTTTCATAAAAGATTATAAGAGGAGGTGAATCAAAATAAATGTTCAATCATGTTACAAAGAACGAGCTTTTGGCCATGTGGCAATCATGTTACTATATTCAGTAACATATTTCAACTCTTATCTAAGACATTCTCTTGGTAGATTTCTTGAAACTTTCCTTCTGTCAGACTTCATCTCACAAGTTTTCTGGTTTTTCTTCCTCCCTCTGCTGCTTCTCAATTTCCTCTGCACTCCTATAATACTATGTCCAGCAAAGAAATGTTGGTATTCACAGGGCTTTGTCTGCGGTGGCCATTTTCCAAGGGGGCCTCAATGATTTTCACCTCCTGTGTAATCCCCTCTCACATAGAGTCAGGCCTGACTTATGTGATCAATAACATATTGAACAAGTGACAGTGTGTGATTCCCAAGGTCATAAAAAATGTTGCAGTTTTTGCCTTGGCCTCTTGGATCACTTGCTCTAAGAGAAGGCAGTCACCATGCTGTAAGGACACTCAAGCCGCTTTATGGGGTCCTTATGGGTAGGAACTGAGGCCTCCTGCTAGGAGCCAGCACCAACTTGCCTAATTGTTTTCCTTGCCTCCTCTCTGGCACCCTTCAATCACTTCTCTGCATTGCAGTGCAAATATAATCATGTCAACTCTTTGCTAAAGCCCTTCATGATTCTATATTGCTCTGAGGATAAAAATCAATATTGTAAATATCCCTGCCTATCTCTCCAGACTTAGCTTGCACTGTTTTCTTCCTAAACACTATGCTCCAGCAATACTGATCAACCTTTAAATACTTATGTTCCCTCTGCCTGTAATACCATCCATCCTATCTTTTACTTTTAGCTAGTTAAATCTTTCATTCTTTTTTAAAATTTTTATTGTATTTTTTTCCATTAACACTTAACCCCCTTACTTACTCTCCCCTACCTCCACCCAACTCCCCCCACCCCCAGCAATCTCCACACTGTTGTCCATGTCCATGAGTCCTTTTTCTTTTCTGCTCCATCCCTCCATCCTCTAACCCCTGCCCCCCCCCAAACTGTCAGCCTGTTCCCTATCTATGAATCTGTCTCTGTATTGCTTGTTGTTAGTCCAGTTTGCTCATTAGATTCCACATATGAATGAAATCATATGATATTGGTCTTTCTCTGACTGGCTTATTAATAAGCACAATGTTCTCCAGGTCCATCCATGCTGTTGCAAAGGGTAAAATTTTCTTCTTTTTTATGGCCAATTCCATTGTGTAAATGTCCCATAGTTGTTTTATCCACTCATCTACTGATGGACACTTCAGCTGCTTTCAAATCTTGGTTATTGTAAGTAACACTGCAATGGACATGGGGTGCTTATTTTCTCTCAAATTAGTGTTTTGAGTTTCTTTGGATTAATCCCCAGATATGGAATCACTGGGTCATATGGCAGTTCCATTTTTAATTTTTTGAGGTACCTCCACGCTGTCTTTCACAGTGCCTGTACCAATTTGCATTCCCACCAACAGTGCAAAGGGTCTTCCCTTTCCCCACATCCCCTTCATTCTTTACATCTCAACTCAAGCACTGCTGCCCTGATTCCCTCATCCCTTTACTAAAAGCTCTCATAGAACCTTATTTCATCTCCTTCCTTACAATTCACTCACTTTTGAGCTATAGAATTTGTATCATCAATTGATTAATGTTTGCCTTTCCTATTAAATTCTGAGCTATATGAAGGTAAGGACTATGTTTTTCTGTTTTGCCTATTATAAAATCATAGAACCTATTGTGATGCTTCCTACCCAGTAGGCACTCAAAAATATTGTCTGAATAATTTTATAATTTAAAATGAAGGCCAGCACAAGAATGAGAAGCTCCTTGGTGACAGTACAAAAACACTTTATATTATCTATAAGAATTAATATGATAATTGAGGCATTAAAAACTAAAAAGAAGAAATTATTCATTTAATGATATTGAAATGGTCAACAATTTAGAAAGTAACAGCTAATTAAAACTTATATTAAACACTAGTAATGAATTCCAGAGAGAAAAATATTATCTATACTTAAATACATTTACAAGCCCAACCACATCAAACCACATAAAAACTAAGAGAAAGAAGAATTAAAAATGTATTATACTGACAATTTATCATGTATCAACATTTATTATAGTATCATAGTGAGAAATTAGCTTTCTAATCCTAGCAATCACAAAGAATGGACTGACAGATTTGATTGGTGAAAACATAAAACTTCTGTGTATTTAACATCTAAAACAAATAAAAAGAAAAAATGATCAGCTAAGAAAAAGGTTTCTAGCTAGTAAAAAAGTTAATGACTATTATGATTAAAATAAAATAAAACATTAATTCCTCTACCTTTGGGAACAACCTAATATCCCATAAATAGGAAAAGAATTAAGCACATTATAGTAACATTAGTAACCATTACCATTTAATGAGTACCTACCATGTACCTCACATACATGTTCCTACTTATCCCTCACAAATTCATCCACAATGGAATACTATGAAGCTATAAGAAGTATATTTTTGACATAGAATATATACATAATACATGAAATGTAAAATATGTTATAAAACTTTATAGTTTATTTGGTTTTTTACATAAAACAATATGTAACATGGTGACTATGCAGCATGATGACTATAGTTAATAATACTGTACTGTATTGAAAGTTTCTAAGAGAGTAAAGAAAAGTCCTCATCATAAGAAAAAACAAATTTTATAACTATGTATGGTAATGAATGTTACCTAGATTTATTTGTGGTAACCATTTTGATATATATATAACAAATATCAAATGATTAGGTTGTGCACCTGAAACTAATATAATGTTATATGTCATTTAAACCTCAATTTAAAAAAACAAATTGGTCCCATTTCTATAAGGAAAAAACATATAAGTAACCTGAAAAGAGAGAGAGATAAATCCAAACAGTCTGATATAAATCATAAAAACACTGGGTGATATGATTATAGAATGTAAGTTTTTCTTTATATTTATTTTTCTTTTTTAAAAGATATTTATTTATTTATTTATTTATTTTTAGTGAGAGGTGACGGGAGGGAGAAACAGAGGAGGGAAAGAAACATCAATGTGTGGTTTCTCATGCGCCCCCTACTGGGGACCTGGCCTGCAACCCAGTCATGTGCCCTGACTGGTGACCCTTTGGTTCACAGGCCAGCACTCAGTCCACTGAGCCACATCAGCCAGGGCTACTTATTTTTATTTTCAATTTTCTACAATAAAATTTTACATACATTGCAAACTTAATTAAGCCCTATATTCTTTTATTATTATCATCATCATTATTACTATCTTTATTGACTTTGAATATTTGGTAGTTGTGAAACAAACTTCTCATCTGACAAGTAGCATATTACCTTTCCACACTGTAGGTTTATTGTAGATAAATGTACAGTGATAAATAGTTTATGCCAGTGCACATAGCAAAGACTACAAATAAATACAACTCACTCTTAATATGCCTGCATATATCATTTTTACTATCATAAGCCAGTGCACCTTTAAACTTATTTATAATAGCTTGCTTACGTGGAACTTTGAAAAATTTTTCAATAACAATATAGGAAGTAGTCCAAACTGATAACTCTTAAGATGAAACACAAATTTCACAACTAGTGTTTGAAAACTTTCATTAATTGTCTTTCTGTGCCTATTCAAACTTATCACCCATCATACTCCAAAACAGAACCTATTCTGATCAATTTGATTTTATTGCTGGTTCACTACAAATAAGCCTACATCCATCTAAGTGCCTTTGTTCAAGTTGTCTGTCCACTCTCCACTTAACTTTTCAGCCAGTCCTAATCCATTTCTTACTTTGCTCTCATTTATCTTTATTATTTTAACCCCCACAACACCTAGCACAGTTCTAAGTGTACAGCTGGCATGTAAGATATTATGATATCACAAATATTTTCAAGGTAAAACCTACCAATATTGAATCAGCATGGAAACTTTGCTTCTGTGGGTACTTAGAATATTTTTATTTTAAGGATTAAAAAATCCTTCCTTTTATTTTTTTTGATTAGATAATATATTCATCTGATTAAAAATCTAGCAGTAGAAAAGAATATGTAGTAGAAAGTGTTTCTTCAACTCTTGTCCCACAGTCTCCTGTCACAGGAAACCACTTTTATCGGTTTTAAATATGTGTGTGTATGTATATATACACACGTACACACAAATGAATGTGTATATATACATATATACATATGTATATAAATATGTATGTGTATATATACACATACACACACTTAAGATTTTTTGAATGTATATATGAGTAAAGACAAATCAAACACATTCACTCTTTTGGACATTGCTATTTTAAGCTTAAAAAATATTTTGGAGAGCACTCTATATAAGCACATAAAAATCTTCCTCATTCTCTTTTGTAGTTTCAAAAAATTCCCTGGCATGTATATAGCATGATTATTTTAAACTAGTCCCTTAGTGTCACAAAATTAATTTCCAATTTTTGTTATTACTCATGATATTGTAATAATCAACTCTGCATTGATTAATACACACTAATTTAGCACTTGTCAGTTAAATGCCTAAAAAGTGAAACTGCTGGGTCAAAGGATATATGCAGGTTTAATTTTGTTAAATATTGCCAAATTGTACTTTTTTTTTTAGCAGACACAAAGCAGTCTTCATTTCAACCACACATTAGAAACATTTTAAATTACCATTTAGCTCCTCTAAGGTCTACATCAAGTGGTAAAATGCCAAGAGCACAGAAAACTGGATTAGAGGGAATTCTGGTTATGAGGCACTAGGTGAGAACTGAACTAAGGGTTGAACCAATTTACACTCCCATGAGCAATTTATGTAACCCCACACCTTCAACAACATAGAATATTATCTACTTTTGAATCTCTGACAGATGAAAAATGATATCTCAATGTAGTTTTGATCTGTATTTTTCTCATTATGAATGAAACAGTATCTTTTCAAATGTTTAAAAGTTCTTGAATTTCAGCCCTGACTGGTAAGCTCAGTTATCAGCATCGCCCCACAAAATGGAAGGTTGCTGGTTTAACTTCTGATCAGGGTAACTACCTGGTTTGTAGGCTGATCCCCAGCTGGGGTGCGTAGGAGAGGCAACCTAATCAATGCTTCTTTCACACTTCGATGTTTCTTTCCCTTTCTTTCCCTACCTCTTCCCTCTTTCTAAAAATAAATAAATAAATAAAATCTTTATTAAAAAGTCATTGAATTTTATTCTCTGAAATGTCTAGTCTTTATCCATTTTTCTATGTGGTTGTTGGTTTTATACTTGACTTGTAAAAGCTCTTTATGTATTAAAGAATTTTTTCCTTTGTGTATGATATGAGTTGCAACATTTTCCCCAGTTTGCCATTTTGCCTTTTGGCTTTGCTTATGGTGTTATTTTTCCATGCAGTTTCGATTTTCATATATATAATCATATTTATCAAATTTTTAAATGTCAAGCAGTTGCATCAAAACACAGAACTCACTTTACCTGTTTAAATAATCTACATAAACTAGTGTTATAGTTTCCAGAGGCATTAAGAAAGCAAAGAAGTGAAATAGGAGGGAAGAGAGGTAAGAAAAACAAATCTAAATAAACAGAATCCCAAAACACTTTTTTTTTTTCAGTTTAATAAAGGGATTTTACAAACAAAATAGAAACAGAGGCATGGATAAATGGAACAGACTGACAGCTGTCAGAAGGGAGGGGGATTAGCCAAAGAACATATATGCATAACCCATAGAGAGGGAAGGGGTGAAGGCTAGGTGGAGATGGGCAAAGGTAGGGAAAATGAGGACATCTGTAATAGTGTCAATAATAAAAATAAAAGAAAAAAGGATTCTAAAGATTTTTCAGTTTACTGATCATTTTGTAAGGGGAACAAAATAGATATTTCCACCCTACCCTACCCACTGTAGCTTTTGCAAAGGGCATAAACACACACACACACACACACACACACACACACACACACTCCAAATAAGGAGAATATTGGAGAAGGAGAATGGACAAGGTGAGTCTGAAGTAGTCAGCAGAAGCCTGGGATGAAGTTTTTTATTTAGTAGCTTTTAATCCTAGAAGAAATAGAAATAACATCTTCTTGGCCATTCTTTTTCTAAATTTTGGACTTTAAGTTAGTGGAAGAGCTGCATACTTCTGGTAGAGGGGAGAGGACCCTGGACCAAAAACAAAACAAAACAAATATTGTCTTTTCCCAACAAGGATATTAATGAATTTTCCCCCTCCACACTCTAAATTCCCACTACCAACCCTTCCCCCACATTCTACACATGTTCCACCTTCTTTAATCATTGCCTGAAAAACATGAGATCCAATCAGTTGTTTATTATTGTCTTTGCTGATGACTCCTACATCTATATGATTGGCTATAACGTCTTCTCTGAGTTGCTGCTGTCTCCTTCACCTCAATAAGTCAACTCAACATATCCAAATATATGTCCATTACAAAACTCATTCTTATAGTAAAAGCTATCTCTATTTCCTGATTTCATTATTTTCACTGATTCACTTAGAAAATAATGTGAAATGTGCGAGGAAGGATGATAAAGGCAGTTTTAAATCTAAAAGAGATCCCAATCTAGAGGTGAAGACAGATCTATAAATGTGTAAATATTCAGTAGAAGTAGGAACAAAGTACTATAAAAGCACAGAGAATGTAGTGATTCTGTTTGGAGAAATAAAGAAAATATCAGATGAGAGAAGACATTTGTAGCTTTAATGGATATATCAAACAGAATTAGGAGGACCTCATACCAACTGAGCTCACTGCTGGGGGTTGGAGACTGAGTTGCAAAAGAATAGAAAAGTAGATTGGGGCCAGTCTGTAAGTGATCTGATATGTCAAATAAAAAATTTAAATTTAATCCTAAAAGCAGGAGAAAGCCAATGGAAGTTTTAGAAAAAATGAATTAACATAATCAGATTTTTAAAAAATGGAAGGTAACTCTGAGAATACTATGAAAATTGAATTAGATACCAGATCAACTCTTTCTGCAAGAGTCTAGGAAGAGGTGATGGGATTGCACATCATCGTAGGTGAAAGAAACAGAGAAGAGAAACCCTTTCGGTAAGTATTTAGAAATGGAGGACTCCAGCTCAGGAGTAAGGACTGAACAAACAGACCCTGGAGGCAGATGGCTGCCACACAGATTGTTGATATCAGTAGTGGTGAGGTTACCTAGGAATTGCTTCTGTAGAGAAAGGATGTGGAATAAGAGGGTTGATCAAGCAGGGAAGCCTGAGAAACACTGTCATTGGAGAGTCAAGCAAAGGAAGAGGAAAACCCAGCAAAGCAGATGGAGAAAGAGCAGTAGAAGCAGGAAGGAAACCAGAAACCAATGGGTTTGCGAAAGTCAAGAGACAGCAGAGTTTGGAAGAATGGGAGGTGGTCAACATTTTCAACAGGTAAGAGAGGTCAAATAGGATCAAGAATGAAAATGTGTCATGGCATGTAGCAATTACCCTTTCAAGAAGTATGGTGAACTAGGGTGGTAAAAAGTTGGTAGCTGTAGGAAAAAAGAATAATTAATTAGAAGGAGGGATGCATATAGGATAATGTTCTTCCCTCAAAGCAAAGGGATGGTACAGAGGAGTAGAGATGATTAATTGAATAAGGTCCTAGAAGGGGTAAGAAGGGAGCAAGGGAAAGGATGGAAGCCACACATGGATGGCAGAACTACATGGCAGGATCCCCAATGGCAGCAGAGATGCTTTATCAGCCTTAGAAATTTGCCTCCAAACTTTGTTTATGTGGGGAAGAAATAAACTTCCAAGTTGCTGTTTGGTGTTTCCTGTCATTTGCAGACAAATGTAATCCTAACTGATACAGGAGAGAAGGGTGTTGAAAAAATAAGCAAGCACCTCTCTGAAACAGCACAGGATGTTCAGAAGACAAGACCAATCTGGCATTACTAGACTACCACTAGTGAAGGACGGAGTGGTAGGAAAGGAAGATGAAAATGTAGGCCCAAGTGTGAGGAGTTCAGACTGGATCCTATAGATAAAAAGTAGCCACACAAAAAGGAATTAAGCAAAGGAATGACATGTTCCCATTTCAGCTTTGAATAGATTCCTCTAGTGGCAGGCTGGAAATGGATCATTAGCAACTGGTGTCTAATGACATGGGCAGGCGATTCACGATGAAGCCCAGGTCTCTACTGTGCATTGCTTTTCTCTCCCCCTACTGTTAGTACTTCCATTCAAACATGCCATTACCTCATGCATTCTTTCAACAAATATTTATTGAGTGCCTCTTCTGTCCTAGGTCCTGCAGATACAATGGTGAACAAGATAGAAATGGTCTTTGCCATCAAAGATCTTAGTTAGGGATACCAGTGCTGAAAGTTTCATATTTGGTATCTCTTTTAATCCTCAGAACCCTATGATGTAAGCATTATTATTATCCCAATATTTCAGATGAGGTAATCCAGTCTTAAGAAGTTTAATAATTTCCCTCCCAGCACCAGGGTGGCAGCTTGAAAGGCACCAGTGGTACACAGGGAAAAACTGAAGTGTCTGGCATCAAGGAGAACAGAGGCCATTGTCCCTTTGCTAAATCCTCCCCGCACAGAGTAAACTGATGTCATATTTGAGATTCCAACAACTTGGCTAACACTGTTTGACCCACCTTGGAGATCCACAGAGCCTCTGCCCCACCAAATTTATGGCTTAAGCAAATTGCTTTTCCATAAGAATTGCTGGTCTTGGCTCCCAAATCCTATCAAACAATCAACAGCTGGCTTCAGTGAGCCATTGAGGCAGCCAGATTAAATTCACATTGTGGCTAGTCCTGGGAATCTCTAAACTCAGCACAAGTAGCAGCCATCTCAGATTGATTTACAGCTCAGGCAGGGTGCCCCAGGCAAAACAAAGGTGGGGGCCGACTTTGGCCTGCAACACATGGGAAACCCAAGGGACTGCACAACCAGTAATGGCTACAGGGCCATGTCAGAACACCACCACCTGGCCACTGCACAGCTGATCCTTCACGGAGGGCGGAGGTTGGTGGTCAGTGGTCACAGCCAGTCCTTGTAGCTGACTGGCCTGGGTAAATCCCTCACATTGATCTGCCAACAGAAACCAAATCTCAACTAGAAGAGGAGTGTATACTAAATGAACATGAAGGGTACACCTCTAGTACCCACACTGGGGGATAGTGGAGGCTGTGCCACTAGACCCTACGGGACACGTACTACATTAGGCCACACTACCAAGGCACAGAGTCAAAGCAGCTCTACCTAGTGCATAGAAACAAACACAGGGAAGCTGCCAAAATGAAGAGAGAATGAAACGTGGCCGGAAGGAACAGATCAAAACTCCAGAAAAAGAGCTAAATGAAATGGAGTTAAGCAATCTATCAGATGCAGAGTTCAAAACACTGTTTATAAGGATGCTCAGGTAACTTAATGAGGACCTAGGCAGCATAAAAAAAGACCCAGTCAGAAATAAAAGATACACTAATTGAAATAAAGAACAATTTACAGGGAAACTACAGTAGAGTTGAGGAAGCCAAAGAATAGAATCAATGATTTGGAATATAAGCAAACAAAAAACAACCATAGAGAACTATAAGAAGAAAAAAGCATCCAAAAAATGAGGATAGTATAAACAGCTTCTGGGAAAAAAAAGAAGTTTAATAATTTGCTGAAGACCACATGGATAGCTAGCTGATAAGTGTGGTGCCAGGAATCAGACACAGAATCATCTTACTTTAAAGCATGTTTTTAATCACTTGATTAATCACTATGTTATGTCTCATGTAATTGTATACAATATGTTAAGTAGTATCACTACAAATACAGCGATTTGGATTATTGCAGCTTCCTAACTGGACATTCTTTCTACATTGAGCATGTTCCAGCCAGGCAGTTTTTCTAAAATGCAAGTTCAGCTGGATGGTGGCACTTTCTCAGATTAAGGGCACTCTGAGAAGGAAGATGGGGTTTTGAATGGAAGGTGATACATTCAAGTCTTAGATACATTGATTTTGAGATGGCTGTGACATATCCAAATGGATATATCCAGCAGTAATTTCATAGATGAATCTGAAATTGAGGGGGAAGCAGGGTTGGAGATAAAAGCACTTGGCATTGTTAGCTGAAATCAAGGCAACTATTGAGACTCTTCAGGGGCTTCTGGAAAAGAGAGGAGCAACCTGCTGAGAAAAGGGCAGTGGTTTCAGGCCTAAAGAGAACAGAGATTTGTAATAACTGATCAGAGGAAAAGGAAAGGGAATCAGCCAAGGGCAGTCGAAGATATAATTAAGTTATATTTAGGGTTAGGATCAACAAATTTATAGTGATATCAGTCTATGTGGTTGAGAGATTTTCCACAGTAGCAATCATTAACTCAAAAATAGGAAAACTTGCCAAAATTTTATTTTACTAGTTCTTTTCTCCCAGTCTGACTTAAGGCCTTCCTTACCTGTGAGTTCCCAAAGCATCCTGAATTTACCCTTGACCTGCTGTGAACACTTGACCTACCAGGTTCCACTTAAGTCCCTCTGCCTTTGGACTTTGAAATCCTCAAAAAGTCCTTTGAGATTTTGAAAACCTGTTTTTTAAATCATTTTTATTCCCAGCAACCTGCACAGCACTATTTATACATTTGTTCTATCTCCAGGTTAAACTGAGCGACAGAAACTGTGACTGCAGTTTTGCAGAAGCATCATTTCAGTTCAATGCTCACGCGCAGCATGTCCATATTAAACATTTGTGGGATTGGACTGACTTTAATCTGGAAGCTAAAATGTAGAAATTAACCAACTATCTAATACTATTAAGCAGTGATTTTTTTAAGCTTTCAGACTTGGAATAAACATTACCTCCTCTTAACCTTTCATTCTCTGTTTTTCATTAACAGGAAATTAGGGCAGCACCACCATTGTACATGCCATTGTGTCTTTGGAGTTTGGGCCTTACTGGCAGCTCTATGGAGTCTGTGACCATGGATGAGCTCCTAAGCATTTCTGGGCCTTGTGAGTCCCTGTTAATTAAACTCAAGTGACTAGACACGATAATTGCTGATGTCCCTTATCACTCTAAAATCCAAAGTGTCTATGACCTCTGGAAGACCTCTAACCTACACCTGAGAACTACTGCCTCATAAAGAGCAGTTAAAACATGGGTTCCATGTTTCATTACTGGAAAATGAGCAAATAAATCCTCTTCCTATAAAACTGAGTTAAATCCTCTTCCTATAAGTCCTCTTCCTACAAAGCATATATTACTTCAAAAATGATGCTATGGATACTTTATATTTAATTATGGCTTTGACTGCTGGTTAAAGCATTTTATCAGGTGCAAGTTTGTTTTTCCACAGAAGGTTTACCCAAAAAGCAAGTGAAAGGGTACCACAGTTCACTTTGGTAGTAAAAAGGGCAGAAAGCTGGAAGAATATGAAACATTACCTTGTAAAGGCAATATATGAGAGGCCTACAGCCAACATCATACTCAAAAACTAAAACATGGGCAAAAACTAAAATCTTTTCCACTAAGATCAGGAACAAGACAAGGGTGTCCACTTTCACCACTTCTATTCAATATAGTATTAGAAGTCTTAGCCACAGTGATTAGACAAGAAAAGGAAATAAAAGGCATCCAAATTGGAAAGGAGGAAACAAAACTATCATTGTTTGCAGATGACATGATAGTGTACATAGAAAATCCTATAGACTTGGCCACCAAAAAACTGCTTGACCTAATAAATGAATTTGGCCAAGCAGCAGGATACAAAGTCAATATCCAGAAATCAAAGGCATTTTTATACACCAACAATGAAACAGCAGAAGCAAAAGTCAAGAAAAAAACTCCCATTCGATATAGCACAAAGAAAAATTTTACCTAGGAATAAACCTAACCAAGGAGGTGAAAGACCTGTATGCAGAAAACTACACAACACTGAAGAAAGAAATCAAGGAGGACACAAAAGGAAACATATATCATGTTCATGGATCGGAAGAATTAACATCATCAAAATGTCCATACTACCCAAAGCAATTTACAGATTCAATGCAATACCTATTAAAGTACCAATGGCATATTTCACAGATGTAGAACAAACACTTCAAAAATTTACATGGAACCATAAACGACCTCGAATAGCTGCAGCAATTTTGAGAAAGAAGAGCAAAGTAGGAGGGATCCCAATACCTGATACCAAACTGTATTACAAGGCCACTGTAATCAAAACAGCCTGGTACTGACATAAAAACAGGCAAATGGACCATTGGAAAAGATCAGAGAGCCCAGAAAAAAACCCAAGTCTCTACGGTCAATTAATATTTGACAAAGGGGGCAGCAACATAAAATGGAGTAAAAATAGCCTCTTCAACAAGTGTTGTTGGGAGAACTGGACAGCTACGTGCAAAAAAATGAAACTCGAGCACCAACTTACACCATACACAAAAATAAATTCAAGGTGGATAAAAGATTTAAATAAATAAAAAAAAGAAACATCACCTTGTATCTCATATGTACCTTGGTAACACTTTCCTTTTTATTTTAGATGAGCAACCAAAGAGTGTAAGTAACTTACTCAAGATTGCAGAAGTATGAAGTAGCTGGTACTAGTATCCAAGGCTCCCAGTCATAAACTTCCTTTGTTTTAAAACAACCAACTTAGTTAAAAATCTCCTGAAAGACAAAAACAGATGAAGGTGAAATGCCAGTTGGTTGAGTTTAAACAGAAACTCTACTTTGTTCTTTCTAGGTTCAATAATAAACAATTCTAGTGATTGGTGTAAAAGGCTGGCAGATGAAACACTCTGACTCCTAAACAAAAATATTTGTATTTTTGCATCACAGTTAGTAAATCAGTTGTAAAAATTAAGTAAATGGAAAATAAGGAGAATTAGCAAACCCAGGCAACAATTTTCCTTCACTCTTTTGGAAGACAGACTGAAAAAAACCCCAAAAAAACAAAATCCCTGTGGCTCCCGTCATTAGATCCAGGGTGGTGAGTCCCATTGTAAATCCCACTTATAAAGGCTCATGGCTACCTGCAGAGCCTAGGAGTACCAATCACATTAGCAAAGACACCAGATGACCGAAGGAAGCCATGAAGGTCTGGCAAAGCTAGTAAACAAAAGGCAGCATTCCAAATGAATGTCATTGCTAGTGTCTGCATTGTAAAATGCTTGGATTTCAGAATCCTAAAGCAGACTAGCTGAAGGCAAAAAAAGATTCAAATAAGATACAAAGAACTTATTTTGACACATTAAGAAATTAGCTTCATTAGATCATCAGGTACTTCAGTATAGTTATTTTTTAAAAAAATCTACCTAAGTTGCGTTTGAAGAAGTGAGGCCTAGGAGAACAGGGACCTAAAAATGATTCTTGAATACAATGTGTTCATAACCAAAATTCATGACCCAGCTTTTTCCCTTTTAATCCTCTTGACATTTTAAAGGCCTGTAATGACTTTAAAATTTGTTACACACATCATTTCAATTTTACCACCCTGATCATAAGTGCTATTTTAAATACCAACCAGAAAAACTCAGATCTCTCCAACTGTAAGTGATTTTTCTTCCATATTGTTGCATCATTTACAAAGAAAATAAGTAACACTTTTGGGTATGAATTGCCAAAATGAAAAAAAGCAAAGCATTAGGTTTTGGTACAATTTCCATTAGTTCACATGCCTGTTTTGCTTTTCTTGCAAAGTTTAAACTCATATACAACTTAGATGCTTAAATTTGAAAGTGTGGAAGAAAAACCTTTATTTTCATGAGGAGAGGGCTGACATTTGTTGTTTTCTTGGTTTTGTTTTATTTTTGAGGGGCAGGGAGGTTAGGGAATTATGTTCAATAAATTTAGTAACTTCCAATATTGTTTGCCAGTTTTATTCACTAAAGTATCCATATTGCTAAGCCAAATAACACTGATATAAAAATATAAATAATTACTTATTGAAGGTCCTGTAAGAAGACATGGGCACTGACACTTGTAATATTTGATCACATGAATTTCCAACATTTCCAGGTGTACACACCATCAATCATTCTAAAATTTTACAAATGTATTTGATACCCCCTTATCAGGAGCAGATAAGTAGATAGACAAAAATGGTTCTGATAATTTAAATAGTCCTAAAAGCCTAAAGCCAAAACTGTATAACAAGGTATTGTATAACAAGAACCTTTCCCTATAATTTCTAATTTTTGAAAATTAATTTCTCTTCATGCCTCCTCAGTTTTGTTGATTATTATAATCACCCCTCACCAAGAACAGAAGTACTTTAGCTCCCATACATTGTTTTGTCAAATCCTAACAGGGCCATCATGGGGCTGATGTCACCTGGGGCCTTCAAGATAGGTGAAAACTTTGACTTCATTTGCGCTCAAGTGGAAAAACACTGGAAATGCTCAATCAGTCTGAACTCTGAAAAACTTTTTAGCTTTACCATACCTCTAGGTTTAAAAGGATATAATAATAAAATTATGATAAGGTTTAAAATTTTTAAAATATTTACTTAAAAATATATGTCAGTCTTCCTTGTTTTGACAGAGGAAAAAGTAAATATGGAGATAAAGGGACATGTGGCTGAGAGACATTTCAAGTTGGTTGCAGAAGAGCAACACCCCTCCCTCCCCACCCCCAACCACCACCCAAAAAAACTCTCAACTGAAGAAACCGTCCTCAGTGTTGTGGCCTCTCTGGCCTTTTCAGTTTTGTCACATAGAAAGTGACAGAAATATGCCCTGTCAAGTCAGTAGCAGTGTATTTTCTCAGACAGCTCCTTATTTGCTGAGTGCCTAGCTGAGTTTCTCCTTTCATTGTCTCATCCACTCCTCCCTCTCTCTTTGATAGCCCAGAGGCAGGATCAAGAAGGGCCTGGCCTTTGCTGCTCCAATGAAAACAGTCAGTGTTTTGACTCTGAATCAAATCATGCTCTACTACTTTACAATCATGTGGCTTGAGGCTGGTTATCTCTAAAATGGGAATAATATCTCCTGCATTATAGGGTTATAAAGAACGTAATGGCATATATTAGGCAAACAATAAATCTTATAGTCTTCTTTATACAAATCCTTAACCACAGGAAAAATAATGCCTTCATATTTTATAGAGTTCTTTCATGCAAATTATCTCAGTTAATCTTTATAAGATTACCACACTCATAAGTAGCCAACTACTCAAATGCATTTCTCTGACTCCACAACCAATGTTTTTTTCTATTGTGCTGCTATGTGAGGGGTTTGTGGTGGTGGAGACCACATTATATTCCTATTGCATACACTTCTGTGGGTGGGGGTAGGGAGCATGAGCTGAACTGGCAGGGATCTCAGAAGCATGCAACAGAAGCAAAAAAAATAGATATACAATCAAATGAACCCATACCACTTAGTAGGCCAACTGCCAGAAGGATAAGAGGTCCTTGGGGTTCATCAATAAAGTATCCTTCATGGATCAAACAAGACAATGAGAATAAAAATGAAACAATTATAATGTCTTAGGGTCTAGTTCTTTATAGGAATGTGATCATTTTAGGTCAATCAAAGAAAAACTTATGAAAATAACAGACCTAAAAAATATTATATTCCTCTAAGGTTGAGAAAGTTTTCCTAACTGTCATTAAATACAACCAGCATTTAAATTAAACAAAATTTTCTAAATAATACCTTAGAGCTATACTGGGAGTTTTGATACACTTCATTTAATCCTTGCAATAACATTCTGAGATATATACTGTATTCATTAGATGAGAATACAGACTCCAGAAGACTGAGTGACTTGACTGATGAAATTTGCAGTGCTGAGGTTCAAACCTACATGCTTTATACCCTGTATGTTGTGTTCTTCAAGCTAAGTTACACTATGATCTCTAGAAAAGAATATGTGAAGTGGTCCAAACTATAATCCTAATTTTATTTAAAGCTCAAGGGAGAACTAAGGATTATTAGGTTGGTTAAATATGAGTTCATTTATACAAATTGTAAAAATCCCTAAATAGAGATTTCTGAGATCAGAATGACATCTGAAAAACACTGGCTGAAAGAGAACTGGCTGAAAACAATTTTTTAAGAGAACTGGCTGAAAACAATTTTTTAAAATCCTCACCCAAAGATATGTTTTTTTATTGATTTGAGACAGAGAGGGGAAGAGAGAGGGGGAGAGAAAGAGAAAGAGAAAGAGAAAGAGAAAGAGAAAGAGAAAGAGAAACATCGATGTGAAAAACATTGATGGTTTCCTCCCATACACTCCTGGACTATGTATAGAATCTGCAACCGAGGTATATACCCTGATTAGGAACTGCAACCTTTTAGTATATGGGATGATGTTCGAACCAACTGAGCCACCCGGCCAGGGCTGATTTGAAAAACAATTTTTAAAGTATTTCTGCTCTATTATTTAAATAAAACTAAAAGAAAATGGAATTTCTACCTCATTCTTATATGATTCTACACAATTAAATAAATTTTGACTTTAGAATTGGTATTTTTTAAACTTTAAATTTTCTAATATGAGAGATTTAAAACTTAACACAGAATAACAAAGTTTCATCCAGGAATAAGATACTTATTCTCTGTTATAACCTTTCATTCTATTACCTACCCTGGGAAAATTTTTATTGAGAAGAAAAATTTAAGGAACCTCTAAATGGAGCTAGGTCTGAAGCCCAGTGAATTGGCATGAATTGGAAGACAAAGTGCTCTTTATTTTTTGATAAAAAATGAAGAAACCAAGGGGAATCCTAGGAAGAAACAGCATGGAGAAACAGCAGTCACAGCTATGGATGGAGACAATCTACAGTCGAGTGAGGTGGAATGGGTCAGTCCTGCTTACTTGGGTGCCCAGAGAGGCCCTGAAAGTCATTCTGCTGGTCAGATGGTGATGATGGAAGTGGTGGAAGGTGCTGAATGGTAAATCAGGAGTCATAGTGAGGACGAATAGAAGGGGTGTTCCCATTTGTTTCAGCAACTGCTGTGGCATTTTCTGTATTTGACCCCAATGTAACAAAATAGAAAGCCTGGTTGCAATTACTACTGATTTTTCCTGATAAAACCAATGTGGATACTGAGACACCTTTTCAGTTTAGAATCAGAGATCGATGGTTTGCACAAAGTCTAATTTAAAAGATGGATCAGTGTAACCTGAAGAACGTGTTTACTGTGTTGATTCCTTATTCTCTCTTTCAGAGGTTTAAGAGTCACTGGTTCTAAGGAAGGACTCAGGAATCTGCATTTTGAATAACACAGAAACAATTGCCAGTTTTAGCAACCCTAATCCCAAATGATTTTATGACATCAGAGTTTGAAAACCATTTATTTGAATTAAAAAGAAGAGAAGAGATTGAAATTGTGTATAATTATTAAACAGGATACTTGTTTGTAACAATTAACCAAACATTAAAAAGAAGGGAAAAAAACTTTGCAGTCTGATTTTAGGACTAGATACTTGTCTACCTTGTGCTTCAATCTCCTGCTTTGGAAAATGTAAACAAATCAATAATGGTGCCTACTAATCTCATTGCCAAGGAGGTCCTTAAGAGCACAAGAGAGTTAGGAAAGGACATTTTGCCATGACAACAGCAACGTGCTCCTGGGATAAGCATCACATCTACCTTCCACCAATTTTTGGGTGCCTGTGGCCTTTGACCTTTACCTGTTCCTTTCAGGTTGGCCCTATGGAGAAACTGAAGCTTAAAAAAAATTAAACATTGTTTATCAACTAGGTTTTCACTGTAAAACCTTAAAAAAATCAATCATTTGGAGCATTAAAAACAAACATAAGAATTCCAATATCTTCATAAGAAATACTGTTCTCATAAAAATACTTGGGATGACACTTTATTTAAAATGCAAAGAAAAAACCCCAGTTCCTCTATGTTTTGTATTCTACTTTTCCCCTCAGAAATGGCTTCTGACTTCCAGCCAAGATGGAGGCGTAGCCAGACACGCTGTGTCTCCTCTCACAACCAAGATTAAGGACAACAAAAATATAGAACCAAAAAAAAGAAAACCCAGCCAGGACAAAGAGAAAATTGAATTGTACGGGAGTCTGACAACAATTCACACAGACTGGTAAGAGGGGCGGAGTCAGTGGCCGGTGGAGCCCGAGGCTGGCGGAGTTGGATCGTGGGCCAGCTGAGTTGGGTCGCGGGGGGATAAGCCAGTGGTGGTCCGGGGCGCGCAGTCACTCCAGGTGCACGGGCAGCGGTGTTGCGGAACATGAGGAGGCCAAGAGGGGCACGCAAGGTGGCGGATCGCAGGCACACATTCGCTCAGATAAACCAGGTAAAAACTCAGGGCCCCAGTGCCAAGAAGTGAAGCCTAAGAGCACCCATTGAAAATACTTGTAGGGGCTGAGGTGCCGGGAGGGAGTCCTAGCCTCACAGGAGAGTTTGTTGGGGAGACTCGCAGGGTCCTGAAGCGTGCGCAGGCCCACCCACCCAGGAATCAGCACCAGAAGGGCCCAATTTGATAGGGGAAAGAGTGCGTAGCAAGCACCATTGTTCCCTCTAGGACCCCACCCCCACATCCAGCATCACAACCCAGTGAATGGGCTGCCCTGCCCTGGTGAATGCCTAAGGCTCTGCCCCTCACTACGTAACAGCCGTGACCAGACAAAAACAAAAAAACCAAAACCAAGGATGGCTCAAAAGGGAGAACAAACTGGGGCCCCGGAGCTAATTCATCTGAGTGACCAGGAGATGGTCAACCTGTCAGATGCAGAGCTCATAGCACTGGTAGCTAACCTATCAGAAGCACAGTTCAAAGCTCTGGTGATTAGGAAGCTCACAGAATTGGTTGATTTTGCTCACAAATTAGAGGAACAAATGGAGGCTACAATAAGCGAAATGAAGAAAAACACACAGGGAACCAATAGTGATAGGAAGAAAACTGGGACTCAAATCAATGGAGTGGACCAGAAGGAAGAAAGAAACAATCAAACAGAAAAGAATGAAGAAACAAGAATTCAAAACAATGAGGGGAGGCTTAGGAACCTCCAGGACATCTTTAAACATCCCAACATCCGAATTATAGGGGTATCAGAAGGGGAAGAGGAAGAGCAACAAGTGGAAAACTTATTTGAACAAATAATAAAGGAGAACTTCCCCAATCTGGCAAAGGAAATAGACTTCCAGGAAATCCAGGAAGCTCAGAGAGTCCCAAAGAAGTTGGACCCAAGGAGGAACACACCAAGGCATATCAGAATTACATTAGCCAAGATTAAAATGAGGGAGAGAATTCTAGAAGCAGCAAGGGATAAGGGCACAGTCACCTACAAAGGAGTTCCCATCAGACTATCAGCTGATTTCTCAAAAGAGAACTTCCAGGCAAGAAGGGGCTGGAAAGAAGTATTCCAAGTCATGAAAGTCAAGGACCTACATCCAAGATTACTCTATCCAGCAAAGCCATCATTTAGAATGGAAGGGAAGATAAAGTGCTTCTCAGATAAGGTCAAATTAAAGGAGTTCATCATCACCAAGCCCTTATTATATGAAATGTTAAAGGGACTTAACTAAGAAAAAGAAGATAAAAAATAGGACAGTAACAAGACAGCAAACTCACAGATATTAACAACCACACCTAAAACAAAAAAAAAGCAAACTAAGCAAACAACTAGACCAGGAGCAGGAACACAGAAATGGAGATCACATGGAGGGTTTGCAACAGAGGAGTGAGAGGAGGAGAGAGGGAGAAAAGGTACAGAGAACAAGTAGCATTGATGGTGGGTAGAAAATAGACAAGGGGAGGGCAAGAATACTGTGGGAAATGTAGAAGCTAAAGAACTTATGAAACATGGACATGAACTAAAGTGGGGAATGTGGGTGGGAGGGGGTGTGCAGGGTGGAGGGGAGTGATGGGGGAGAAATGGGACAACTGTAATAGCATAATCAATAAAATATAATTTTTAAAAAATGGTTTCTGACTAGAAGTCTGATAAACAGTTTTAAGTAATGATAATTGGACTCTGTGATACACAAAGGGTCTGTTTCTTCACATTCATATTGTGGAATATTCAACTGTGTAATGAGAGCCATCTAGTCTGTAAAGTTCTGAGGTAAAGGTGGTAGCAAATGATACTCCTATTTCATGGAAAAGTTGGACAAACAATTGCAATATTGTTAAATACCAATTATTAAAGTATTTTATTAGGGAATGGATGCTAGAAGGAATGGGAGTTCTGAGAAGCCTGCAGAGATAAATTCTGATGGCTGGCAGTATCCTCGTGGTTACTAAATGGTGTAGTGCTTCCTGAAACATCCTGCTCTGGGTTGCCACACTGGGTGTATTCCATAAATGGAAACAAATTAAAAAATTTGTCACATAGAGTTCTTGCAAACAAATAAATATAATATGACTCTATGTAAGGGGAACATAGCAGAATTTGTTTGCTTAAGTTTTTTGGCTGTATCACTGTCATTAGGTCCTGCTGCTTTCCTACTAACATATATGTAGAAGGCTGGGTTGAACTTCATCTGATGTCACCCCCAATTCAAGGACATTATAATGATGTTTCTGGACTGTTAAAACAGTCAGGGTTTTTCCTTATTGTAGTTACACAAATGACTTTACAGAAGGAAGGAAGACACCTGATTCACATGACCAGGCATAGCAAAGGGAGCATGTGAACTTTCAACAAAAGAGGAAGCTTTGTACCAGATGTGAAGAAGTAAAGTTTATTTTTCCATTTAGCTTGTTTATTTAAGTAAGAAGGAAGGAGACTGCGGCTGCTTCCCATTCCAAACTGCTCAGGGAATGACCTTTTTCTTTCTTTCTTTATAAATGAACAAAGTTGGCTATTGCAGTTTCCAGAGGGATCTGGAAGGGAACCAAGTCACTAATGATTACATTTCATCTGTAGCTAGTTTAACCTTTGAAACCTGCCAATCAACAGAGAAGATCAAGAGGGAAGGTCAGTGCAGCCTTGCCCATCTAGTATTCTCTCACTGTTTAGATGGAAAATGATTTATTAAGGAAATTATTTTAAGAAATGCAAATCAATTATAGAAACTAAAATCAAGGTCTTTCTAAGATTCATTTAACAGCTGAAAACTTCTTGAGTCTTAGATTAGTTTATTTTCCCTTTTAATCACTGTGTATAAGAAGCAGAGTGATACAGCTTTTAAATTTAAAACAATATAACCAAATAAAAACATCTTTTGTCCTTGACTCATCTATCTTCTCACATTATTTTGGTCTGACATACCATTTGTTTCTAGACTGAAGATCTTCTTGGTATATAGCCAGACACCCAATATCTTCTTCACTAATTGTTGAAACATTCCTCTTAATGCTGAAGCTATTATATGCTACTAGCAAACAATATAAAATACACCACAAAGCAATTACTAGTATTTTGAACATGTATTCATTATCAAAAAGGCCAGGCTACAAAATATTAAACAAATTTCCTCTATTATTCATTTACACATCCATTTTTAAAAACGCATACTTTCTCTTCTTCCCTCATAATATTCCCTCATACTATCTTCTTGAAGGAAAAGAGAGAAAACCATCACTAAGATTAATGGAGCACTGGAAACATATTTTAGGTACAAATGACCCACTTTTATGTAGTGCCAGAACAACTCCACAAAGGTTCAGAAAGGAGAAACCTTGAAGTTTCTTTTCCACTGAATTCATTCTGCTGGTGGTGATGAATTGATTGTTGTCTTTAATGGAAGGGTGAGAAAGACAACAAAGCATTTTCTATAGCTGGCTATATTTTTATTAATTAAAAAACAGTTTTGTCTTCAAATGTTATAAGTCACTGAGATGAATCACCACCAGTTTTAATTAAAGCCCTCTCAAAAGATAACTCATTCTGCTAAGAGTGCAAGAGTGGCATAACGAGGTGATTTTTCTTTCAGGAAGACAAAATGAAAAATGTCTTCCTCTTTATAAAGGAAGGCGAAGGGGGATTGCATCTACTCCCAGACTTTCATTTCCTGGAATTATTTCTTAAACACTTTGTGTGTTTCATAAAAATTATCCCCTTTTATCTTCAAAACTCAAACTGAAAATAGGATTGGTAATATATCAAATTTTAGATCCTGCTTGAAACCCAAGACTCCTAAATTTTGAACTCAAATCTATTCCAAGTGTCATGATCAAGTGTGAATTAAAATAAGACTCACTCTTTTGGCCTTGGCTGTGACTGTCACAATAACCTGAATCCTGTCCTACAATTACTACATTTTCTTCAAAACTTAAAATTACTAACATCAGTTAATACTTAATCCTTAGTTTAAAGATTTTGTCCCCCTGCAATCCAGTAGTTGATTTTTAGATTTTTATTTAGTGTAGCTACCACTTCACAATAGCAGAGCTGGGGGTCCAAAGAAAGAGGGAAGGAGTGTTTAGAGTGGGATGGTCACTGCATATCTATTTTAAGGCTTGAATGTAAAAGTGTGCAACTGGTGATACATATTCACTGAGCCACTAAAATAATACATTATACATAGTATTAACATTTGATACAATTAATAAATGAACACATGTATATGTGTGTGTGTGTGCATGTCTACAAATGCACACATGTACACAGTAATGTAACCTTCCAGACATCACACTCTGGGACACCTCAACTGCCTCACCTAGAACGAATTAAGTACCTAGAAATAAGAGAAATACACATTTTTATAGTGAATTAATTAAAGAAATGTGATTGATTTGTATTTTAGATACAGGGTAACCCTCATGTTTAAAGCAAAAATAGCAGTTTACCAGCAACATGACACACATGTTCTAGCAGAAGTGACAACTCATCTGAGCGTAACAGTCTCTATAACTACAAGAAGTAGGCAGTAAAAACACAAATATGGCTACTCCACATAGCATAGGAGCAAACAGCTCTGCACTCAATACTTCGGCCACTGAGGACATGGCTGTATTTCAGGGTAGCACAATAGCACATCTTTATAATTAGAACCCTGGGTCAGTTAATGTGCATTACTTAAAACAGGGGTCCCCAACTTCCAGGCTGCAGACCAGTTCCAATCCAGCCAGTTAGGAACCAGGCCACACAGCAGAAGGTGAGCTTGAATGTAATGCTCTTGAATCATCCCAAAACCATCTCCCCCTATCCACCCCTAGTCCATGGAAAAATTATCTTCCATGAAATCAGGCCCTGGTGCCAAAAGGTTAGGGACCGCTGATTTAAAACAAAGTATTAAGTAATGTATTGTAGGAAAATCTTTCATTAAACTAATAATTTTTAAAAATTTTTAGGGCTCAGTTATCTGGAAAATAAGATTATTTGAAACAACTTTACTACTGTTATGCTTTATGCAATATATTTTGTCTCTAACTTTCAAAGGTTTTTCTGAATATTGCTTTGTTATGCTTAGAGAATACTGCTCTGTTATGCTTATGAGGAATGTAGTATCTTAAATATTATCACTATTTACACTTAGATTATACAATTAAAGGTTGAATTTTTTAAGGACATCTTTTCAGATCACACTATAATTTATCTTGTTAAAAACTGTGTTTACTAATCCGTTATACTTAAGTTTTGGGCTGTACTGCCATATCTCTTCTTATACATTATTAAAAGATACCATTCCTGATTTGTAATAAGTTTCATCTATGCTATTATTATGTTATTTAAAAATCTGATGTAACTCAGGTACTAAGGCTTCTGGACAGATATGTATGAGGAATAGAAGGAGGAGTTGGTGGAAATAAAAATGCCCGATTCATTAACTCCCTGTTGAATATCACAATGTCATGGTTGTAATCCACCAGTCTTGGAGAATGCTGAGAAGACAACAGAATAAGAAGATTTCAGAGTAGCTGAAATCTTTAACTCTCTTTGAAATTCTGTCACAAGTCAGAAGGGTAATGTCTCTTTTCACCCAATGAGAAAGCTGTTCTCACACGAGCATAATTAATCTTCTGACACCATGACAAAGAAATTCCTTAAAAGGATTTCTCTGATTTCCTCTCAAGACAGAAGATTGTCTTTATCCATCATCTGTTCTTCCTGATCCCTTCTTTTTGAATATCCACATCAGCAGAATTGTCCATCAGAAGAGACAGCAGGAGGGAAATCTCTGCATGATTGATAGGGCCCCTATGCTCTGCAGGCCTATTTAAGTGCAAGCATCTATTGTTGCAAACTTACTTTACAGCAGTTAAACAAATATAATAGTCACCAATTCAACCATTGTGTGGCTTAGACTTGACTAAAACTAGTAAGTGAAGTTTGCTAATGACAAGGCACTGATTTTGAAGCCAGATTAAAAACTCTACAGATAAATTAGCCTGATGTCTACTTTAAAAGAAGAAAATTCTCAAAGCCATGCAAGAGTGATATAAACTGTTGAAAGTGTTATATACTATATTATATATAGATGAACATTTCCATTAAAAAATAAGAAAAGTATACTTTTAAAGATTTTATTTGTTTACTTTTAGAGATGGGGGAGGGAGAAAGAGAAGAGAAACATCAATTGGTTGCCTCTGCCCCCAAATTGGGACCTGGCCTACAACCCAGGCATGTGCCCTGACTGGGTATTGAACTGGCAACCTTTTGGTTCACAGGCTAGTGCTCAATCTACTGAGCCACACCAGCCAGGACAAAAAGTATGACACTTTTTATCCTTATAGTCATTTAATACTTCTTACATATATCATGGCTATTTGGGGAGGAAAACCCACCAAAACTATAATTGTTGTCATCCAAACATATCATCAGTGTTTCAAAGAACAAAGTGCTCTCAAAACTTCCTTAAATTTTTATTTTTCAGACTCATCATAGTAAAATTTTCTCAGAGAGATTTAGGTATGTTTATGTCTTGTTAGCCCCATCTGTGAAAATAAAACAAAACAAAGCCCACTTAAGATCTCTTTTTGAGTACCTGCCTTTTCCTTGGGTGGAATGAATGACCTGGAGCACTAAAGGTCATTTCAAGTGGAGGGGCAAAGTATAATGGACAAAGGCCCAATCCACAGAAAATGCAAGCCTGGTTCCACTTTCAAAGCAATCTACATGAAATGGAAACAGATCTAGAAATCTCACTAAGTTTGGTAAGTGCACACCCGGTATCAACAGCAGAGGTTACAGCATGCTCTGTGTTCTTTATAGATGTTGCTAAAAAAGGCCACTAGAGCCCAGATGCCAGGACACATTGACACTATGAGTTCTATTTGCACCACAATGACCTTGACTACTCAGTTCTGGACCAGCCCTGTGAAAATATTTGTTTATCCTTCCAATCCCCAAACAGTGAGACTAGCTAGCCCTCACACTGGGGCTCCCCTTGGCATGGTTATTAGGACAGACTGCCACTGCCTGACCCATCCTGGGCTGCTCCTCCAGCCAAGAAGAGCAACTGATGGCTGGCCCATAGCCAGACCCACATGTTGCGCAACAAGTGGCTTAGTTTGGGTTTTTCTTAAATTACAGAGCTATATTCGGGATTGATTACCCCTTTCAAGGCCTAGGAAAAAAGAGTTATATCCAGGATAAAGACCTGGGAAAATCCTTGTGGAAAAGCAGGGACGCCAAGTATTTTGAACATAGAATATAACACAGAGTTTACTTATACAGTGAGAAGCTGGACACCAACAGAGAATGAGCTGGTAGTGAAAGTAACACGGAAGAAGGGCTAGGTGGGGAATGCAGGCAGACATCCCAGAGGGGACTCTAAAGTGCTCCTTCACTAGCCCAGGACCCAGAAATTTCTCAGGGGTTCACATCATCAACAACTCCACATTGTTGTTAACACTGAATTTGTGAATGGTTAGTCTTTCCAACAGGATTGTATGTGTGTGTTTGGCAGGGGTTGGGGTGGCAAGAACCAATCCTTGTCATTTTTGTATGCCTATTATACACTGTATATAGCATTTTGTCAAGGTCAGTAAACACTTAACTGGTTTGAATGGAACTTGAGTAAGGTTATTAACTAGGCCAGTTAGTTGTATAAGATCCAGAAAGGGTCAAGCAAATCTTCCTCTCCACCCCCGCCTCCCCACACCCCTGATAACCAGGGTCCCTGGGGGGAAAAGCAACGAGGTCTGTGAGATTCAAGTCCAACTTCAACAGGAATATCTTCTTGCCTATTATAATCCTTAATGAGAAAACCCTACCAGTGTGTATGAGAAATCTCTGTACCTTCCACTTAATATTGCTATAAAGCTAAGACTGCTCTAAAAAATTAAGTCTTTAACAAAAAAGCCAAAAGCAAAACAAAATAAAACTCACTAGTGCTCACAAAAACTCAGGGAAAAACAAACATTTCATTCTTTTGCCCTTCAGAGATATCTTTGTAAAAAATGGATCAGTGGTAATGTGATCCATGACAAATATTTATAATTGTGTTCATAGAATTTACTTTGGATTAAGACATGCATTGACTGAATCCCAGCTTCTCCACTTCCAAAAGTGTACATAATTCAATCTCCCTTTGCATCAGTTACCTCATCTGTAAAGTAGAGATAATAATCATGCCTACAACTTGCAGGGTGTTGTAAAGGATTGAATGTAAATCCTGGCATTTGGCAAACAGCACATAGCAGCAGATTATTATTCATTCTCTGTTGCCCTTCCCTACCTCAACTCTCTAAATGAGAACATACAGCTCTATTTCTGGGAGTTTATCTTGAGACACACACACAAATGCCCATACACACACGCACATGCAACCTCGTGGTCTTTGGTGCTGAGAAAGGAACAGGCCTAATAAATTGAGCTAAATGGACACTTCTGAGTGATTGACAAAAAAGAATCAGGAAATTAGGCAGAACAAGCAAGGAAGAACAGGGCAGGCCAGGGTGACACAAGGGCTGGAAATAGACAATTTCTCTGGAGCCTATTTAAACTACTGCAGTCCTATGTGTGCCTCATTCTGCCCCCTCTGGCTCAGCTTTACCTCCTGGTTTCACGGCTGTCTTGGCTCTGTTTACAGGTTGGGGTCTTACTGGGATACACAAGACACATTCTGTAGCTGTTTTTATTTCCACTGAATTAAAAAAAATACTTAATTCTGTTCCTATAGTGCCAAACATTGAGAGATGCCAATGATACATTCATGAATTAGACCATGCCATCCTGAAGTTCACAGCTTAGAGGAGGGACTTTTATGAAAACTACATACCATGTAATGGAGAACAAAGTGTAACAGATAACATGGAAGAACCCTGGGAATGAGGCAGGGGGAACTCAAGTTTGTATGACAGTGAAAGGATGGGGTTGAAGACATTATACCGAAAGGAACTGTGGGGCAAAAGAAGTAAGTGTCACTTAGCATGTCAGAGTCCTAGAGTGCATGAAAGCAGAATGGCAGGAATCAGGCTAGAGAGTGAAGCTAAGTTAAGAAATCAGGCTTAAAGCCCTGGCTGTTGTGGCTCAGTGGGTTGAGCACCGGCTTGTTAATCAAAGGGTCACAGGTTCGATACCTAGTCAGGGCACATGCCTGGGTTGCAGGCCAAGTGCCCAGGGTGGGGCGTGCAAGAGGCAACCACACATTAATGTTTCTCTCCATTTCTTTCTCCCTCCTTACCCCTCCCTAAAATAAATAAATAAATAAATAAATAAATATAATCTTACAAAAAAAGAAATTAGGCTTAAAAAAACCTTTTTTTGTTAACAGATAAAGGGGGGTCCTTAAAGATTGTAGATTAAAGAGTGACATGATCAAATTTGTTTTCAAAAAGGTAATTCATTGGACCAACTGGAAGATACTGGAATGGGAACAGAAGAGGAACAGACAAAAATTGGAGAGCTTGGGAAGAAGATGATTTAAATGGTCTGGCAAAAGGCAATGAAAGGAAGAAAGATGGTGGTGCGGTAGGAGGGAGCAGATTCCACTTCCCCCTACACATGGGAGAAAAACCGGCTGATCTATGGAGAAACAGAGGAAGCAACAAACAGAAACACAGCATATCTGAAAATAGGAGATCGAAAATTGTAGCGGACATTAAAAACCAGACAGTAAGGAGAGTACTTCAGAACAATAAGAGCCCAGGGATCAGCGCTGAGATCAGGGCGGCTGAGGCCCCTGCCTGGGCATTTGCGAGGCCTACCACAAGGCTCTAGGGAGGGAACCGGATCAACCGCTCCCTCCCCAGTCAAACAAGGTTTGAGCAGCACCAGGAGAGACCTGGTTGCTTGAAGTCTCACAGAGAGGAGTTAAGGTCTCAGTGGCAAACATGCTGGGGATGTGAGCACCTACGCATAGCCCTGGGAGAAGTGTATGCCAAAGCTCACACAACCGGAGGCGCCTGCGCGAGACTGGAGACCCATAGCCCATGCTGAGAACCCGGGGAATGCGAGGGATCCATGGGAGAACCAGAGCCCATGCATGTGAACCCAGGGAGTGTGCACAATCCATGGGAAACCCGGAGCTCACTCCTGTGAAATTAGGGTGAGTGCACACAAAGCAGGATATCTGGAATGCACACCCGTAAACTTTGGGTCAGCTCATGCCCCATAGGAGACCGGAGCTCACACCCATAAACTCGGGAAAGTGCGCACTCCCCAGGAGGCTCAGAAGATACCTGAGGCCCTGTGCGGAGAGGCCCTGGGCTATCCCTGGGGAGAGTAGCCCAAAGATAACTGAGTGCTGAACAGGGAGAAAAGCAGTACTGTCACCCCTTGGCCATTACAGCCAGCAAGACCAGAAAAATTGGCTTGGCAAGTTTGAAAACAGCAAGAGTTTTTTGGTTTTTAAAAATAATTTATTATTACTTTTTATTATTTTTATCTTTTTTACCCCTCAAATCCTTTTGCTTCTCTTCACTTCCTTCTTGTTTTATTCCTTCTTCCTTTCTTGCCAATTTTATCTCTTCTTCCTTCCTCTTTTTTTCTTTTTGCATTTTTTTCCTCTTTTCTCTTTTTAAATACCCACGAGTGAGACAAAAAACCAAAACAAACAAACAAAACAACCCTGGAATTGTGAAAAAACCAGAGTTGGTCCCAAAGAGGGGGCATCCCAACAGCTGAGACAGTGGAAGCTGTGAACACCAGGATACCTGAAAGAGACTGCACCACTGAATCTCACAGGTATTCTACCACAGAAGTTCACACCATAAACCCAGGGAGCCAGAACAGATCAATTGAAGAAGCTGAGGCTAACAAGAAGAGTCTCACAAACAATGGGGAGACAAAGAAACAATCCCAAAATGAAAGGAATGGAGGAAGCCCCAGAAAGAATGCTAAATGAAATGGAGGCAACTCAACTATCAGATATTGAGTTCAAAGCAACGGTTGTCAGGAAGCTCCATGAGCTCTCAATGAGCTACCAGAAACTACAGGGAAGCTATGAGGAACTCACTGCAAACTATATCAACATGAAAAAGGAAATAGAAACTATCAACAAGGGCCAAGAGGAAATGAAGAATACAATTTCTGAACTGAAGAACACAGTAGAAGGAATCAAAAGCAGGACCAACGAAGCAGAAGATCCGATCAGCAAGTTGGAGGACAAAGTAGAAGAAAACACCCAGAAAGATCTAGAAAAGGAAAAGAAGCTCAGAAAGAATGAAGAGGGATTAAGAGAAATGCAAGACAATATGAAACGTAATAATATCCATATAATAGGGATACCAGAAGGAGAAGAAGAAGAGCAAGGGATAGAAAACCTATTTGAAAAAGTAATGATGGAAAACTTCCCTAATTTGATGAGAGAAAAGTCACACAAATCCAGGAAACACAGAGAGTCCCAATCAAGAGGAACCCAAAGAGGCCCACTTCAAGACACATCATAATTAAAATGGCAACATTCCAAGACAAAGAGAGAATCTTAAAGGCAGCAAGGGAGAAACAGGAAGTAACATACAAGGGAGCCCCAACAAGGCTAGCGGCTGACTTCTCAATGGAAACACTCCAAGCCATAAGAGAATGTCAAGAAATATTCCAAGTAATGAGAACCAGAGGCCTGCAACCAAGACTACTTTACCCAGCAAGGCTCTCAATCAAGATAGAAGGCCAAATAAGGAGCTTCCCAGACAAAAGAAGTCTAAAAGAATGCACCTCTACCAAACCAGTTCTGCAAGAGGTACTAAAGGGCCTGCTTTAAGGAAAGGAAGGAAAGGAGAAAGAGAGAGAGGAACACAGGTACAAAAACAGTAATGAATAAGTACCTATCAATAATAACCTTAAACATAAATGGATTAAATGCTCCAATCAAAACATATAGAATAGCTGAATGGATAAGAAAGTATGACCCATACATATGCTGCCTGTAAGAGACCCACCTCAGGACAAAAGACCTACACAGACTCGAGGTGAAGGGCTGGAAACCAATTTTCCAAGCAAATAGACAGGGGAAAAAGCTGGGGTAGCAATACTCATATCAGACAAAATAGACTTCAAAAGAAGAGCCATAAAGAGAGACCCAGAAGGTCACTTCATAATACTCAAGGGAACAATCCACCAAGACGACATAAACATTGTAAATATATATGCACTCAACATAGGAGCTCCTAAATACATAAAGAATATTTTAGAAAACTTCAAGAAAGATATTCACAGCCACACAATTATAGTAGGGGATTTTACCACCCCACTGTCAAAAATGGACAGATCTTCCAAACAAAATATCAACAAAGATATTGTGGCATTGAACAACACTCTAGGTGAAATTGACTTAACTGATGTATGTAGAGCCCTTCATCCCAAAGAAACTAAATACACATTCTTTTCAAATGCACATGGAACATTTTCAAAGATTGACCACATGATAGAACACAAAACAAGCCTCAACAAATTCAAGAAAATTGGAATCATACCAAGCATTTTCTCCGACCACAAGGGACTGAAACTAGAAACCATCCCCAAAGGGAAAAACCCAAAACCCTCAAAATCATGGAGATTGAATAGCATATTGTTAAGCAATGAATGGGTCAAGAATGAAATTAGGGAAGACATCAAAAAGTTTCTGCAAACAAATGAAAATGAACTCTCAACAGCCCAAAACTTATGGGACACAGTAAAGGCAGTCCTTGGAGAGAAGTTCATAGAGATACAGGCCTACCTAAAAAAGATAGAAACATTTCAAACAAACAACTTAACCCTATGCCTATAAGAACTTGAGGAATAACAACAAAGACAGCCCAGAGCAAGTAGAAGGAAGGCAATAACCAAGATCAGAGTGGAATTAAATGACATAGAGACTAAAAGCGCAATTCTAAGGATCAGTGAATCTAGGAGCTGGTTCTTTGAAAAGATAAACAAAATCGATAAGCCTTTAAGCAGGATCATCAAGAAAAAAAGAGAGAGGACTCAAATAAACACAATCAGAAATGAAAGAGGAGAGATTACAACTGACATCACAGAAGTACAAAGGGCAGTATGAAATTACTACGAAGAACTGTATGCCAAGAAATTTGAAAACCTAGGTGAAATAAACAAGTTTCTAGAAAAATATAATCTTCCAAAACTCAGTGAAGAAGAAGCAGAAAGCTTGAACAGACTAATAATAACAGCAGATGAAATTGAAGCAGTAATCAAAAAACTCCTGACACACAAAACCCTGGACCAGATGGTTTTACAGGAGAACTTTACAAAGTATTTAAGGAAGAGCTAACCCCTATCCTTCACAGACTACTCTAAAAAATCCAAAATGATGGAAGACTCCCAAACTCTTTTTATGAAGCCAGCATCATCCTAATCCCAAAACCAGATAAAGACACAACAAAGAAAGAAAACTTCAGGCCAATATTGCTGATGAATATAAATGCTAAAATCCTCAACAAAATATTGGCAAACCACATCCAACAATACATTAAAAAGATCATACACCATGACCAAGTGGGATTCATCCCAGGGATGCAAGGATGGTTCAACATTCACAAATCAGTAAATGTAATACATCACATAAACAAAAGCAGAGACAAAAATCACATGATCATATCAATAGAT
The DNA here is from genome assembly GCA_004027475.1 of Anoura caudifer. Taxonomy (NCBI): domain Eukaryota; kingdom Metazoa; phylum Chordata; class Mammalia; order Chiroptera; family Phyllostomidae; genus Anoura; species Anoura caudifer. The sequence goes on from PVKU01001563.1 coordinate 238,849, forward strand.
TCAGAAAAAGCATTTGATAAGGTAGAGCACCCATTTATGATAAAAACACTTAGCAAAGTGGGG
>PVKU01001563.1:239011-289742 GCA_004027475.1 Anoura caudifer
AAGATCAGGAACAAGACAAGGTTGTCCACTTTCACCACTTCTATTCTATATAGTATTGTAAGTCTTAGCCACAGCGATTACACAAGAAAAGGAAATAAAAGGCATCCAAATTGGAAAGGAGGAAACAAAACTATCATTGTTTGCAGATGACATGGTAGGGTACATAGAAAATCCTATAGACTCGGCCAAAAAGCTGCTCGACCTAATAAATGAATTTGGCCGAACAGCCAGATACAAAGTCAATATCCAGAAATCAAAGGCATTTTTATACACCAACAATGAAACAGCAGAAGCAGAAATCAAGAAAAAAAATCCCATTCGATATAGCACAAAGAAAAATAAAATACCTAGGAATAAACCTAACCAAGGAGGTGAAAGACCTGTATGCAGAAAACTACACAACACTGAAGAAAGAAAATCAAGGAAGACACAAACAAATGGAAACATATACCGTGTCCATGGATCAGAAGAATTAACATCATCAAAACGTCCATATTACCCAAAGCAATTTACAGATTCAATGCAATGCTTATTAAAGTACCAATGGCATATTTCACAGACGTAGAACAAGCACTTCAAAAATTTGTATGGAACCATAAATGACCTCTAATAGCTGCAGCAATTTTGAGAAAGAAGAGCAAGGTTCGTGGGATCACAATACCTGACACCAAAGTGTATTACAAGGCCACTGTAATCAAAACAGCCTGGTACTGGCATAAAAACAGGCACTTGGACCAGTGGAATAGAACAGAGAGCCCAGAGATAAACCCAAGTCTCTACGGTCAATTAATATTCAACGAAGGGGACAGCAACAGAAAATGGAGAAAAATGCCTCTTCAACAAGTGGTGTTGGGAGAACTGGACAGCTATGTGCAAAAAAGTGAAACTCGAGCACCAACTTACACCATACACAAAAATAAATTTAAGGTAGATAAAAGATTTAAATATAAGCTGTGACAGCACTGAAATCCTAGAGGAGAACATAGGCAGGAAAATCTCAGATATTTCACTCAGCAACATTTTTACTGATATGTCCCCTAAAGCAAGGGACACAAAGGAAAGAATAAATAAATGGGATCTCATCAAAATAAAAAGCTTCTGCACGGCTGAAGAAAACAGTATTAAAATAAAAAGAAAACTGACTGTATGGGAAAACATATTTACCAATGATACCTCAGACAAGGGTTTAATCTCCAAAATATATAAAGAACTTACACGACTCCACTCTGAGAAGACAAGCAACCTGATTAAAAATGGACAAAGGACTTGAACAGACACTTCTCCAAGGAAGACATACAGAGGGTCCAGAAACATATGAAAGTATGCTCAGTATCGCTAGCCATCACAGAGATGCAAATTAAAACCACAATGAGATACCACTTCACACCAGTCAGAATGGCCATCATGAACAAAGCAACAAACAACAAGTGTTGGAGAGTTTGTGGAGAAAAGGGGACCCTAGTGCACTGTTGGTGGGATTGCAGACTGGTACAACCACTATGGAAAGCAGTATGGAATTTTCTAAGAAAACTAAAAATGGATCTACCTTTGACCCAGCAATTCCACTGCTAGGATTATATCCTAAGAACCCTGAAACACCAGTCCAAAAGAACCTATGCACCCCAATGTTCATAGCAGCACAATGTACAATAGCCAAGTGTTGGAAGCAACCTAGGTGCCCATCAGTAAGTGAATGGATCAAGAAACTATGGTACATTTACACAATGGAATTCTATGCAGCAGAAAGAAAGAAGGAGCTCCTACCCTTCGCAACAGCATGGATGGAACTGGAGAGCATTATGCTAAGCAAAATAAGCCAGGAGGTGAAAGACAAATACCACATGATCTCACCTTTAACAGGAACCTAATCAACAAAGCAAACAAACAAGCAAAATATAACCAAAGACAATGAAATTGAGAACAGGCTGACAGTCACCAGAGGGGAGAGTGGAGGGAATTTCAGGGGAAAAGGGGAAGGGTTTAGAGCAACAAGTATACAGGACACATGGACAAAAACTAGGGGTGGGGGTGGAAATGGGAGGGAGGTGGGGAGGGCTGGAGCGGTGGGCTGGGATGGGAGTAAAAGACAGAAAACTGTACAAGAACATTAATTAAAAATTTTTTTAAAAGGCAATGAAAGACTATTCAAGAATAGTGTAGGATGTTGAAATGATGGAATTTAGTGACCCACTAGATGTAAGATGTAAGGCCGGGAGGGAAAACCTAGAGTAACTGGGAAGTTTCTTGTTTGGGTACTTGAGTCAATATCACGCTATTTGTTTGGATATGGTAGTGAAGGAAGTGTTGCCTTGTTTCTGTGTGGGTAATTTTGTAGAATCACAGATCAAACTTCTTTTTTTTTTTTTTTTTTATGCTACATCACTAACTCCTGGACCCAAGAGGATGGAATTTAAGAATAGAGTGACACCTTAAGAAAATAAGATTTTCAATTTGTTTTAAATAAGGAATTCTTTTATTTCTACTTCCTTTCAAAGGAATACTATGACACCCATTATAAATTCTAATTTTTAACAGTTGCCACAGAAACTCAAAGTTTTATGTTTTATTTCATAAACCAAATAGCTCACTGGATTTTGTGGCAAGGCCAGTCTGTAAGTATGAGACAGCTAGGTGCAAAAAGAAAAAAAAGAGCAGACATCTGCCAAAAAGGCTTCATGTGCCAAATGGGAAATGAAAGCACATTCAGAGAAACAACAGGCTTGTTAATACCACTCTTTTACCGCTATGGAAGTTTCTAAAATGGAAGAACCTTTTTAATGATCAGGTCAAAGAGAACACAAATCCTTTTTCGAAAATAGCAGCAGGCTTATTCTTATATTATTATTTTAGGGACATGCATTATATCAGATTAAAAGATACTTGCATTAACAATTAACTAAACTCTTACAGATAAAATCAATATGACATTTTAATGAAAAGCAACATAGTTTTAATCATTAAATTACATATTACCCAGCACATTCACTTTTATAAAAAGAACATACAACTACTACTGAGAATGAGGAAGGACTGAGGACAAGATGGTTGGAGTTCGATCAGTTTTGGACCATAAGTTGTACTTAGGAATGGAAGCCATGCATAATATAGCAAGACTGGAAAAAGCCAGGGACCATCTTGGTCCTAGATTGTCACCCCTGAAATTTTCTAAAAGTGAGAGAAAAAGAATAAGTATTTTATATCAGCCACTATTTCACACCTGTTTGTTACTCATTGCCAAACCTAATTCTAACAAAAACAATTCCTTTAAACATTTTTCCTACATTTTATTAGTTTTTGTTGTTTTGGTATATATGTGTAATTTCTCTCACAAAAGTAAAAATTATATCATATACACTGCTTTTTTAAATATATTTTATTGATTATGCTATTACAGTTATCCCATTTCCCCCCTTCACTCCCCTCCACCCTGCACACCCTCTCCCACCGACATTCCCCCCTTTAGTTAATGTTTCATATGTTCTTTAGCTTCTACTTTTCCCACACTATTCTTGCGCTCCCCCTATTTTCTACCTACCATCTATGCTACTTATTCTCTGTACCTTTTCCCCCACTCTCCTCCCACTCTCCTGTTGCTAACCCTCCATATGATCTCCATTTCTGTGGTTCTGTTCCTGTTCTACTTGTTTGCTTAGTTTGCTTTTTGTTTGTTTGTTTTAGGTGTGGTTGTTAATAATTGTGAGTTTGCAGTCATTTTACTATACATGTTTTTTATCTTCTTTCTCTTAGATAAGTCCCTTAACATTTCATATAATAAGGGCTTGGTGATGATGAACTCCTTTAACTTGACTTTATCTGGGAAACACTTTATCTACTCTTCCATTCTAAATGACAGCTTTGCTGGATAGAGCAATCTTGGATGTAGGTCCTTGCCTTTCATGACTTGGAATACTTCTTTCCAGCCCCGTCTTGCCTGCAAGGTTTCTTTTGAGAAATCCACTGACAGTCTGATGGGAACTCCTTTGTAGGTTACTATCTCCTTATCTCTTGCTGCTTCTAGGATTGTCTCCTTCATTTTAATAATGTCTAATGTAATTATGATGGGCCTTGGTATGTTCCTCCTTGGGTCCAAGTTCTTTGGGATGCTCTGAGCTTCCTAGACTTCCTGGAAGTCTATTTACTTTGCCTGATTGGGGAAGTTCTCCTTTATTATTTGTTCAAATAAGCTTTCCACTTGTTGCTCTTCCTCTTCCCCTTCTGGTACCCCTATAATTCTGATATTGGGACATTTAAAGCTGTTCTGGAGGTTCCTAAGCCTCTCCTCATTTTTTTGAATTCTTGTTTCTTCATTCTTTTCTGTTTGGCTGTTTCTTTCTTCCTTCTGGTCCACTCCATTGATTTGAGTCCCAGTTTTCCTCCCATCACTATTGGTTCCCTGTGCATTTTCCTTTATTTCACTTAGCGTAGTCTTCATTTTTCATCTAATTTGCAATCAAACTCAACCAATTCTGTGAGCATCCTGATCACCAGTGTCTTGAACTGTGCATCTGATAGGTTGGCTATCTCTGTCGCTTAGTTGTATTTACTCTGGAGCTTTGATCTGTTCTGCCGTTTGGGCCATTTTTTTTTTTTTTTTTTTTTTTTTTTTTTTTTTTTTTGTCTTGTCGTGCCTGTTACATATGAGGGGCAGAGCCTTAGGCGTTCACCAGGGCAGGGCAGCCCAGTTGCTAGGTTGTGGTGCTGTATGTGGGGGTGGGGTCCGAGAGGGAACAATGGTGCTTGCTCCACTCACTGTCGGATTTCAGTCCCTTCTGCCGCTTCCCCCAAGCAAACTGGGCCCTTCTGGTGCTGATTCCTGTGTGGGTGGGCTTGTGTATGTTCTAGGACCCTGTGGGTCTCTCCAACGAACTCTCCTGTGAGGCTGGGAGTCTCTCCCAGCACCTCAACCCCCACAGGTATTTTCAATGGGTGTTTTTAGGCTTTATTTCCCCACACTGGGACCCTGGGTTGTGTGGTCTGTCTAGCTTCCCAGTTTCACCTGGTTTATCTGCACATGAATGTGGGACCACCTGGTCATGCAGCCACCTTTCACGCCGTGACCCACTTCACAATCACGGCCTGGCTGGGTCCGCCTGCTGCTAATTGGTGCACCTGGGGTTTGTCAGCTGCTGCCTTGCTCACTGGGTGCCACCACTTTTTTTTGCCTCGATCCCTCTCTGCTGGGGCACCTGACTCCGCCCCTCCTACCAGTCTGGATGAATGTGTCTATTTTAACTCCTTGGTTGTCAGACTTCCATACAGTTCAATTTTCTGTCCATTCTGGTTGTTATTTTGTTTCTAAATTGTCCTTATTTTGGTGTGTGAGGAGGCACAGTGGTCTACGTACACCTCCATCTTGGCCGGAAATCACTATACTGTTATTTTTTATTTACCAATTTATATTTTCTTATGTTAGGGAAAAATCTATGACAATCTTTGAAGACTATTAAAGAATTCTGTCATATAAATGTGCCATAATTTATAACCAATTCCCTGTTTGAGGACATTTATTAAGTAGCTTTACTTATCAATGGACTCCCAATTTATTATAATTTACTAGCTAATAGTAGGCCAAAAAAAATATACACATATACCTTCACAAAAAGACAGCATGATAAATATTCTCTGCCATATAGTGCTGTGCAGTGTAGCCATTCTTTCGTTCAATTCAACTTCTAGGTTCCATTTGAGCATATCAGAAAGGTACAAGCAGATATTTGTCTACCCAAGATGAAGAATAGATAATGTTGCTATTTGTGTAAACTTATTATAATTAACATTTTCCCCAGTGAACCCATTCTCTATATTTCACTTATTTCTGATGCCACTAGTGTCTTATACAGAATAAGTGTTTGAAAGGTACAGTTCTAGAGTTGAATAACCAAAGTTCAAATTCTATCTATGGTCCTCACTGTTTATGTAAATTTGGAAAATCCTTTACTCTCTAGCACTCCACTTTCATCTTACTAAAGAAAATATTAACATTTATATTGTAAGGTTGCTTTGTACTATCATTTTACCAAAATGCTTCAGACTAGAAAAAAGTTTTGCTCCATGAAAACACTATCTTTATAAGTTCTGTGGCAACTTCTCTAATTGGGCAGAAATAAACTGGAATAAATCTCTACCATTGACATGTTTACTTATCACTCCCTTTTCATGAAGGTAAAAAACAGAATGTGCAAGAAAAAGTATTTAATTAGAATTTCATACTAATTAGATTTATATTATTTTGAGTTTTCTAAATTTTAGATATTAGAAGGTATGGACCAATTACAACTGGGCCACCACACAAAATGTGGGCCTTGTCAAGGTCACACTAGTTCTTTGGAAGAGTCTAGACCACATTATAAGAGGCATATAATTAAAAGAATCTGGAAAGGAAAAGGCAGAACCTTTAAATCAACATGCTATCTATACCTGTGGAAAAACAAAAGCAAACAACCTGATAAGACGCTGTAGGGACCATGGGGACTTCATCTGAATTTAAGGCTTAGATCACTATTATTGTTTTTTTGCCTTAATTGCCTTCTCTAGCTGTGGCGTAATCAAACAGATTTAGTTTCTCTAGACATTTGTTAAATGCTTACTACATACTAAGTTCTGCAATGGCTATTTGCACAGGTGTTATTTTATTTAAATTTTACACAAATCCTGAATGACATGATTTATCTCCATTTTCTATATGAGGAAGCAGATAAGTGGGGTTGGAGACTTAACCAAGGTTACCCAGATGTAAGCAGTAGTAAGCAAAAACTGACTCCTCATCAGCTCAATAGCTTTTTACTTCAGAGCTGAAAGGTATATGAGTAGATCATGCTTCTTAGTTGAATGAAAAACACTTCATAAACTGATATTTGTTTTATAGTTACAAATTTATTGTATAATGATTTTACAACTATTTAAAAATATTATACAGCTCAGGACAGGGGAATTTTAAAAATATATTAGGAAGAAAGTTGCTAAAAGATCTCCACCAGAACCCTCACAGCCACCGCCAGGCCCCAGACACTTGGAGTCAGGGTGCCCTGGGCATCGCTATTTCATCCACCCCAAGTCTTGACCAGGTCCCCACTCCAAGAACCAAGCTCCTTCTCCCTGGAGCTGGTACCCTGCCTCTCTCCTGAGAGGGCTCCCCAACTGTGCCAGGCACTAGCTTGTTCACACCCTGCATCACCCTGGGACCGGAGCTAGACCATTGCTGCAGAGGGGTTACAGAGTGAATTTTCAGGGGCTCTCGCCAGAGCAGGGTTAATACAACTACTCTCACCATACGTTCAATCCTCATTAGGATGTGACCGGCCTGCAAGCAAGAAGGTCACTAGTTTGATTTCCAGTCAGGGCACAGGCCTGGGTTGCGGGCCAGTCCCCAGTTGAAGGCATGCAAGAGGCAACCGATCAGCCAATTGATGTTTTTCTCACACATCCGGTGTTTCTTTCCCTCTCTCTCTCCCTCCCTTCCCCTCTCTCTAAAAAATAAATAAATAAAATCTTTTTTAAAAAGTTGCTAAGAAACATTAATAACAAGATCAATTTTTTAAAAAATCATAGTAATAAGCAATAGTAACAATAATGGCAGTATAATTTCTGTAAATACTCTTTTCAACAACTTAAAACAATGTCTGGAAACATTACCTACTATTTTTTACAAGAGACCAGAAGCAAGACATGGTTGTTGCTGCCAGTTAGAACCGAAGACAGCATGCTCAGAAAGTCCCAAGAACACAGCAGCATGTGGTGTTCTGTCCAATAATCCTGACCGCATCTCTTCAGCCACCATCAAAATGAGTCACTGTCATTTGGCAGCAACAAAAAAGATCTGAGAGAAAAATGTCAGCTGTAATTTTAAGAGCATTCTAAACATAATATTATACCTTCTCAGACTTTCTGTAATTTGAGCCAGATCACTCTCCTCAGTCACTTACAGAAAGACTGGAACAAAAGGAAATTTCTCATGTCCTAGTTTTGCCAATGCCTTAAATAACACCAAAGCTAAAGGTGGGCAGATTTACTTTTTGCTTCTCACAAACATACTTCCCTGGCTTACTGCAATAAGGAGACTGTGGCTAGGAACCCACTCTGTAGTAAAATCAATACACACCCCCACCCCAACCTCTAAGTGAATTTTGAAAAGATCTGTCTGTTGTGTGTGCCTTTCTACCTAGGTAACGAATGTTTCCAAGATCATAAAAACTTCAATTATAGCACCTGGGGACTTCTGGTTTGAGTTATTTCAATGCTTGGGTTTGAGCTACTTTAATGTACATTCTTAAACATCATTTATTTGGATGAAATTCTCACCATACTAAAGAAATGAATTGCCAATGCTCCCCAAAGCACAAATATATCCACCTTAGTTTCACTCTTTGTATTTAGTTTGAATACTGTTCTCTGCTCACCATCATCTGCTATATGTGTTTTCCATTAATGTGCAAACATCCCATGAGACACTGCACTTCTATCTCTGTTCTCTGTTGGCTCACAAATCATAGAATAGGGGAAGGACTAGTAGAGAGAAGAGTAACACCAATGGCCTATTGCACACCAAGTGTTTGTGCTGTTACCATGACCGCCCCACAGTATCTTAGAAAGTAGCTATTTTATCCCCCATTTTCAACCAAAACCAAAACAAAAACATCAACAACAACAAATTGAGATTCAGAGAAGTTGAAAGATTTTCCCAAGGTCACACAGCTAGGAAACAGGATGCAATCCAAACCAAGATCTATCCTCACTGTCCCACACTGATATCCTCTACCAATTTTTAGGACGACCTTCATTGTGAAGACTTTTATCGTTAAGAAAGGCAATAAATGCTATTTTAAAGATCAAAAAGTGAGTAAAAAAGTAATCTTTTTCAACCTCCTGAGAACTATGATAAAGAAAACCAATTATTGCAGTATTATGTTGCATTTATTAACACTCTTGGTCAAAATTGTAGGAGGTTGTTTTATATTATTTTTCTCCTGATTATCAATGTAACACATGCTCACTGTGGGAAATATCATGAGTAAAGAAAAAGTTCAAGTGTTCAAGTATTTTTTTCTTTATTGAACTTATTGGGGTGACATTGGTTAATAAAATCATAAAAGTTTAAGGTGTACAACTCTATTTAATATAATACATCATCTGTATATTGTGTTGTGTGTTCACCTCCCCAAATCAGGTCTCCTTCTAACACCATTTATCCCCCCCTTTACCCTCTTCTACTTCCCCCCACCTACTTTCACTCTGGTAATCACCAAACTCTTTCTGTGCCTATGAGGGTTTGGGGTGTTTTTTTTTTGGTTTAATCCCTTCTCCTTTTTTACCCAGTCCCCCAATCCCCCTGCTCCCTGAATGGTACCAGTCTGTTCTCTGTATCTATGAATCAGCTTCTATTGTTTGTTAGCTTATTTTGTTCATTAGATTCCACATACAAGTGAAATCATATGATACTTGCCTTTCTCTGACTGGTTTATTTCACTTAGCATACTATTCTCCAGGTCCTCCCGTGCTATCACAAAATGTAAGATTTTCTTCTTCTTCTTCTTCTTTTTTTATAGCTGAACAGTGTTCCATTGTGTAAATGTACCACATCTTTTTTATCCACTCATCCACTGATGGGCACTTGGGCTGCTTCCAAATCTTGGCTATTGTAAATAACATTTAAATAAACATAAGGGTGCATATATTCTCTTGAATTATTGTTTCAAGTTTCTGTGGATATATTCCCAAGAGTGGAATCATTGGGTCATAAGGTAGACCCATTTTTAGTTTTTTGGGGGGGGCCTTATACTGATTGCCTCAGTGACTACACCAATCTGCATTCCCACCAATAGTGTGCAAGGGTTTCCTTTTCTCCACATCCTTGCCAAATTTTTCCTTGTTGGTTTATTGAAGAAAGCCATTCTGACAAGTGTGAGGTGGTATCTCATTGTAGTTTAATTTGCAATTCTCTGATAATCAATGGCACTGAACATCTATTGGCCATAAGTATGTCCTCTTTGGAGAAGCATCTATTCAAGTCTTTTGCCCAATTTTTTTAGATTTTTATTTTATTGTATTTTTTCCAGTACCATTTATACTCCCTATATCCTCTTTCACCATCTACCCATCTTCCTCACCCCATCCCTGAAATCACCACACTATTGTCCTTGTCCATGAGCTCTCTTTTTTTTTTACTTGATCCCTCCATCCTCCTATTACCTCCCTCAGAGCTGTCAGCCTGCTCTCAATTGGATTGTTCATCTTTTCGGTGTTGAGTTTTGTAAATTCCTTATAAATGTTGGATATTAACCCCTTATCAGCTATATCATTGGCAAATATGTTCTCCCATTCAGTAGATTGTCTTTTCATTTTGTTGATGGTTTCCTTTGCTGTGCAAAAACTTTTTAGTTTGATGTAGTCCCATTTGTTCTTCTTTTGTTTCCCTTGCCCAAGGGGACATATCAGAAAAAAAATTGCTATGACAAATGTCTGAGATTTTACTGCCTCTGTTTTCTTCTAGGATTTTATAGCTTAGAGTCTAACATTTAAGTCTTTAATCCATTTTGAGTTTATTCTTGTGTATGGTGTAAGAAAGTGGTTTAGTTTAATTTTTTTGCATGTATGTGTCCAATTTTTCCAACACCATTTATTGAATAGACTATCATTAACCTGGTGCATGTGCTTGCTTCCTTTGTCAAATATTAATTAGCCAGAAAGGTGTGGGTTTATTTCTGGGCTTTTTATTCTGTTCCATTGATCTATATGTCTGTTTTTATGCCAGTACCATGCTGTTTTGATAACTATGGCCTTGTAGTATAGTTGGATATCAGGTAGCATGAAACCTCCAACTGTGTTCTTTTTTCTTAAGATTGTTGTGGCTATTTGGGTTCTTTTGTGGTTTATAAATTTTTGGAATATTTGTTCTAGTTCTGTGAAATATGCCATTGGTATCTTAGTAAGAATAGCTTTGAAGCTATACATTTCTTTGGGTAGTATGGATATTTTAATGATGCTAACTTTTTCTATCCATGAACATTGTAATATGCTTCTACTTAACGTATTTGTATCTTCTTTCTTTCTTTTTCTCTTTCTTTCTTTCTTTCTTTCTTTCTTTCTTTCTTTCTTTCTTTCTTTCTTTCATGTCTTACAATTTTCTGACTACAGGTCTCTTACGTCCTTGGTTAAATTTATTACTATGTATTTTCTGATGCAATTTTAAATGAAATTGCTTTTTAGTTTGTCTTTCTGATTGTTCATGATTGGTGTATAAAAATGCAATTGATTTCTATATTTTTTTTGTATCCTGCTACTTTACTGAATTTATCAGTTCCAGTACTTTTTTGGTGGAGTCTTTAGGGTTCTGTATATACAGTACCATGTCATCTGCAAATAATGCCAGTTTTACTTCTTCCTTTCCAATTTTAATGCTTTTTACTTCTTCTTCTTCTTATTGCTGTGGCTAGGACTCCAGTACTATGTTGAATAAGAGTGGTGAAAGCATATGTCCCTGTCTTGTTCCTGATCTTAAAGGAAACACTTGTGGTTTTCACCTTTTGAGTATGATATTGTCTGTGGGTTTGTCATATATAGCCTTTACTACATTGAAGTATGCTCCCTCTATTCCCAGTGTGCTGAAAGTTTTAATCAAAATGGGTGCTGGATTTTATTAAATGCTTTTTCTGCATCTATTGATGGGATCATGTTGGTTTTTTCCTTCATTTTGTTTATGCAGTGTATCACATTTATTGATTTGTGGACATTGTACCAACCTTGCATCCAGAATAAATCCCACTTGATCATTGTGTATGGTCTTTTTAATGTATTGCTGGATCTGGTCTGCTAATATTTTGCTGCAGATTTTAGCATCTATGTTCACTGGGGATATGGGCCTATAATTTTCTTTCTTTGTAGTGCCTTTACCTGGTATTTCAATTAGGATAATACTGGCCTCATAAAATAAGCTTGGGAGTCTTCCTTCCTCATGAACTTTTTGCAATATTTGAAAAGCAGAGGTGTTAGTTCTTCTCAGAATGTTTGCTAAAATTTACATGTGAAGTTGTCCAGTCCAGGACTTTGTTTGTTGGGAGTTTTTTTTTTATTATTATATTTTATTGATTATGCTATTACAGTTGTCCCATTTCCCCCCTTCATTTCCCTCCACCCTGCACACCCCCTCCCACCCACATTCCCCCCTTTAGTTCAATCCCATGTGTCATAAGTTCTTTAGCTTCTACATTTCCCACACTATTCTTGCCCTCCCCCTGTCTACTTTCTACCCACTGTCTGTGCTACTTGTTCTATGTACCTTGTCCGCCTCTCTCCTCCTCCCATTCTCCTATTGCTAACCCTCCATGTGATCTCCATTTCTGTGTTTCTGCTCCTGTTGTAGTGATTTGCTTAGTTGGCTTTTGTTTTAGGTCTGGTTGTTAATACCTGTGAGTTTGCTGTTTTTTTACTGTTCATATTTTTTATCTTCTTTTTCTTAGATAAGTCCCTTTAACATTTCATATAATAAGGGCTTGATGATGATGAACTCCTTTAACTTGACCTTATCTGAGAAGCACTTTATCTTCCCTTCCATTCTAAATGACAGCTTTGCTGGATAGAGCAATCTTGGATGTAGGTTGCTGGGAGTTTTTGAGTATTGCTTCAATTTCATTAGTTGTAATCTATCTATTCAGATTCTTTGATTCTTCCTGATCAGAATGGGAAGATTGTATGTTTCTAGGAATATAACAATTTTGTCCAGATTGTCCAATTTATTGGCATATAGTTGTTTGTAATATTTTCTTAACAATCCTTTGTATTTCTTTGGTGTTAGTTGTTACTTTTCCTCTTTCATTTCTGATTTTATTTATTTGGGTCTTTCTCTTTTTTCTTGGTGAGTCTGATTAGAGGTGTGTCAATATGTTTATCTTTTCAAAGAACCAATTCTTGGCTTCATTGATCTTTTGTCTGATTTTTTAGACTGTATTTTCTTTATTTCTGCTCTGATCTTTATTATTTCATTTCTTCTAGTCACTTTAGGCTTTGTTTATTGTAAAAGTTCAAGTATTTTTTTAAAAATTAAAGTTCAATTTGTAGATCATGCTTTTTTTTAAGACTTTATTTATTTTTAGAGAGAAGGGAAGGGAGCAAGAAAGAGAGGGAGAGAAACTAGGGACATGGCCTGCAACCCAGGCATGTGCCCTGACTTGGAATTCACTTGAGACTTTTTGAATTGTGGAATGATGTCCAATCCACTGATCTATACCAATCAGGGCTCAAGTAGTTTTAAAAAATCTCTCTAATCTCAGCACTCAGAGACACTTATATTTAAAATTTTGGTATGTTTTCTTCTAGTTCAGCTTTTTCCCTTCACATAATTGAGATCAGTCTGCATATTTACTATTAAACCTCTTTCACCTAAAATCATTTAAAGATATTTCAAATGTTTTTAAAACCCACTATTAGACATTGTAACCAGGCACAAGCATCCTTACAAAGGATGCCTTGCCAGTATTTTATAGCCACCCTGCTCTGGTCCATCTCTTGCTACACTGCTCTCCATAAGAGGAGGGGGGTCCACAGGGAAAGGAGGATATAGCCACATAGAGTCTGTCATTCTTCTAGACCATTCTTGAGGTATGCAGAATCCTGAAATCCCATGACCAAAAGGCCCCACTCAGATCTGTTCTGTAGGTCCATCCCTGAGGGCTAACTTTGCAGCACTGTACACTCAAGGCCCAAGGAAGACCAAGTGGTCAGAGAGTGTTAATGGACTTTGAATGTGAAGGTTGAGTGTCCTTGCATGGGTGTGTAAGGTTCCTCTTCATGTGGGACTGAAGTAGAGCTAGGAATTATAGGGGGCTGGCTCTCCCCATGTCACCACATTCCAACATGGCATTCCAGCGTCCAAGAATATCAAATTTAAGCCTGACCTTCCAGGTCACTTAGAAGGTGTATTTGTCAAAGTAGGAAGATGAAACATATTCTAACAGTTTGGTAGTTTATTTACAACTTTAAAATATTTGGATGTTACGTGAGCCTCCATTTGTCCTCATGCCCTAGAACCCAAAAATGTTGTGGCAGGAGGAGGCTGGTAATGGCTACAATTTTTTCATGTTATAATACAACAACTATTCCTCTAGGTTGAACATGTTAATGGTTCCCAAATTTTTATTTAGAGTGACATGTTAAATATCCATACATAAATATTTGCCTTCATTACTGATTACTTCTTAGGATATACTTCAAGAAGAAAATTACTGGGCCAAAGGGTACAAACTCTTAATAACCAGCATCTTCAACAAATGGTTAGAATAATAGGAGATCTCACTGAACACACCCCTACCCCTCTATGGCCTACCTACATGACAAATCCACTGACCTACATTAATGGTTACAGAGGCATGTCTATCTTTAAAAGGCTTTTATATATGGTCATTTGGTTTGCAGATGGGAAGCTGACTTACAGAATATGCTTTTTTTAAATTGAGGCATAATTGATATAAAACATTATATTAGCTTCAGGTGTATAACACAATGGCTCAATATTTATAGTTTGCAACATGACCACCACAATAAGTCTAGTTAACATCCACAAAGTATCTTTTGATATGATTTGAAATCCACTAAATTTCAGTTCTTATAATCAGAAATGGGCAACTATGGCCCTTGGGCCAAGTCCAATTTGCAGCCTATTTTTATAAAGGAAGTTTCATTGGAAGACAGTTATACTCACTTGTTTCTAGATTGTGTACATCTGCTTTCACACTACAATGACAGTTAAGTAATTGCCACAAAGACCATATATGGTTAGCCTACAATGCCTAAAATATTTACTATCTGGCCCTTTAGAGGAAAAGTTTGATCCTGATCTATTTTCAGCCCCAATCTAAAATTATCACAGAATACAAACCATGAGACAGGAAACTAGAGAATACTGAGTAGTCATAAATCAATAACAGGTTCTTCCCCATTTCACAAATAGTATGCCCTGGCCTAAGCAGGACTGGCATTTTTGTTTTGGTGTTCCTGTGAATATCTTGATCAAGTTGCTAATATTTCCTCAGTTAACAAACACTTACCCAGTTGCTACTATATGTCAAGCAGATTTTTAAAAATTATATTTTACAGATTATGCTATTACAGTCATCCTGATTTTTTCCCTCTTTACCCCCATCCAACAAACAACCCCCCTCCCTCAGGCAATCCCCATACCATTTTCATGTGCATGGGTCATTTGTATAAGTTCTTTGGCTACTCTTTTCCTATATTGTACTTTACATACCCATGGCTATTCAGTAACCACTTATTTGTACTTCTTGATCCCCTCATTTCTTCACCCATTCCCTCACATCCGACTCCCATCTGGCTCTCTGTATCGCTGATTCTGTGTCTGTTTTTCTTGTTTGCTTAGTTTGTTTTCTATTTAATTTATCTATTTTTAGACAGGGGGAAGGGAGGGAGAAAGAGAAGGAAAGAAACATCAATGTGTGGTTGCCTCTCACGTGCCCCCTACTGGGGAACTGGCCTGCAACACAGGCATGTGCCCTGACTGGGAATTGAACCTGTGACCCTTTGGTTTCCAGGCCAGCACTCAAACCACTAAGCCACACCAGCCAGGGCCTTAGTTTGTTTTTTAGAGTCAATTGTTGATAGATTTGTATTTTTTTTTTTTTTTGCTATTTTATTGTTCAAAGTTTTTCTTAAATAAGTCCTTTTAACATTTCATATAATAATGGTTTGGAGATGCTGAACTCCTTTAGTTTTTTCTTGTCTGGGAATCTCTTTATCTGCCCTTTAATTCTAAGTGATGGCTTTGCTGGTAGAGCGATCTTGGCTGTTGGTCTCTGCTTTTCATGACTTTGAATATTTCTTACCAATCCCTTTTAGCTTGCAAAGTTTCTTTTGAGATATCAGTTGACAGTCTTATGGGAACTCCCTTGTAGGTAACTAACTTATTCTCTCTTGATGCTTTTAAAATTCTCTTTTTATCTTTAACCTTTGGCATTTTAATTATGATGTGTTTTGGAGTGGGCCTCTTTGCATCCATCTTGTCTGGGACTCTCTGTGCTTCCTGGACTTGCATGTCTATTTTCTTCACCAAATTAGGCAAGTTTTCTCTCATTATTTTTTCAAATAGATTTCTAATTTCTTGTTCTTTCTCTTCTTCTTTTGGCATCCCTGTGATGCAAATGTTGGGCCTCTTGAAATTGTCACAGAAGCTGCTTATACTAACCTCATTTTTTTTTTTATTCTTTTTTCTTTTTGTTGTTCTGATTGGTTATTTTTTGCTTCCTTATGTTCCAAATCATTGATTTGCATTTCGGCCTCATCCACTCTACTGTTGTTTCCTTGTAAATTGTTCTTTATTTCAATTAGTGTATCCTTCATTTCTGACTGGGTCTTTTTCATGCTGTTCATTAAGTTCCTTAAGCATCTTTATAACCAGTTTTTTGAACTCTGCATCTGATAAATTGCTTATCTCCATTTCATTTGGCTCTTTTTCTTGAGTTTTGATCTGTTCCTTCCTTTGGGTCATGTTTCTTTGTCTCCTTATTTTGGCAGCCTCCCTGTGTTTGCTTCTATATATTACATAGAGCTGCTTTCACTCCATGTCTTGGTAGTGTGGCCTAATGTAGTAAGTGTCCTGTAGGGTCCAGTGGCACAGCCTCCCCTATGACCCAAGCTGGGTACTTGAAGTGTGCCCTTTGTGTGGGCTGTGTACACCATCCTCTTGTAATTGAGTCTTGGTTGCTGTTGGCAGATCAGTGGGAGGGATGTATCTAGGTCAGTCAGCTGCAAGGTTGGCTGTGACCACTTACCACCAA
This sequence comes from Anoura caudifer, assembly GCA_004027475.1. NCBI lineage: Eukaryota > Metazoa > Chordata > Mammalia > Chiroptera > Phyllostomidae > Anoura > Anoura caudifer. The sequence continues at coordinate 255,793 of PVKU01001563.1, forward strand.
CCTCTGCCCTTCATGGAGGATCAGCTGTGCAGGGGCAGTGTGGTGGTGCTGTGACGTGGTCTGTGGCTATCCCCTGGGTGTGCTGGTCCTGAGGTTTCCTGGGTGGTGCAGGCCAAGGTCAATCCCCACCTATGTTTTTCCCAGGGCCACACTTCCTGAGCTATAAAGCAATCTGAGATGGCTGCTACTTGTGCTGGGCTTGGAGATTCCCAGGTGAAGCCAAGCTTTGAATCTAGGCTGGCTTCTGCTAGTGCCAGGCCTGGAGCTCACTGAGGCCAGCTATTGCTTATGTGAGAAGATTTAGGAAGTAGTGAAGCCTGAGCCAAGACTAGCCATTCATGTGGAAAAGCAGCTTGGGTGGGCTGGTAAATTGGGTGGGACAGAGTTTCTGGGTATCTCCAAGGCAGGTCAAACAATTTTAGGCAGGTTGATGGAGTCTCAGATATGGCACCAGCTTGCTGGCTCTGTGAGGGGAGGGCTTAGCAAAAGGACAATGGCCTCTGCTGACCTCGAGGTCAAGCACTTCAGTTTCTCCCTGTGTGCCACTGGTGACTTTCAAGCTTCTACCCCAGTGCTGCAGCTCTGAGGGATTGAGTCTGGGTAGGTGAGACCATGTGTGGGTTCTTTAAGAGGAACTGCTTGGGGGCTCTAGTAGTTTCTTCCACTGACTTAATCCCTGCTGGTTTTTGCAGTTGTGGGGCCTTATCTTCCTGGCACTGGAACCCTGGGCTAGAGAGGCCTCATGTGGGGCTGGGAGTCCTTGCTCCTGGGATATCCCTCCTGAATTTTTATCCACCACATGTGAGTGTGGGACCAGCCCTTTTCACATCTGCGTCCCTCCTACCAGTCTCAATAGATGTGGTTTCTTCAATTCTGTAGTTGTCAGACTTCCATTCAACTCAATTTCTGATGGTTCTGAGTGATAGTTGTTCTATATTTTAGTTGTAATTTTGATGTAGTCATGCATAGAGGTGCACCCATGCCGCCATCTTGACCGGAAGTCCTCAAGCATATTTTGTACTAAGTGCTGATGGCTCATGAGAGAATAATTTACCATTTTTGGTCTCAAGAAGATGATAAATTTGCCTAGGAGTTTTTAAGTAGCTCTTGTGCCAGGTCAATGGAAGAATAATTCACCATTTTTGGCCTCAAAAAGTTTACGGTTTTCTAATGTGTGTGTTCAAGCCTTCACAAAGCCAAAGACATCATTCCAATATTCGTAGACCATCTTCTGTCACCTCTGAGATTCTAAGAATGCATTGCGTAAAGAACAAGTGTTATAAAGGAAGTGTGGCAGAGAGTAGAAGTACCTTTACCATAGCAACTTGGAGTTTGAATCGCAATAATAAGGCCATGCTGGTGAAAAATCACTGATAGCAGATTCAGGTACAGCTGGCAAACAGTGAAAACAAACAATTCCTAGGTACAAAGTAATCCTTCCTGCAGAAATTCTCTAGATGTTTCTGCTTTAGCCAGTCAGAGAAAAGAATTGTCCACTGTTTTACACCAGGATGAGCAACAGACTGATACATGGTTATTCTGTTTTCTTAAAAAATTAAAATTCTTATATATGAGAAAAAGCCCATGTGTGTATAGTGATGAAAGAGAGAAATCAAATAAGCCATTGCTATTATTTCACTCTCCATAAAGATCAGACAATAACAGAGTAATTTGTCTTTGGTAGGGGACATAAACCTGGGCCAAGTATTTCAGAGGAGGATTCTAAAAAATGTGGTTTAGCCCTGGCTGGTGTGGTTCAGTGGATTGAGTCCTGGCCTGCGAACCAAAATGTCACTGGTTTGGTTCTTGGTCAGGACACAGGCCTGGGTTGTGGGCCAGGTCCCCAGTTGGGGGTGTGCAAGAAGCAACCAATGGTTTCGCTCACATATTGATGTTTCTCTCTTTCTCCCTCCCTTCCTTGATTTCTAAAAATAAATAAATAAAATCTTTTTTTAAAAATGTGGTTTAGATCCAAGTTGGAGGGATTTTCTAAATTCATTTATTTATTAGTTTTAGTGGAAAGGTAAAAGGGAGTAGAAATTATTTACAACCCAGATACTTTCTCACTTTTTGTTGGCACAATTCATCTGTTATAAAAATTACATTAGGAGACTACAAACCAGAAGGAAATGTCTTGAATGCTCTGTTGTCTTGAGTCATCACTGGTGTGGCTATCTTGTATCTCTGGGGTAAAAGAGAAACAATTCTCTGTGGGTTTACACTCCTTCTATTAGCTCAATAGCCTTGTGTAAGTTTCCTCAGTTCTCAGAGCCTCTTCCTTTGCAACATGTTGATAACCCCTTACTTTGTTGTGTTCTCTTACAGACTAAGTAAGGTAACATTAGTCAGGTCATAACACAGCTACTGACATTTAGTTGGTACTGAATAAAATAATAATTTTGGTATTGTCATCACAATATACAGTTAAAGTCCCTAAAACAGCTCTGAAGCTGGCAGGGTAGCTACTTGCCTCCATGGTTTGGCTTGGCAATTACTGGCGTGGCTCTTGTTTTTTCACAGTCACTAAAACTCTAACAGAGATGTCTTCCTCTAGCTATTGAAAACTTCCTGCCCACTCAGAGTTGAGAGTGGCCAGCAAAAATGCATATACTTGTGCATGCTTGACATCTTAACATGTTATCAGCTAAGCCCTGTCTGGGGTTTAGGAGGTATTTAACTGAGCATAGTATCTTTAGAATAAAGGTCCTGTGTTGAGTAGCACATGTGCCTGAAGGAGAGAAAGAAATATATGCATCTGGCACAAATAATGCCCCTTTTTTATTACATAAAAATCTTTTATCACAAAATCATAAGCATGTAATTGTATAACATATCACACTTAAGCATACCATATGACATTTTAGGTGAAATGTTCAAATTGCTGTCCATTTCATGAGAGACATTCATGTATACTACCAACCACACTCAAGTGGCTTTACTTCTGTTGGACCTTGTATAGATAGTAGGTAGGTGGGTAGGTACCACTTTGGGCATAATTTATCATTTTGCCAAGGATTATCTCCAATGGCTCATTCGTGGAAATATGCTCATTTGTGAAGAGGAGTACTTATCTGCAAAAAGAGAAGCCAGTCCTGCCTGTTCATGCCAATTCGAAACCATTAGAATGACTTGTTCTGACCTACCTAGAATAAACAAAGCCCCATACAAGTATTGTCCACCTCTGCTATAAAAAAACAGTTTTCAAAAAATCTCCCAAGTATCTGCCAAGGGCTTTGTTTATTTTGCTTTTGTGAGAGAAGTCAATGATAACTCATGCTTGCATTGCTAATTGGCTTCTTCAAATTCTTTTTCAAGAGCTTCAAATGTATAGGTTGGCCAAAAAGCATGTTACGTTATTTCTTTACAATGGCTCTAGTACTGCTTAGTTGTCTTTAACTTCATTCGAAACAATTTTGTTAGATTGTACTGTGACAGTTGTCATATCAGCAGGCATTTTTTTTAAAATCAAAATTGGTAAATTTTTGTGTGACCATTTTAATATGGAAGAAGATATGCAACATTTTTGGCATACTTTATCATTTCAGGAAAGGTAGAAACACAACTGAAACACAAAAAAATATTTTTGCAGTGTACAGAGAAGGTGCGGTGACTGATTGAATATGTAAAAAGTGGTTTGCCAAGTTTCTTAGTACTATTGATATTTTGACCATATAATTCTTTGCCATGGGGCTGTCTTATGCACTGGAAGATGTTTAGCAGCACCCCTGGCCTCTATCCACTAGAGAAGCCAATAGCAGGAGATAGCCAACATACTAAAAATATCCAAATCAAAAAAAGTCATTGGTAAAAGTGAAAAATGTGTCTTTTATCTTATGGAAAAAAACATAATGGACTTTTTGGCCAACCAACAACAGAAGTAACTAGTCTTTTGCCAAGAAAATAAATTGTCCTTCACTATGTGTTAGAGCAGTTTGTCTTTACTTCCTCATCCTCCATCACTCCCTTCACTCCTTGTAAATATTACATTTCACTGCTCTATGGATATTGCTTTCTTAAAGTTTGACAACATAGGCTCTCTACTCACCAAACTGGTCTTATTTCCTTCCAAATCCTCTACAACAATGGGTCTCTAACAAAATGTATGCTATGTAAGACAGTACTTGGGTGCAGGAAGAAAAATGATTTTAACTTTTATTAATATTTTTAACTTTAAAATTTTTATTTTGTGTATGTTTTACAATGCATACAACATATCCATACAGTGGGGAATAATTCCTCAAATGCTTATTAATAGTATATGTAATCAATAAAATTTGGGGATTCACTCCTCTTTAGCAATAGTTATCAAAGAATGGCATAGGAACTCTTCAGGTTATTTGACATCCTTTCAGGGTGTGTGAAAGGTCAAAACTGTTTTCATAATAATACTAAGATGGAATTTTCACTCATTCTCTCATTATTATACAGTGGAGTTTTCCAGAGACTACATGACATGTGATATTATAAAAGACTGAAAGCATAAGCATATATGAGAACCCAGTCGTTTTCTGCCAAGCCAGATATTAAAAGAATTTGTAAAAAATGTAAAACCAAGTTGTTCTCATCACTAAATTTCTTCTTGTATTAGAAAAATTGGTTTTCATAAGAATATGTTATTTATATTGGCATGTAATTAATAATCATTGTGTTAAAATAAAAATATTTTTAAGTCTTAGTTTTAAATATCATTATGGTAAATTCAATAGATATACACTGATGTGGCTCCTACCAGTTTGCAACAGAGTTCTCCATAGCTTGAAATAGTCTATGGTGGGAGTGTACACCACAGAAATTAACAAATGTCACATGTTTTTGGAGAACTGCTTTACCAGAACACTACTAGATATAACTCACGTAAATATTCTTTGGATCCTACATAATTATTAAGAATGTAAAGAGTTCATAAGACCAAAAAAAAAATTAGGAACTTCTACTTCACAGTATCTAACACTGTCAACTGCTACATTCTTGATACTCCTTCTACAGCCTCACCTATCTCTTCATCCCCTCACTCTGCCTACTGTTAGTTTGGCTAACATGGAAAACAAAGAATTCCCTTTTACTTATCTCATCCATATTCTTCACTGCTCCCATTTCCCTCTAACCTGATACAGTAGTACTCTTTTAATTTAGTCTCTGAAATTTCTCTCTGCTAAATACTGTACTTCTCAAAGTGCACCAGAATCACTCAGGGTGCTTATTAAAAGTGAATATACCTAGGACAATTGTATTGCTCCAAACCTACTGAATCACAAGTCTCTGCAGGGGGTAGCCAACTTTTTAATATTCAGAGGATTTTTATGATAATCTTAAGTTTGAGAAGCCTCTCATCCTCTCTCTTTTGGTGATCTCAGCCATTTCCATATCCTAACCACTTCTTTGTTTCTCTAGCTTCAGTTGTTCTCTGGAGCTCAGGATACACATCTTTAAATGCTCCTATGATATCTCCATAGACTGTCTTGCCACAACTTCAAGCTCAACATGCCCTAGACATAACTCCTCAACTTTCCAAGTAAATATGCTACTCATATTATTGTCTTTCCTTAGTTAATGATATTACAGTTATCTCAATTATTCAGATTTGAACTACCTTTCACTTCTTCCCCATTGCACCCCTGTTTAACCAGTATCCAGGCCTATACACTACATTTCTGAAACATAACTTGTATCTCCCTTGTCCATATCCAAACTAGTTTTGGCCTTCTTACTTCTGCCTTACTTCTTACTTAGGTTATTAAATCCTTTTTCTTTGTCAAGAAGTTCAAGTTCTCAGTGATTTGAAAACCACCACATTTTAATGCCCCCATGACTTCTAATGCCACCTGCCCGCATGTAAGTATTACATAACACTCTTGGAAAGTTCTTTTGGAGATTGTTGTGTAGTCATTCGTCATTTGTCATGGGTCTGGGTGCAGGGTCCAGCACCAAAAACTGACCTTGGGACACACAGAAGAAGCAAAGCTTTGGTATTTGAAAAAGCCCAAGTCTGCTGTTAGGTAGGCAAAGCAGACATACTGAGAAATCATCCCAAGAAATTATAACACCAATAGTACACATACACTTGCTGGAATTAAAATAGTCTTAGCTGGAAAGAACAGGTTGGGGTTGACCAAGGGAAGGCTGGGTAACAGTGGGAGAAAAAAGTTACATGGAGGGCCAGTGAGAAGGGAAGGGAAAAAAAAAAGAGTATGCGAGGTATGATGGCTATCTCCTGTTTGTCCCTTTGATCGAATCTATACCCATCTCTGCACTGCTCTGGGCTGGGAAGCTGACCTCCCACAGGAGGTTGTGTCTGCAATACATCCACCAAGTTTACCTGTGCTCTGGCTTCTGGTTGGGATTGGCCTAAGGAAGTCCTAGAGGGAGGGAGATTGTAGAGAGGAAGTGGGAGAGTGAAGTCAGAGTATTTTCCTAACGGTTAGATCTCTTGTGGATGCCTGAACCCTCCAGTGAAGGTTACAGCTCCTGTCAGGAAGCTGTCCTAGGTTCTCTGTGGTCCTGGGTCATTCTAGTTGCCCTCTCACTAGCACTTTGGGCTTAAGGCTAGTGAGCGTACCTCACTGTTACCAGTCCTGAGGTCCTGCACTACCCCTGTGCTGCTCTACCTCCTGTCTCCACCTTTGTAAACAGTCACTTTATGAACTTCTCAAGCCACTCCAATTTAAGTATGTCATATATTTCCTGCTGCCCTTATTGATACACATGGGTACAGAAAAAAAAAATCGGTGAAACTAAATAAAAGGAAAGAAGAGAAGAAGGTAAAAGAATAGGAGGAGGTGAAGATAACTAATTTTCCTCCATGAAACATGCTTTTACCTATCTTGGCAACATTCTTCCTCCAGCCTCCCCTTCCATCTTAAGTTACCTTCTCCTTCCATATTTCTTTATCTTGTCTTCCCATCACTTTATCCACCACCATCTCTTCCCTCATCCACTCCTTTCAATTTACTAACATAAGCTCCTTCTTCCTCCAACTCTTTGTCCATTCTAAAATAAACATGGGCTTCATCTTCTGCCCAAGGTATCACATGGCTTTCTGGGCCCTGCCTCATATAAACTGCCTGATGATGAGGCCTCCACAAACCCATCATCACAGGATACCCACACTGCCTTGGGTTTCATGGCTTCCTTGAGCACACTCCCATTGCAGCATCCCCTAAGTTCCTTTACTCCTCCCCATCCTGGGTGCCAACCATTTCTGCCTATCATTTGTCATTCAAGGGACAGGGGACCTATGGTCTAGATTTTTATTGTCTGATCTGGTAGCCTCTAACCCTAGTGTACCTATTTAACTTAACTTTAAGTTAAAAATTCAGTTCCACAGTCATACGAACTACATTTCAAATGCTCAATACCCATATATAATAATGAGTACTGTATAGAACATTTTCATCATCACAGAAAGCTCTACTGGACAGATTAGGATCTCTATTAGGGTTTTTAAATTTTAGCACTATGGACATTTTGGCCAGATCAGTCTTCCTTGGAGGAAAGAGAGCTGCCCTATGCATTGTAGGATGTTTAGTACTATCCCTGTCCTCTACCCACTGATGCCAGTAGCACTCTCCAAGTTGTGACAACCAAAACTGTCTCCAGATATTCCCAGACTCTAGTTTAGATTAAACCATTCAGCTACAGATTGTGTTTTGATCACCCACAGAGAAGAGGCAAGGTTAGTCAAGAAAAAGAAAGTTACACTGGCTGGATAGCTCAGTTGGTTGGAGCATCATCCTGTGCACCAAAAGGCTGCAGGTTCAATCCCCTGACCTGGCACATAAGGGAGGCAACCAATCCATGTTCCTCTCACACATCAATGTTTCTCTCTCTCTCTCTCTTTCCCCACCTCTCTTTCTCCTTCCTTCCCTCCCTCCTTTCCTCTCTCTGTAAAAAGCAATAAACATATCTTCAGGTAAGGATTTTTAAAAAAGAAGAAAAAAAGGTGAGATGCACCTGGAGCAAGAGTTGACATACAGTTGGAGAAGGAGATAGGATAAGAAGAAGGTCAGAGAGTAAAAGGTAACTAACTGCAAAACCCTTGTGCAGTTTATTACAACTTTTAAATAACAAGTCCTAGTCTTTTAGTGAGGTGCAGTAAATTTTCTTCTGGCTGCTTGCATGGCACTCGGAAAACTCAAACAGAGTCATTATAAAATATGATGCCCCCATCCGACCCTATGAAAATATCACAGAGTTCTGGCTCTTGTATAGGTTGATGATGTCTCCCATTAGGATTATGAAGTACAGGGCTGCCAAAATACCATCACATAATGATGTTATAAATAACCAGGAAGCCCTCCTATCAGGGTCACTCACACACATTCCTCTCCCTGACACAAGATAGGGAGTGCCACATCTTCCTTGATCTGCCTAATTCTGCGTCCTCTGACTTTAACAGTTCTTCAGAGTTACAAAGCATTGAGAGACAGTAGGGAAAAATTACTACAGCTTGAGAGGTTCTAGTGGATACAACTCAACTATGCAAAGCAGGTTTCTCCCAAATGTAGCTACTAGTCATAAGAGACGTCCCATAGTAAAGAAAAATTTTAAAGACAATTGTCTGAATCTATTTAGCCATAGCCCCCTTCTCCCAAAGTACACCCACTGAATACATTTTATCAAATGCTAACATAAAGAAAAGAAGGATTTCATCAACACTCTGCAAGATTCCCATACAGAAAGATGAAAGCACAAAAGAGGTCCTGTTATGGGCTCAGGGAACAGTCATGCTTCAGAATCACAGAGGTCACTGTACAGAGCCAGTTGCTGGGAACAAAGAACCAGACAGGCTAGGACCAGGTATCAGGCACAACCAGACAGGTTGGTGATTTTCTGCTTTCCTAGCAATCTCTCAGGGCAGGAGACTACTGAAGACTAACAAGGTCTACAGTACCATGGGCTGGAAGGCTACAAAAATCAGGCCAACACCTTCCTATACAGTCCAGGCCTGACAGGGATATGACAGAGATTTGGGACATTTAGAGAGGTCTACAAAACTAGTGGTATGAACCAACAATACAAAACAAATCACAGGGTGAAAATCTCCTGCAGGTTCAAGCAAGGCACTGTGTGGTGCTAACACTCTAGAGATGAGTAAGGCAAACTCATGCACTTCATGAGCTCATGATCAGCTCTCTGTGGACAAATGATGATGGTGGTGGTGGTCATGGGAGTGGTATTAGCCCATTGTTTAACACAGGCAATGTGTGAGGCTAGATTGGAGGGACTTAATCTTTGCCTAGTCTAGGGTTGTGAATTATAATTATCTGAACAATTAGAATGTTCTATATACCCAATTAAGATAAAGCTATATAATGGCAGGGACCAAACAGTGATCCCCTTTGTGTTTGCCTGAGACCCAAACACCCTGTTTGGTTTACAGTAGCTATTCAATAAATGTTGATCAACTACTGAATAAAATAAAGGAGAGGCTTGTTTATCTCATGTAGTAGATCCCCCAGAAGGCAGTTACTTTTTCTTTTATTTTGTGCCCATTCAATTGTCTATCCAGGTTGTACCTATGCTTTGTCAAAAATAGTTAATAGTATCCAAAATCAAGAAATGATAACATCTGCATCAGACAGGATCCCAACAGGAAACAGACAGTACATTCAAATTAGGAAAATCTGAGAAGACTTACTTGAAAGGGACTGTTTGTAAAGATATGGACACAGTGTAGGGGAATCATAAGGATACTGCATTAATTTGAGGTTGGTAGCAGTGGCACTGTTGCCACTTCTAGGGGGAAAAGATGAGAAGAAGGATTGATTACTAAAACCCAAAAGGAGAAAGTCTTAAAGTGATGCACCATGACCTTAGGTCGAGGGGCACAGGCAGCCCAAGGCAACCCCACAGGAGAGAGCCAGGAGAATAATTAGCCTGACCTTACTCTGTCCTTCCCTTAGAACTCCTGCTGGGACTCTTCCATTGGCGGAAGTCAGAGGGCAAAGGAGCTCTAGTATTCTCCTCACAGGCAGGCCCCAGGGTAGATAGAGGGAGGGTAAAGAGGGGTGGGGAGTAGATTAGAAAGGGCAAAAGGAAGGTAATCCTTAACAGTAGGTAAGCTCTATCCCTGAAGTGGTGGTGTTTGGAAATCTTTAAATTCCAATTCATGATTAATTTATCTATGATCCAATGAGAAAGAATCATTTTGAAACTCTTATTCTATATTGACTGAAATCTGAATGTTAGGACTACCACTTCAATTTAAAAAGAGAATTTCATCCAGCCCAAAAATCAAATCCCAATTAAAAGAAGTTAAGTATAAACAATAGAGAAATTGTGAACCTTAATTCTGCCATACCTAATGGTCAACCACAAATACACCAGCTCCATACTCCCAGCTACAGAATGTCAGGATTCTTTCTATCAGGGCAATTGATCAAAGAAGTAACATACGAGTGCATACAACTAAAGCTTCTATTGTTAGAAACTATTACAGAGCTTAGTATTTGGGAGTTTGCAGGTGGAACGTGTGGAAGGACAGCTGCCTAAACTCCTAAGGGGAAAATTACTACCATGCAGTATAATACAGACAGTTGAGGACTGGGAAATTTAAAAAGAAGGTAGGTGAGAAAAGCTCTTAACTTTGAAGGTTGTACTTTTCCTAAGAAAGTGGAAGGAAAACATCCATCAAATGATAGAAAATAACACAATGGAATACTAGAAGGAAGAGGCTAAGGAGAAACAAAAGAAACAAAAACAAAACATCTTTATATGTTTTAATTTTGATGAATCTATGGCCTGTGGTCTACTGACATTTTCTACTACATCATAGTAAGGGAAACAAAAAGATTTTCTGTTTTCTCCTCTTTTCTGTCTTAATCATAGGCATATCTCCAACTCATTATACTTGATTTGCAGAGATTTACAGTCATGAAATAAATGTGTAAGTACTCATTATCTATATGTTCATCAATTGCATTGAAAATCATTATATACCCAAAATCTTTATAGTTGAATTGCTTGATGTTTACCACATTCAGTCTGGAGATTTGATGTTTTCTTTCCTGAGAGATATATGTATGGTCACTGTCTGTTCAGTGCAAGCTGTTCTCATCATAATGAGTACCTACCACAATTTCAGACTCTTATCTGCAAGAAGTACACTGTGTACTGTTGTTCAAGCATATAACAATCACAACAATTTGAAAATAAAAGATATGCACAACTGATAGATAATGACCAGCTTCTATGCACAGACACTGCAAGAACAAAAACTGACTACAACTGCCAATTTCTTTTGCCAGGTCACTAATTAATGGAATAATCAGAAGAGAAAGATCCATTTCCTTGCCTTTGAACCATTTAATTGTCACAAAAGTTTGGTGGAAATATTCTCATTAAAATATAAACTAGCCCTGGCTGGTGCTGCTCAGTGGATTGAGTGCTGGCCTGTGAACCAAAGTGTCACCAGTTCGATTCCCAGTCAGGACATATGCCTGGGTTGTGGGCTAGGTCCCCAATAGGAGGCATGCAAGAGGCAACCAAACATTGATGTTTCTCTCTTTCCCCTTCTCCCTCCCTTCCCCTCTGTCTAAAAATAAATAAATAAAGTCTTAAAAAATATAATATAATCTATACTGATTCAATAGTTTATATTCTTCATGGGCCTAAATATTCTTATTCATTAATCCAAACACAAACATTTAGTGAGCATCTACTGCACATACCAGACAATGTTACAGGCACTCAGGTTACATCAGTGAATAAGACAGACAAGGTCCTGCCCTCACAGTGTTGACATTCTAAGGCAGATGGTTTATTTAAATAAATAGGTAAACAAATAAGAACTTTAGATTTCTGGTCAAGATGGAGACATAGGTAAACACAGCTCACTTCCTTGCACAACCACAGAAAAAAATTACAACTAAGCTACAAAACAACTATCACCCAGAATCATCAGAAAATCAACTGTATTGAAGCCTGACAACCAAGGAATTAAAGAAGTCACAGTCATCCAGATGGGTAGGAGGGGCAGAGATGTAGAGAAGTGGAATGAGCAGTCCAACACTCACATTTGGTAGATAATAATCGGGGGGATACCTTGGGAGTAAGGGATCCCAGCCCCACACCAGACCACCCAGCCCAGAGTTCCACTGCCAGGAAGGTAAGTCCTCATAACTTCTGACTGCAAAAACCAGTGGGCGTTAGAGCAGTGGAAGAAACTGTGGGCTTCTCAGGCATCTCCTTCTAAAGGGCCCAAAATGGACTTAGGACTTAGTTCAGACTCACTCTCTCTGGGCTCCAGCACCAGGGCAGCAGCTGGAAAAGAACTAGTGGCATAGGGAGAGAAACAGAAGTGCCTGGCATCAGGGCAAGTGTCAGGGTACAGCATCCTCCTGGACAAAACCCCAGAGACCAGGCAGAAGTCATCATTCCTTCTCTAAGACCTCCCCGACAGAGAGCCACAGAGCAGAGAAACCATATCTGAGATTCCATCAACTTGGTTCACACAGGTTATCCCACCCTGGCAATTACCCAAGTCTCCACACCATCCGATTACAGGTGCACTTTTCTACAATAGGCCATGTCACCAAGACAGGGAGACAAAGGATCTCTACCTCACTCATAGAAACAAACACAGGGAGTCTGCCAAAATGAGGACAGAAAGAAATATGGCCCAAATGAGAGAATAGAACAAAACTCTAGAAAAATAACTAAATGAAATGGAGATAAGCAATCTATCAGGTGCAGAGTTCAAAACACTGGTTATAAGGATGCTCAAGTTACTCATTAGGTACTTAACAGCATAAAGAAGACCCAAGCAGAAATGAAGGTTACACTTAATGAAATACAGAAAAATTTACAGGAAATCAACAGTGGAGGAGATGAAGCTGAAAATCAAATCAATAATTTGGAACATAAGGCAGAAAAAAACATTCAATCAGAACACCAAGAAGAAAAAATTTAAAAAAACAAGGATCGGGTAAGGAACCTTCAGGACAACTTCAAATGTAGCAACATTAAATCAGTAAGGGTGCTGGAAGGAGAAGCGAAGGAGAGCAAGAAATTGAAAACTTATTTGAAATAATGAAAGAAACTTCCTTCATTTAGTGAAGGAAATGGACACAGAAGCCCAGGAAGCACAGAGAATCCCAAACAAGATGGACCCAAAGAGGACCACACCAAGACACACCATAATTAAAATGCCAAAGGTTAAAGTTAAAGAGAGACTATTAAAAGCGGCTAGACAAAAGCAGACAGTAACCTACAAAGGAGTACCATAAGACTGTCAGGTGATTTCTCAAAAGAAACTTTGCAGGCTAGAAGGGACTGGCAAGAATTATTCAAAGTGATGAAACGTAAGGACCTACAACCTTATTACTCTGTCCAGCAAAGCTATAATTTATAATAGAAGGGCAAATAAAGTGCTAAAGGAGTTCATCACCACCAAACCACTATTATATGAAATGTTAAAGGGACTCACATAAGAAAAAGATCAAAACTATGAACATTAAAATGACAATAAATTCACAACTTTCAACAACTGAATCTAAAAATGAACTAAGCAATCAAGCTGAACAGAAATAGAATCATAGATATGGAGATCATTTGTATGGTTAATAGTTGAGAGGGGGAAAGGGGAGAGTGGGGAAAAAAGGTGCAAGGATTAAGAAGTACAAATTGGTAGGCACAGAATAGGCAGGGGAATGTTAAGAACAGTATAGGAAATGGAGTAGCCAAAGAACTTATATGCATGGCCCATGACATGAACTAAGGGGGGCACTGCCAGAGGGAATGGGGGATACCAGGTAGAGTGGGGCAGAGGGGGAAAATTGGGACAACTATAATAGCATAATCAAGAAAAAATATTTTTAAAAGAACTTTATAAAGATAGTGATCTTTGCTAGGAATAAAATAAAGTAGGATATGGAATAAAGAGTAACAGAGGAGGGAGAAACATAATTCAGACGAGATATTCAGGGCAGGCCTCTCTGAGGCACTGACATTTTAGATAAGGTTTAAACAACAGGAAGAGGTTAGCCACATGAAGATCTGGGGAAAGGGTATTTCAGGACAAAGAAGAGCTTAGGTAAAAGCCTTGAGGTGGGAACAAGCTGGGATGCTGGAGGAAAGTCAGATGGTTGGGAACTGAGAGGAAAATGATAGGAGATAAGACAGCAGAGCTAGGTAGATACCAGACCATGTAGGGCCTTGTAGGGCAAGGAATTTGGATTTTGCTTCAAGTGATGGGAAGTTGCCGTAGGGTTTTGAGATGGAGACTATCTGATCTCTACTTTAAAGGATAACTCTGGCTCTGACTGGTTAAGAGACTGTGGGAGGGAGAAGGCCATCGCAGACATTCAAGAGACTACGGTGGCTGAGACTATAGTGGGAAAATGGATGTGGGAAGAACTGGACAGATTAGGGACCTCTTCTAGAGATAGGCCTGCTGACAGACTGAACATGTATGGGGGACATGTTTAGGGAAAGAAAACTAGGTATTGCCATTAAAGGAAAGGAAGAAGAAATGTAGAAAAGCAGATATGAGATAGATGTAGTAGTTAGGTGGAGGAATGAAGTTACATTATATACATATGATATTTGAGATACCTATTAGATATCCAAATGGAGATATAAAGTAGACAGTAGTATGGAGTTCTGGGGAAAGGCAAGGTACATATTTTTAAAAATCCAAATGAAAATATTATTAGAAAAATATGCTCAAGAGAGTTAGGGACAGAGTCTCTTAATCTACTCTGTAAACTACTGTGCCTTGCATACTGACGTGCTGAAAAAACATAGGACAATGTGAGGTAGTAACCATAAAACCAAAGACTAAAATATCATCCTTGATTTGATTGCTTGATGCTCCTACAAACTTAGCTGGAGTACTCTTTCACCAAAAATATGACTGACAATTACTCGCAGCAGAGAATTACCACAATGAAGAAAACAATAATGTGGTTTAGCTAATGAAGATGTGAAATACTCCACTAATGCAGAACCAGATGCATTAATTTGCTAACTTAAACCTGAACAGTGATTCACAGATGACATCTCCGAAGAGCCATGACAACTACAGGAAAGGTGTGTCAATACTACTACATCGAAAGAGCAAATTCAATGAAGGGCAACTAACTAAAAGGTGCTAATTCCTTTTTTGGGGGGGAGTGTAGGTCAACAAAATTTCATTGAAACTTAAACACCTTACCAGGTATTGTTCTCCAACAGTCTCAGCTCTTGGTTGCTGGCTCTCTTATTCAACTGTAAGATTCATCAGTTTGTGAAAGAAAAGGGAGGCAAAAGACATTTCGGTTCTCATAAGAGAATCTCTGATGCCACAGTAAGTAGTACCTTATAATTATACAATTACACAGGTTCAAATGAAAAGCAAACCTGTTGAATTTAGTATACATGCAAATATCAAGAATTTTTACTTAGGCTGATGTCCTTACAGTAAGGCCTAAACCCATAATACCCCCCTTTCTAAGGACAATAGGTCAGGAAGTGGCAAAGTCATAATGACTGATCTCAGATCTTTTTGAAGTACAAAGAAGCAAAGTAACAGCCTACAGGGTAAAACTAACATCACACCTTTGAATCAGTAAGTGAAAAGAGAAAATCATTAACAGCTAACCTATCCTTTAGTGAGAATTTCAAAACCAATTTGAAAGTCTCTGAAAAATGTTATATTTATGCTTAATAGTTTAGTCCTTCTAAAAACTTATTTCCAATAAATTTCAGAATAAAAAAGTCCCAAAGAATAATACTTTTGCATTTGGGAACTTCTTTTTCTACTTTTAGTTTAATGCTGAGGGATTATTTAGTGCTTTCTATGTAAGTATAATGGATGACAATAACTGCACCCAAGAAGTAAGAATGCAGTGTATGAGCACTGCAAGGTGTACCTTAAAGATATCCACACGAACATGTTGCGTTCAAAAGGCTTGGCAACTAGACTGAAAGTGATAATTATAACATTCTGAATACAGAACCCCTACTTTCTTCAAAATAAGCATAAAATTACAATTCATTCCTATGATATCTTTTGGGTAGTGAGGTATATTTCTTCCGACCTTCCACCTCCTCCTCCAAGGAAAACTTGTGCATCTTAGATCTTAGTCTGCCCTTACATGGAGGAGAAGGGGTTAAAAGAAAAAGAACAAAAAAAAAGAGGGGGGGAGGAAGAAAGGAAAAGGCCATCAATGTTCACTTTAATACGCCAGAATAGAGAAGTGGAAAATGCTGTCAGAAGTTTGTCTACCGGAACATCCATCCTTTCAGCCTCTCTTCTTGCAGTTTCCTCCTCCTATCTTCTGTTCTCCTCCCTTTAGCAACCTCCTCCCAGCACCAGCCTGTATGCCACCAATGAATGGCACGCTGTGCCAAAGCAGGCCAAAGAAATCATGGATACGTTTCAACAGTCTTTTTTTTTTTTTTTTTAATTTTTCAACAACAGTCTTAATAGATGAGTGTAGCATATTAGAATTGGTCATTTTAAAGATGTGGTGATTGGTTTGACCTAGGCTACATTCAAGATTAGTGATTCCTCATTCAACAAATTTAAAAAAATTATTTTGTTCTTTCCAATCAGATATCACAACCAGCTGAAAAAGATTGATAAGACTTTTCTCAAACCACATACTCAAATATGCACTATTTATGAAAAATGATCATAGGAGACCTAATTAATATTTCAGTTCCACCACTTCTAGGCTTTCTCCCAAAATTTCACCAACTGTCTAGGGTTCAAGAGCATGAAAAGAATTCAGATAACTTAAATGCTTTCAATTCTTTGGGCTAAAATTTGTGAACAAGGGGTATGCCAATACCATTTGCTAAAGGTGGTAGTTAGGCTCTCAGGGGAAATGACTAGAAACTAAAACCTATGTCAAAGGAAAGTGTCTGGGAGAGAGTTTCACAGGCTTCCCTTCCAGGATACCAGCATCTCCACTAAAGCCAAAGATATGCTTCCTCCTATTAAGTTCTACAACGCAAGCAAAATAACCAGTTGTCTCCCTCACTCCAACAATGCACATAGATAAAGGAGGGCAAAATTCTTTTAAGAACCAATGATGTGAATGGCAAATTATCTCAGTTACACTAAATTATTCTAATAAAATTTAGATTTCTTTTCCAAATTGCTCATTCCAGCAACATGGAGAGCATTCTGTGTGCTAAATTAAACACAGGCCCTACATTCCAAATGTGGAGACAACACAGGAAAGACTCAAACTTCCTTTAGGCATATGTTAGGCATGACTTGGGTAACCCTTACAGTGCCAGCAAGTCCTTCCTTAGATAAGGTGGAGGCTAATTGTCTAAGAATGAGAGCCTAATCATAGGATAATGTGACTTTATTCAAATAGACAGCCTTCCTTCTCCCCACTCAGGAGTGACGTCTGTTCTGGGGCTAAGGGGAAGTAGATGGTAGTACTTTAAGAAAGATGAAAAGGGAGAAAGATAATAGCAAGAACACAGTAGTAAAAGAAGTTTTCCATACTGGTTTTGTATCACACCTGGCATATAGGTAGACATACCAGTTGAAAATATGTTCCATTCTTTCTGCTTATTTTGGGCTGATTTTATAGAACAAAATGACATAATTAACACCAAAGCATCTGTAAAGATAAAACCTAAAAAGTTTTCAAAACAGGAGAATGTTTGGAGAGGGAGAGGGGAAGAGGCAACACAAGTTAGATCAGGGTAAAGTAGAATTACACAACTGGCTTCTGAACAAAGGAAAATGGGAGCATAAAACATTTATGAGTGTTTTCACTCACACAATTTCTTCCTAAATCAATTAAAACATTGGCTTATGATGGATTTACACCGCAGTGAAACTCCTGACAACTTCAAAATCAACTTCATGTTTGGGTTCCATTCTTTCAGGTGATGAATAGTGGGAAATCAGTGAAGGAATGTCACTTGAAGTCAGTCATTTATCATGAACCAAAATGGCTAAGTGCCCCATAAACTGCAATGATCCATTTCCTATTAGCATCGCACAACAGAAGGCAGCCTCATTTGCATTAACAAGTTTTATGACCTCCGTAGGCACAGAGGCTAATGTTAGGAAATGGGTTATTTTTGTTCTGTTATAAATGTTCATTATTATACCATAAAAAATTCTTTAAAAATATAAACCACTGATTGATTCATTAAGGAATTCTTTAAAAAGATTTTCCCATGTTAGGCTTTACTATTATTTTTTAAAATTTAGTATTGGTAAAGAAGTTTCACTCTTTTTGGTCAAGATCTAGCTGGTTTTCCATATATAACATACAGTTCTTTTGCCATAATGCCAAATATCATGGCAGACTACAGTAAAAATAATTCCTTACTCCCCACAAATTTAGGTGACACTGACCAATTTTCAGTGTCCCAAGTTTCAAAATATTCATCTTTTGAAATTGGACAAGCTCTAGGTTTCCCAATTCCAAGAAAAGGCATTAAAATAGCATGTCATGATGTGAAATTAAATAAAATTGTTAAAGCATTTTTGTTCAATAAATTTCCCATAAAATACAATCTAATGGTTTAAAATGTACTAGTGGGTCACATCCAGATGATTACTGACACTCTTGACTACAAACATAGCCAGGAATTACCTTCCTACAACAAATGGTATCACTTCCAAACAGAGGGGAAAAAAAGAAAGAAACACAAATGGCAAGATGAAAAAAGCAACTGAGGAAAATGGGTACCACATAAAAAGGTTAGGAAAACAGAAATTATTTTTCTATAATTTTTTTAAAAAATTCTCTTTTGAAATGAATCACTGAATACGTAAAAATGCTAATATTTATCCATAGTATTGTTTTGGCTTAATTTTAAACTAAAGAATGTAGTTTCAAATGCACATTGTATTTTTGAAGACTTTTCAGTATTCCATCAGCCCCCGCCCCACTTATTTATTTTTGCAGAAAAAAAATCAACAAACTTGGAAAACAAATATTATATGGTAAATTATATTATTTGTTTTCATTCAATTATGAGCACTCCTAAAAACAGTCACAAATTCCCAGGGGAGACAAAGAAGAATTAGACATGGTCCATGCCCTTAAGGAGCTTATACTCTTTTTAGGGAGACAGGATACATTCACCAATAAGAAAAATAAGTAAACCTTAAGCAAGTTATTAGATAATAAGTATATATCACAGTTCTTTTCAACTATTAGGACTAAAAAAATACTTGTTGACTTAAAGAGAATTTAGGATACAGAGAGAGAAAGAGAAAGAGAGAGAGAAAAAAACCTATGTAATGAAGAATTCATGGACAGTGACAACTTAGGCTTGGCCTTGAAGAATAAGCAATTTAGCATATTGATACTTTCAATTTTTTTCCAAAACAAAATAACCTCCTGGAATATCCAGGTTCCCCTATAATATCATCCCAACTAGAATGTATGATTCTGAGTCCCCTGTAACAGCAAGCCTTTCATACTTGGACTTTTAACCTCTCAGTTTCCTGAAATTCTCCCTGGATGCCTATTCACCAAATGATGACCATCATTGTTTTCCTTTCTCCTTTGAAATCACTAACAACCCTCAAGTGAGATGATCCCACCCACCAAGAACTAGGGGATCCTGCAGAGTGAGAGCTGAATGTTTATAACCTCATTTATGCCAAGTAGATTCTAATCATCAGAAACTTCCCTGACTCTTTGAGAGAATGCCACACAAGGATAAACAAAAAGCAAAACAAAAAGTTACAAGGTGTCTCCAAAAAGGTACAAAGGAATCTTTTTTAATTCCTTCCAGGCTTTGACCTGAAGATTTCGGAATGGGGATTTAAGTGTCATTTAAGCATGACCATGCTCTTAACTCTTGGTCTCTCCTGCCTTGTGTGTGAATTATTGCAACTGTCCCCTAACATGTCTCACAGACCCTAGAACACCCCCCACCCAGTCCACTCTATATTACTTTGTCAGGAAAATCTTCCTAGACCACAAAACAGTACACATAACATCCTTCAATCAAAAATCTTCTGGGGATCTCCACCACTGACAGAGTACAGTCCAGCTCTAGCTGTGCTTGCCCCAAAGCACCCAGAGAAAAATGTGAGAAAATTTGTGGAGCATACACAGTAAAGCAAGGGGGACTTCTTGCTAACAAGTACAGAAAAAATATCCCTAATGGCTTGAGGGGATAGCAACACCACTGCCCACATGTCATTCATTCCTAGCTCAGCACAAAGGGGAGAAAATGCTGGTTAGGTAATTTGCCATCTGCAACTATATTTCTCATTTTTTTTACTACTGCAGGATACTTATCAAACTTTACTGTGCATACGGGCCACCTGGGATCTTGTGAAATGGCAAATTCTGATTCTTGAGAGTCAGCATTTCTAACAAGCTTCCAGATGGGGCTAGCTCTGCTGTTCCAAGGATTATTACACTATGAGCAAGAAGACTCTATTGCAATCATCCTCAACCATAGCTGCACATTAAAATCACCTGTGTAACTTAAACAGTCTGGATGCCCAGGCTATACCTCAGTTCAATCACAATCTTTAGGGTAGTTGTTTTTAATGCTCCCCAGGTGGCCTTAATGTGCAACCCACATTGCATTTTCTACTTCAGCCAAACCATTTTCTTATTATTCCCTCTACCCAGTATCTTCCACACATATACTGCCTCTTCTCTGCTACTTAAGTCCTGCCCTCTTTTAAGTCCTGATGCTAGTCCTCCCTCTGGAAGATGTCTCCAACACTGGATACTGGCAACATTTTCTCAGATCCTCTAGTACTGCCTGTCCCCTTCCTGATTCTCTGTCCTGCATTAGCAGTGGAGTGTGCACCTCTTGAAGCAGGTGCTATTTATTGTACTTCTTCAGACTCTCAAGACAAGTACATACAAATGTTAGAAGCACCTTGTGATGACTTTGACATGGATGTTTAAGGAAATTCAGCAAATAACAGCAAATAAGTTTTTTCAAGTCCAAAACAAAATAGAACAAAACAAAAACATCTTCATAGTACACAGTACTTTTTCAGCCAGGAAGGGATATTTCAGGACTTGACCATGCCTCTCAAACAGGTGCAGAGATCTAGTTCCTTTTGGTTAAGAAAAGCAAAGCCTCACTCTAGTCACTAAGATTTGGTCTTTATGAAAGGGCAAAAAGGAAGAAAGAAGTCAAAATCTGGGGTCACGACCTTTAGGGTAAGATGTGGAGAGGCTCAAATAACAAGCCATTCCCCACCACATGGAAGGAAAAATTCTCTGGTTGTGATGGTCACAGGACCATTCAAATCTGGGAATGAATGGACTAGTTACTCCAATTTAACTAATTCACCAATCATTCCATTTTAGTATATATAAAGCTCCTAGTGCCATAAAAATACAGAATAAAGTAAAATTGTCAATATAGCTGTTTTTAAGAGTTCATGAATACTTACTTAATAGGATAGATTATCTTATAACATTAGTCTCTTAGCCAGAAACCATTTTCAATATAAAATCAGAAGATTAAAAAGAAAAATAAATCTAGTAGAAGACTTCTGATGGTTGGAATAAATCATGTAAGACACACCTGGGGAAACCATAATTCCAACCTGAGAAAAATTTATACTGGGAGATGTAGAGTCATTGATAAAGAATTGATCTCAGAAGTCAAATAGGTCTAGATTTAAATCCAAACTGTCTCCATTCACTATGTCCTCAGCCAGATTCCTTTATTTTTCTAAGCCGTTTTTTTTCCCCTTGTGAACTTGGGATCATAATGACAATTTATTAATCTGTTTTAAATTATAAATGTGGTAGTTCTTTAAACAATATGTATACCATACAGCAAGTGCTAAATATGTTAAATTTTAAATTTGTTTTTAATCTATTCAATCAGGCCTTCCCACAAGAACTAGGTCATATGGTACATCAGTCCCCAACCTTTTTGCCACCAGGGATCAGTTTCAGGGAAGACAGGGCGTTGGGAAGCAGAGCTCAAGTGAGCTCCACTGGCTTGCCCTCAGATGGATAGGTGGGCGGGGCGATTAGAGGCAGAACTCAGGCAAGCTTTGCTAGTGGCCTAGTTCCTAACAGATCACAGACTGACACCAGTCTGGGGATTGGGGACCCGTGAAACAGTGGTAGTATTACAGTAACCTACACTTGACCCTTCCAAGCCACACAACTTTTCTTGAATTTGCATATATATTTTTTTCATTGTTGTTCAATTACTGTTGTCCCCATTTTCCCCCCTTTACTCTCCCTTGCCCTACCCACCTCCACCTCCCACCCTCAATCCTACACCTCTCCTTGTCTTTGCTTGTGGGTCCTTTCCACATGTTCCTTGATGACCCTTCCCCTTCTTCCCCCCTTATCTCCCTCCCTCTCCAGTTATTGTCAGTTTGTTCTTTACTTCCATATCTCTGATTCTACTTTGCTCACTTGTTTGTTTTGTTGATTAGGTTCCACTTATAGGTGAGATCATATGTTATTTGTCTTTCACTACCTGTCTTATTTCACTTAGTATAATGCTCTCCAGTGTCATCTATGCTGTTGCAAAGAGTAGGAGTTCCTTCTTTCTTTCTGCTGCATAGTTTTCCATTGTGTAAATGTACCACAGTTTTTTGATTCACTCATTTACTGATGGGCACTTAGGCTGTTTCCAGCACTTGGTTATTCTAAATTACACTGCTATGAATATTGGGGTGCATAGGTTCTTTCGAATGCATACGCATTTTTAATGCCTCAATGCTTCTGCATTTTATGACTTTTGCCTGGAAAGAACCCTCTCAACTTCCTCACCACCTCTTGTTTTGTTTTTAAATCTCACTTATTTTGTATTTAAGTCTCCTTTCCTCTGGATATTTTCTTGGTCACCTCTACCACCAGAGACTGTCTCCTGAACTGCTAGAGTACTTTATAGGGGCCTGTATTAGAGTACACTTCCCACCCTGAATTGTAAGCACCTATGTTTCTTTTTCTCTGTTTTTTTTTTTTGTTTGTTTTAAACTTACAGAGCTGAGCTGTCTAACATGATAGCTAGTAGCCTCATGTGCCACTATTAATATTCAAATTAATTAAAATATCTAAAAATTAAAATTCAGTTTCTCGGTCCCACGAGCTACCTTTCAAGTGCTCAAGAGGCACACGTGGCTATGACTACTGCGTTGGATCGCAAAACATATTGCTGTCATCACAGGATATTCTCTTGAACAGCACTGTCCAATCTCTTGGGCAGGGACCACATCTTATTCATTCCTAGAGCCTAGCACTCACCATAGTGAATTTGCAAATGAATGATGATATCGACAAATATAGGCATGTTTACACACACCGTTTTGGCTGAATGAGAAAGAATTAATTAGATATTCATTAACATGTAATCCTACAAGAAAGGAAAACTAAAAATAAATCCAAGAATATATTGCATGAAAAGATCAAGCTTATATTCCAACCTCAGGCAAACTCATTAGAGTATTCAACAGAATATGAAATGTATATTTTAATAATAAAACTGTATAAACATGCAAAAAAATGAAACTCAATCACCAACTTATACCATACACAAAAATAAATTCAAGGTAGATAAAAGACTTAAACATAAATCGTGACACCATAAAAGTCCTAGAGGAAAGCATCAGCAGGAAAATCTCAGACATTCCACGCAGCAACATCTTCACTGATATGTCCCCTAAAGCAAAGAGCATAAAGGAAAGAATAAACAAATGGGACCTAATCAAATTAAAAAGCTTCTGCATAGCTAAAGAAAACAGTATTAAAATGAAAAGAGAATCAACTATATGGGAAAACATATTTGCCAATGATACCTCAGACAAAGGTTTGATCTCCAAAATATATAAAGAACTCACACGACTCACTCCAGGAAGGCAAAAAACCCAATTAAAAAATGGGCAAATGACTTGAACAGACACTTCTCCAAGGAGGACTTACAGATGGTCCAGAAACATATGAAAAGATACTCAGCATCACTAGCCATCACAGAGATGCAAATTAAAACCACAATGAGATACCACTTCACACCTGTCAGAATGGCCATCATAAACAAAGCAACAAACAAGTGTTGGAGAGGATGTGGAGAAAAGGGAACCCTAGTGCACTGGTGGTGGGAATGCAGACTGGTACAGCCACTGTGGAAAACAGTATGGAATTTCCTCAGAAAACTAAAAATGGAACTGCCTTTTGACTCAGCAATTCCACTGCTGGGATTATACCCTAAGAGCCCCGAAACACCAACCCAAAAGAACCTATGTATCCCAATGTTCATAGCAGCACAATTTACAATAGCCAAGTGCTGGAAGCAACCTACCATATTTTTCAGATTATAAGACACACTTCCTGCAAATTTGGGAGGAAAGGGGGGTGCATCTTATAGTCCGAATGCAGCTTACCTGGCTTGCTGGGCAGGGGGCAGGGGGTGTGGTGGAGCAGGGTCACAGGTTATTAAATGTTTTACATTTTTTGCTTTAAAATTGTTTTTCCTATTTTTCTCCTCTAAAACCTAGGTGCGTCTTACGGGTCAGTGTATCTTGTAGTCCTAAAAATATGTAAGTGCCCATCAGTAAATGAATGGATCAAAAAACTATTACATTTATACAATAGAATTCTACACAGCAGAGAGAAAGGAGCTCCTATCCTTTGTGACAGCATGAATGGAATTGGAGAGCATTATGCTAAATGCAATAAGCCAGGCAGTGAGGGACAAATACCATATGATCTCACCTTTAACTGAAACATAATCAACAAAAGAAGAAAGCAAACAAAATATAACCAAAGACACTGAAATTAAGAATAATCTAACAATAGCCAGAGGTAAGGGGGCAGAAGACAGTGGGGAGAAAGGCTTTCAGGAACTACTCTAAAGGACACATGGATGAAACCAAGGGGAAGGGTGGAAGCAAGGGACAGAGGTGGATTTGGCTGGGGTGGGGGGGGAGTGGTGGGGAGAGAATGCAGACAACTGTAATTGAACAATAAAGTAATTTAAAAAAAAATAATAAAACTGTATAAACAGATTATACATGAACAAAAAACCTACAAAAGAATACAGAAAATACATGCAACTACCTAGCATGAAGGCCATCACAAGGCAAGCAATGAATAAAGTGTGCTTAATCATGGGCAAGTTGAGAAGTCCAACTCCTTGTCTTCTTATAACTCATAGAGGTATTCTGCCAGAAGATGATTAAGATTTTACATTAAGGGACATGACTACAATGGGTGAATAGTCAATCCTATTTGGTAGTTTGAGTGTCTTACTTGCCTAGTTTCATCAATTCTGTTTGGTCCTTAGTCTCAGAACCAGAGGGTATCCCTTTTCTGTGAGAGCATGAAAAACAGACTCAGAAAAGGCCAGAGGCATAGCCAACAGAAAATATTTCCCCCAAGGCCAAATCAGAGTTGCAAAACCACTCCTTTTAGTGAATCCTACTTTATTCCCAAAGACTTACCCAGCCCATCTCTGCACCTCCCCTATCCTGAACAATGACTGCTGAGATACACAATTACTAAACCACCCCTGCTTCATGATGCTACCCTCCTTAAAATCATTCAGCACAAGTCCAAATACTACAAAAAGACCTTCATCTTGATGGATGTCCAGCAACACCCCTGTGCTGTGCTCTCTCCTTTGCTGCATCAAGTTAATAGACCTAACTGTGATTACAGTAGCATTCTCACAGTCTTTCCTTGTGACCAAACTTCTGGATCTATCCTGTAATGTCATTCATTTCACACTATAAAATTTTCCATAGCAGAAAGTAACAAATGTTTCTCAATTCAGCTATAAAAACGAATGAAGTACTGACACATGTTCCAACATTGATGAACTTGAAAACATTATGCTTAGTGAACAAAGCCAGACACAAAAGACCACATACTACATAATTACATTTATATGAAGTGTCCAGAATAGGCAAATCTATAGAGATAAAAGATTCTAGTGGTTGCCAGAGGCTGGTGGGAGGCAGGAATGAAAAGTGACTGATAATGGGTGTGGGGTTTCTTTTGGGGTTGATGATAATGTTCTAGAATTACCTTGTGGTAATGGTTGCACAACCTGGTGAATATATGAAAGACCACTGAACTGTACACTTTAAAAGGGTGAATTTTATGGTAAGTAAATTATATCTCCATTTTAAAAAGAAGTACATTTTTGCCTTTGACTGGCAGTAGTTTTCTGTACAAGTTTCTGAGCCATCAAAGGTAAACAATATCTTAAAGAAACTTGTTAAACCACTTTGGATAGACTAACTTAATTGATCCCAGTAGCATCTAACAAGGTTTCCCAAGTAAATCATTCTACCTTGTCTTTGTTCATATTAATCCCTAGTTTGTTTCCTTCTCTTGCTTTCCTTCCATCTATTGCTTTCACCTTTTTCTCTACAGCCCATTAGTTCTGTGTCTTTTGAAATTTTACCATAAAACTGCCTTGGCAAATAATTTAATTTTTCAAATGTTGGTCTACAGTTAAAAGCAATGCACAAATATAGCTTCACTTGTCCACTTGTCGCCACCTTACCAAAAAATATGTATTTCAAGTTGGTATTGAGCATAGGAGTTAAACAAGGACACCTAGGAGCTGCTGGAGGAGGTCTAATAGTGCCAAACGGGACATATTCGGATTCTATGCAATGGGGGATCCACTTTCAACTTGAATCACAAATAGGAAATGGCACTGTACTCAGAAATGGCTAATACACCCCTCCTATTGCCACAGTGCACAAAGTGTATTCATCCCATAGAGAAAATGGCATCCAACCAAGAGACCACTTAAAGAGGCACAGAAGGGCAGCCCCATTAAATGATAATGCAGATAAATAGAAGTGGGCAAAGCACCTCATGAGACATGCTTCTCTAAAAATCTAGTGTGGGGGAATTGTATTTGAGACTGCTCTGAGCAAGTGAATCAGTGAAAAACAAGGACTTTTCTACTCTTTATATGTAATTAAGACTCCCAAGCAAGGGGCAGACATCCCCTACACAGACTTGTGAGTCAGTAATGTGGACACAAAGAGAGTTCAGTCTAGATCATGATAGAGACTATTCCCTGGCTACTTGGTAAGGGCTATTGCCAGCTTCTCAAAGAAGAAACTGAAAGAAACATCAAAATCCATCCTATATGCTTTATAGTTCATGTTGTAGAAGTATTCAGAGTAAACTATGTAGACAAGTGACTCATGTCACAGTGTGGGTTCTGTTATTCTTAATGAAACTTTAGCCTTTGGTGTCATTACACACAGATACCTGCATCGCTGGGTTGTGATAGTGGTTTCAGAGCCCTCAGCAACAATTTATCCCTCACTCCCTCAAAGTAGTCCACACTTGTATTCTTTCTTTAAGGTTTTAGTTTCCAGTGAAATGTATAAATTCAGCCTTACAAGGGAAGCCTAGGAGACCAGCCACTTCACCTACTTCACAGCTTTGTCCAAGTTTGGCTAATTCACAATTCCAGCATGTTGTTTAATACAACACCATCATGTTCACATATCTTCAAGTAACATGGGTTCCTCCCTTCCTCTCTCCTTTAGCAGTATAAAGGATTAAAAATGATATTGGCTGTCTCTCACACTGTATCCATTTACCCAAAATACATTGAGTACCAGGTACTGCACCAGGTGTTGGGAACACAAAAGAGAAAAAGGACTTACTCTATCGTGGTGAAACAGATATGTGCACCACAGGGATATGACTCTGATGTCTCTAACATGGGGGTGACAGTGAGTCAGAAAAGGCTTCACCACTGACGGTTAAACTGGAGCTGAAATGAGCCAGGTTGTCCTCAGGCAAACAGTCAGTGAGAGCAGGGGCAGGGAGCACATTCCAGGTCAGCAGAGGGGACAGTGTGTGCAAAGCCACTCAGATATGAGAAAGGCTTGGAATTCAGGAACAATGGGACAAGTTCTCAGAGTAGCTAGGGCACAGCCTGGGGAGGTGGAAGAAGAGATGCAACAGAGCCAGATTATAATGTGTGATCACCTGGATGAAGAATATTGGCTTAGAAATCACTTTTAGTTAATGACATCAGTGGAATGATTTTTTAAAAAGTATTTGTTTAAAGAATAAATTGCTTGCATGGAAAAAATATCCTATAGAACAAATATTGCTTGTTAGAAAGCATTTTCAAAAGACAAAGTCTCTTTATATAAATGACAGCTAATAATGTTGCTTGTACAGGTCTTCTGTTGCATGCCTTGAGCCTACAGTACAGCTTCACCATAAGCTTGAGATGTTCTACTTTAAATAAACTTTAGTTTTGAAAAATTTAAATGATAACTTAGAAAAGGGAAATGGAGCCATCTGCCCAACAGTTAGGAATTAGATAAGCATGTACATAAGTTATAATTTTTAAAGTAATAGTTATATTAGACACCATTGTGATATTAACATAAAACTGAGCAATTTAAACACCAAAAGATGACTCACTCATTTCATACAAAATACAAGCAACTAATATGAAAAAATAAAGGCTAAAAAAATTTATTTATTCTTGAAAGGAATATGGTAGAAGCATCTTTACTACTCTCATTTTTGGCTGGAAGGTAATTAAAATGATCCATCTGGGTAAATTGAAGAAGTAGGATAGGAAACCAAGTGTTCATGCTATTACATTTTCCACAGAAACACTCCAAGGCCAAAGCCCAATTTACCATTTCTATTTCCCAAAAGTCAGGTTGCAGTATAGCATTTGTCAGTAATCACAAAGACAGGGCATTAAGTCACTACCAAATTCTTACAACCCATCTGTTTCAGTTGCTGTAGCCAGTAAGTTGTTGGTTCTGAATAAAATAGCTCTGATAGAGCACTTTTGCTTTTTCTACAAACATTATGCATTGTCAACAGGAAAACCTTCTTTATTTTGGAAGCAATTAGTAGCAACCAAGAATGTATCCTGTTGTGATGGTAATGGCATACTACTCTCAACTATCACCCATTGACAAATATATTCTGTTCTACTCTAACGGTCTAGGAAGATAAAGCAGAAAAAAATCCAGGTTATCACAGTGACTGTACTTTTATCATCTGGATAAACATGGTTTATTCCTCTTTCTGTGCTAAATCAAAGAGAAGCCTGAATGCACAGTGAAAAGAAATCAACCTGTACAAAATAATTATTTAAGCCAGTATCAGCAAAATGGTAACTTACATTCTATTCAAATAGGTACGTATATTAAAGACAAGACTAAAAAGCATATTTACTGAAGCTTCCCTCTTGGAAATCTTTACCATTGTACAGGGGAAACAGAAGAAAAGGGAGACGGCTGTTAGTTTCCTTTCAGTAACTCAGAGTCCCTTCAATGTACAGTTGGGTGGCTTAAACTCTAACTGAAGGGCATGATGTGCAATCTTCTGATTGTCCTCAGCCTTGGCAGAGTGAACAAGAATGGCAAAGAAAGCATGGTTGTCTCACAAAATTCTATGCCACATGTCTCAATTCCTCCATCAAGAAGAAGTCACCACAAACTAAGGCTAGATAGATAATTACAGTGACTCACACACATAAGTGATAAAATGAGTAATTTCTAAAATCAAGTCAATCTGCTTAAATTGGGGGCTATCCCTAAACTCCCTGCCTGATATGAAGTGGGGAATGGAAAGAATAATTATGGGAATAAAGGTGCCCACATCCATTGTTCCTTGAAAGAAGGAAGAATGACAAGATAGGTGGGAGTGAGTGCCTTCTATTTGAGAAGTATGTCTCTCTCCTGGTATATATCCAACTTGTTCTTCTCATGCTATCATGTGGCCCTCACCATCCTCACTACTCCAGTCTTGGGACACAGGGTGTTATGAGTATGTGTGTTTGATCTGTTTAATTAGAAAATGCTTGAGATGGCTATCATTGCTCTGTTACAGTTAAGCTGAGTTTGACTCTGTTTCCTCATTTGAAAATGGAGATAGTAATATCTACCTCACATGGATTGCTATGAAGTACAGCTAAAAGTAAAAAACTTTATGAACTATAAGGCATTGCCTCAAGTTTTGTTTATGAGTATAACAATGCCTGGAAGCAGGCATTTATTTCATCTTCATTGGCATTATGTTTTATTAATCTCCTAAAGTATATATTACAAAGTTAGAACACTTCTGTATCCAAAGCTATTCTTTGTTTGTTTTTTAAAGATTTTATTTATTTTTTATTTTTAGAGAGAAGGGAAGGGAGGGAGAAAAAGAGGGACAGAAACATCAATGTGAGAGAGAAACGTCAACATTGTTCAAGAAATATCAATCAGCTGCCTCCGTACATGCCCCTTCTGGGAACCAAACTCACAACCCAGGCATGTGCTCTGTCCGGAAATCAAACCAGTGACCTTTCATTTTGTGGAAAGATGCCCAACCAACTAAGGCACACCAGTCAGGTCTCCACAGCTACTTTTGACTGTTGAAAAACAACTGTATAATACCTATTGTTCACTAACATAAGTGCTATAATATTTAGTGACCAAAAAGCAGCCTCTTAAATACTACTCAAAGTTCTATTTTACAATATAAGTATCTCTGCTGAAGTCAACAAAGATAAAATGTCACACAGAGAATGCCAGAAAAGTAGAGGAGAGCTGCTTTGCTTAAATATAACTTCTTACATATCATCAGTTTATCTAAAAATCTGAACCTATACAAAAGGCTCTCAAAAGTCTGCTAGATGTATGTTCAGAAATAAACGATGGACACAATCATATTCAATTCAGATGAAAAACAGCCTTTTCATTTGTATTTAATGTTGATAAGGAAGCAATAATCCCAAAGGCGTTTTTCAAAACTGAGCTCACTGCCATTCATTAATATGCAGTGCTGACCGGTCATCTCAAAGGAGTAGTATATGGTCCAAAAGCAACAATCTGGCCGCAGCCCTGCAGCGGCACAAATGTACTCACTGGAAATGCGAGGGACCTGTAGAACTTCCTTCTACAGACAGACACACACCCATTTCCCCGAAGTGGAAGAAAGAACACTACTTTTTTGGGCGGGGGGCAGGGGACAGTGTGCTTGTTCATCTAGGGGGGAAATCCTTATGGACAATTTTCAGCTAACACAACCCAAAATGTCTTATGCACCAAACAACAACAACAAAAAAGAAGACAATAATATTAAACTGACTTTTAATAAGTTAAAATTTATTTTATCTTACTTCATGCAGATAGGTTTAGGTTGATTTTGATACTCTTTTCCTCTTATCAAAAGGCTGCTAAAACCTGTTATAGACTTTTCCTCCACTTCACTTGACCAATAATTACTCAAATGAAAAAATGGTCACAGGTTCATGGACTACAGATGGTCCCTCATCAGATAAGTACAGAATAACAAGTTGACAAAGTAATAGTCCATTGACTATTAAATAACATTTAAAAATTAGGTGTTATATTTTACATGTCTTTTAAATTGCATTGTTCTAGTTATTTATGTTTATTGTATTTTACAGAATGATTAGTCTACCAGAATTGGGGGGGGAAACTACTGCTTCACCATGGACAGTTTGAGAAGCACTGCTCTAACATACTGTCCTGCTTTATAAAGTGCTATCTTCCTAGGCTTTTAGAGCACAGCTAGCCTCCTCTACCCAAAAATGGAGGGATCCAAGTAATCCTACCACTGAAGGCAATACTAAGCTGTAAAGAACTCACTTTACCTCAGGAAAAAACATAGTCATCTGTTTTATACACATTAGTTGTAATTTTGCCCACTGGAATCTTACTAGATGACAACTTACTATGGAACAGAATTTAATATAGAGTTAATCCATTCTGGGCCCCTTTCAGGCATTCTCTAAGTTTTTATTTGATTTTTAAATAAGATGCTTTAGTTAAACATTAACTTCAGGCAGGTGTGCTAAAAGTATCAAAAGAAAGTATTTAAATAAGTGTTCCTATTGCATGAACACTGAGGACAAAAGTGAGGAAGTTGTAGTTGATTTGATATTTTAACATTAGTGCAGATTCATTCACATTATTTCCTTAGTTATAAGAGGACTCTTACCAGTGTCTTCTACATGAATTATAAACCCCAGCCCAGGTACAGAGTCAAGCACAGTAAACTACTGTTGGAGATTCTTGATCAGCTACCCCAATTAAGTGCACAAAAATGGCTGCCTATCAAAGTGGGTGGCTGGCCAAGTTCCCTCTGTCTTGATCCAGAAATTTAATTTAACAAACATATTTAAACACTCACTATGTTCAAAGAATTAATAACAGTACCAGGATTAATAACAGTGTCTGGACTTCAGAGCTTACAACCTAGATAAAGAATCATATAAGTACACAAATAACTATTATATAAAGTGACATCTAGTAGGTGTTATGATAGATTTCTAAACCTGTGTTCAGGTAGATGTTCAAAAAGACCATCTCAGGACTTCCGGCCAAGATGGTAGTATAGGTAGACACACTGTGCCTCCTCCTACAACCAAAAGAAGGACAATAAAAATTAAAAAAAAAAAAAAACAGAACTGACAGAAAACTGAACTGTATGGAAGTCCAACAACCAAGGAGTTAGAGAAGACACATTCATCCAGATCAGTAGGAGGGGAGGAAACAGGCAGCAGGCAGAGAGGACTAGCAGCAAGGTGGCAGCTGGCAGACCCAGTGAGGTGGCGGATTGTGGAACAGGGTGGGCAAGGCAGCAGCTGGCTGGCAAGGCAGCAGCAGGCAGGCCCAGCGAGGCGGTGGATTGAGGACTGGGCGGTCCCACATTCACACGCAGATAAACCGGGAGAAACAACTGGGAGGGACTGCACAACGCAGGGCTGCAGCACGGGGAAATAAAGCCTCAAACCACTGATTGAAAACACCTGTGGGGGTTGAGGCAGTGGGAGAAACTCCCAGCCTCAGAGGAGAGTTTGTTGGAGAGACCCACAGGGTCCTAGAACATACACCTACCCATTCACACAGGAATCAGCACCAGAAGTGCCCAATTTGCTGGTGGGAAGTGGGGGAAGTGACTGAAATCCCGTAGAGAGCAGAGCAAGCGCCATTGTTCCCCCTCAGACCCCACCCCCACATACAGGGTCACAATGCAGTGAAGTGGGTTACCTCGCCAGACAAACACCTAAGGCTCCACCCCTCACTACATAACAGGTGTATCAAGACAAAAAAAATGGCCCAAATGGGAGAACAGATCAAAGCTCCAGAAAAAAAATACAACTAAGCAACAAAGAGATAGCCAACCTATCAGATGCACAGTTCAAAACACTGGTAATCAGGATACTTACAGAATTGGTTGAATTTGGTCACAAATTAGATGAAAAAATGAAGGCTACGCTAAGTGAAATAAAGAAAAATGCACAGGGAACCAATAGTGATGGGAAGAAAACTGGGACTCAAATCAATGGTGTGGACCAGAAAGAAGAAAGAAACATTCAACCAGAAAAGAATGAAGAAACAAGAATTCAGAAAAAATGAGGAGAGGCTTAGGAATCTCCAGGACATCTTTAAATGTTTCAACATCCGAATTATAGGGGTACCAGAAGGAGAAGAGGAAGAGCAACAAGTGGAAAGTTATTTGAACAAATAATAAAGGAGAACTTCCCCAATCTGGCAAAGGAAATAGACTTCCAGGAAGCCCAGGAAGCTCAGAGAATCCCAAAGAAGTTGGACCCAAGGAGGAACACACCAAGGCACATCATAATTACATTAGCCAAGATTAAAATGAAGGAGAGAATTCCAGAAGCAGCAAGGGATAAGGGCACAGTCACCTACAAAGGAGTTCCCATCAGACTGTCAGCTGATTTCTCAAAAGAAACTTTGCAGGCAGGAAGCTGGCTACAAAGAAGTATTCCAAGTCATGAAAGGCAAGGACCTCCATCCAAGATTGCTCTATCCAGCAAAGCTTTCATTTAGAATGGAAGGGCAGATAAAGTGTTTCCCAGATAAAGTCAAGTTAAAGGAGTTCATCATCACCAAGCCCTTATTATATGAAATGTTAAAGGCCTTATCTAAGAAAAAGAACATAAAAATATGACAGTAAAAGGACAGCAAATTCACAGATATTAACAATCTGACCTGAGATAAAATCAAACTAAGCAAACAAGTAGAACAGGAACAGAACCAC
>PVKU01001564.1:0-44839 GCA_004027475.1 Anoura caudifer
GTCCTTGGGGAAGTCCTGTCCATCCCCCCTGGCTCAGAGCATGGCCACAGCTGTTTAACATATCTATGAAACCAGTTAAAGGTTATAGATATGTTAAATGACCATTCTGGGGGTTATCTGCAAAACCATTGCTATGCAAAACAACTCAATGGCTCTGCTCCATTTGTCCCTTCCCCCAACTCATACCTGTGGGGGAGGGGGTGAGGACATCTTATATGTCCCTCTAATATTCCCTGGACACCGTGAGTTCTGGGCCCCATTCCAACTCCCTTTTGGGGCCCCCCTCTTGGCTGCACCCTGTTACAGTGTCAGTTTTAATCTCTCCTGTTTCGTTTCTGATTGTGTTTATTTGGGCCCTCTGTCTGTTTTTTTTGATGAGTCTGCTTAAAGGCTTGTCGATTTTGTTTATCTTTTCAAAGAACCAGCTCCTGGATTCATTGATCCTTAGAATTGTGTTTTTAGTTCTATGTCATTGAATTCTGCTCTGATCTTGGTTATTTCCTTCCTTCTACTTGCTCTGGGCTGTCTTTGTTGTTGTTCCTCTAGTTGTTGCAGGCATAGGGTTAGGTTGTTTGTTTGAAATGTTTCTTATGTTTTTTAGGTAGGCCTATATCATTATGAACTTCCCTCTGAGGACTTCTTTGCTGAGTCCCATAAGTTTTGGGATGTTGTGAGTTCATTTTTGTTTGTTTCCAGAAACTTTTTGATTTCTTCCCTACTTTCATTCTTGACCCATTCATTGTTTAATAGTTTGCTATTTAATCTCCATGATTTTGAGTGCTTTGGGTTTTTCCCCTCGGGGTTGGTTTCTAGTTTCAGTCCCTTGTGGTTGGAGAAAATGCTTGGTATGATTTCAGTTTTTTTGAGCTTTTTGAGGCTTGTTTTGTTTTCTGTCATGTGGTCTATCTTTGAAAATGTGCCATGTGCATTTGAAAAGAATGTATATTTAGTTTCTTTGGGATGAAGGGCTCTATATATATCGGTTAAGTCCATTTCATCTAAGGTGTTGTTCAATGCCACAATATCTTTCTTGATATTTTGTTTGGAAGATCTGTCCATTTTTGCCAGTGGTGTGTTGAAATCTCGTACTGTAATTGTGTTGCTGTCAATATCTTTCTTGAAGTCCTCTAAGATTTTCTTGATGTATTTAGGTGCTCCTATGTTGGGTGCATATATATTTACAATGTTTATGTGTTCTTGTTGGATTCTTCTCTTGAATATTATGAAGTGACCTTCTAGGTCTCTCTTTATGGGCCTTCTTTTGAAGTCTCTTTTGTCTGATATGCATATTGCTACCCTGGCTTTTTTTCTTGTCCGTTTTCTTGGAGTATTTGTTTCCAGCCGTTCACTTTGAGTCTGTGTAAGTCTTTTGTCCTGAGGTGGGTCTCTTGTAGGCAGCATATGTGTTGGTCATGCTTTCTTATCCAATCAGCTAATCTATGTCTTTTGATTGGAGCATTTAATCCATTTATGTTTAAGGTTATTATTAATAGGTACTTATTCATTGCCATTTTCGTACCTGTGTTCCTCTCTTTCTCTCTTTTCCTTCCTTCCTTAAAGCATTTCCTTTAGCATCTCTTGCAGAACTGGTTTGGTAGAGGTGTATTCTTGTAGATTTCTTTTGCCTGTGAAGCTCCTTATTTGGCCTTCTATCTTGATTGAAAGCCTTGCTGGGTAAAGTAGTCTTGGTTGCAGGCCTTTGATTCTCAATACTTGGAATATTTCTTGCCATTCTCTTCTGGCTTGGAGCATTTCCATTGAGAAGTCAGCTGCTAACCTTATCCGTGCTCCTTTGTACATTTCTTCCCTGTTTCTCACTTGCTTTCTTTAAGATTCTCTCTTTGTCCTGGAATTTTGCCATTTTAATTATGATGTGTCTTGCAGTGGGCCTCTTTGGGTTCCTCTTGATTGGGACTCTCTGTGTTTACTGGATTTGTGTGACTTTCTCTGTCATGAAATTAGGGGAGTTTTCCATCATTACTTTTTCAAATAGGTTTTCTATCCCTTGCTCTTGTTCTTCTCCTTCTGGTATCCCTATTATGCGGATATTATTATGTTTCATATTGTCTTGCATTCCCCTTACTCCCTGTTCATTCCTTCTGATCCTCTTTTCCTTTGTTTGTTCTTTATGGGTGTTTTTTTCTACTTTGTCCTCTAGCTCTCTGATCCGATCTTCTGCTTGATCAGTTCTGCTTTTGATTCCTTCTACTGTGTTCTTCAATTCAGAAATTGTAGTCTTCATTTCCTCTTGGCCCTTGTTGATAGTTTCTATTTCCTTTTTCATGTTGATACAGTTTGCAGTGAGTTCACTGTAGCTTCCCTGTAGTTTCTGGTAGCTCATTGAGAGCTCATGGAGCTTCCTGATAATCATTGCTTTGTGAGGGTCTTCTTGTTAGCCTCAGCTTCTTAAATTGATTTGTTCTGGTTCCCTGGGTTTATGGTGTGAACTTCTGTGGTGGAATTCCTGTGAGATTCAGTGGTGCAGTCTCCTTCAGGTTTCCTGGTGTTCACAGGTTCCACTGTCTCAGCTGTTGGGATGCCCCCTGTTTGGGTCCAACTCTGGTTTTTTCACAGTTCCGTTTTTTTGTTTTTTGTTTTTGTCTCATTTGTGGGTATTTAAAAAGAGAAATGAAAAAAATGAAAAAAAGGGAAGAAAAAGAGGAAGGATGAAGAGATAAAATTGGAAAGAAAGGAAAAAGGAATAAAACAAGAAAGAACGAAAGAGAAGCAAAAAGAATTGAGGGATAAAAAAATAAAAATAGTTAAAAAATTTAAAAAATATATAAATAAAAAAACACAAAAGAAAAAGAAAAACAACTTCTTGCTGGTTTCAATCTGGCCAAACCAGTTTTTCTTGTCTTGCTGGCTGCAACAGGCTAAGGGGGATTGGTATTGCTTTTCTCCTTGTTCATCACTCAGTCAGCTTTGGGCTACTCTCCTCAGTGCCAGCCAGCACTCTCCCCTGGGCTATCCCAGTGCCTCTCCTTGCAGGGCCTTGGGCATGGTTTCTGAGCCTCCTGCAGAAACCCAGGTTTATGGATGTGAGCTGGGATCTCCTACAGATGGAGCACTCCCCGGATTTATGGGTCTCATACGGTGGGCGCCAACCCAAGTTTACAGGTGTGGGTTTCTCGTGTTTCTTGCATTGTGCACACTCACCCTAGGTTCACAGGTGTGAGCTCCAGGTCTTCCACAAAGCCCCCTCCTCTGGTTGCTCGGGCGCCTCCAGTCGCTTGGCCACTTCTGGTTGCTTGGCTGATTCTGGTTGCTGGGGCTT
The DNA here is from genome assembly GCA_004027475.1 of Anoura caudifer. Lineage (NCBI taxonomy): Eukaryota > Metazoa > Chordata > Mammalia > Chiroptera > Phyllostomidae > Anoura > Anoura caudifer. Next base: position 3,278 of record PVKU01001564.1, read on the forward strand.
GGGTGTGCACTCCTCCCAGGGCTATGTGTGGGTGCTTATAGCCCCTGCGTGTTTTCCACTCAGACCTTAACTCCCCTCCCTGTGACTTCAAGCAACCAGGTCTCTCCTGGTGCTGCTCAAACCTTGTTTGGCTGGGGAGGGAGCAGTGGACCCCATTCCCTCTGTAGAGCCCTATGTCAGACCTGGTGAGTGCCACTTGGCGCTTCAGGAGTCCTGGTCTCCGCGCTGATACCTGGGCCCTTATTGTCCTGAAAAACTCTCCTTACTGTCTGATTTTTCAATGTCTGCTACAAGTTTTGATCTCCTATTTTTATCTATGCTGTAGTACTGTTGGCTGTTTGCTCTGTTCCTCCATAGATCGGCTGACTACTTCTGTTATATTAAAAGGAGAGGATAGATGTTGGAGGCAACCAATAATTTCTGACAGTGTTCATTCATATTTTGTGTTACATTACAGTTAACAGTTTAATTGTAGTTAAGGGTGTTTACTGATAATATTAAATATGGTCATTGAAAACTGAAAAGTTGAGAGTTATGACCCAACAAATGGTTCATAATTGGTATTATTGAATTTGATCTTTTTTCAGCACTTAAAACATAAGTCTTGGGTGAACAGATGTGTAAAAGGTGACATACAACTTGTGAAGCTGAGGCAGAAGACAGAACCCCATCTTGTTAAGAATATTCTACCTCATTCTTTAGGAAATGGGTTGATAATGTTTTGGAGCAGTGTGGGACTGTGACAGATTGGGAGCATGGAAAGTTAATCTGGGGGCTCCCCACTGATTGTTGGGTGAAATCCAAGCACATTAATATTATCTACAATGACCCACCTTCCTGTTTCACCTCAGCTCAAGGCATCTACCTTTATTATTTATGTTTTGGTCACTGAATAAGGGATGATTCCTTATTATTAAGCATCTCCCTATCTTCTAGCAACTCAGCTTGCCATTTTATTACCTTTTTAAAATAGAAATTTGGAGGTGAAGAAGAGGAGAGAAAGGGCTCATAAACCGGAGGAGTGAGCCTACTTGGGTTTTGTCATTCATTGAGTGCTCTAGCCCTCCAGAAAGCATGTGTGGTGCTTCTCATCAGTCATCCCTCTTCATCCTCACAGAACCCCATTGGGGTGTACCACCATTCATGTTAGACAAAGGAGGAACTGAGGCAGAAGTTAAATAAATGACTTACTGAAGGTTACTACATTAAGAAACTTGGCAAGACCAGGTATGTTGGCTGACTTCTGAGCTTCGGTTTTTCTTACCACCTCTTTGTTTTCTTTGAGAGGAAGGTTTACTCTTGGACTTAAGATGAAGATTAGTAACTGCAGTAATATCAAAGAACTATAGACTATCTGAGCTTCTAAGTCATGTCTGAGTTAGACCTGCTGGGTGTGTGCCACCTGAGAACTCCTTTGATTATTTGTGAGGGGAGCCAACTTGCTGAATCCTTACATATGCTAGGGAAAAATGAGAACAGGGGAGAGGAAGCAAATTTAGAGTACAATTTTGATCAGGTGAGTGAATTCATCCTTGATTATTGAAAGCGTCTGATCTCTATGATCTCTTTTTAGTGCTGCTCTTTTGGGTAGAGGTATGGGATAGTGAATGCTTCGGAATTATGTGAACTGAGCAGTATTGAAAATGTGCATTTCCCTCATACCGAGGATCTTACTTTAATCCACTAGATGGAGCACATGCTTTGAATATATTTCATGATGAGAAGTTGGAAGAAAAGATCTGGTCTTCACATCACAGCCATATTGCAGACCCCCTGAAGTTGATCAGGCATTTTGATCTGTGTTTTTTTTCCTCTCTATGAATTTTCTTTTACTTACTACTTTTGTGTGTAAGGAATATCTGAGGTTCTTTGAGAGCCTGACAGAGAAGCATCATGATAGAAGTAGAAAGAGTTTGAATCTGCAAGTCTGGGGATGAGCAATGTTGAGTTCTAGTTCAAACACTCAACACTCTGTTTGATTAGGTCATCTTTAAACATCTTTGAGCCTCAGCATCTTTACTTGGAACTAAGCAATATGTAAAATGTACCTCAGACATGTTAGGTATGTTGGGCCTTCCTGACCATCCCTTCAGCTCACCCATGTAACCAAAGATGCCCTAGCTGCCTTTTTGTCTTACTGAAATTGCACTCACAGTCAATATCTATAGGGTGGAGAACCCATCAAATTGCAGGACCTGAAATGATCTTTGAGGTAATTCAGATCATTCATATTGCAATGTCACTCGTCTGGAGAGCACACACTGGAGCAGCACTTTTCTTTCCTCCCAAACAGCCCATTCTATTTTAGGGCAAACTGGTGATTAGAGAATTTTTACATATTGATCTTTCTAGAATAGCCCAGATCTTGTATATCTAATCTGTCTTCCATATTCAGATTTTCTGCGTTAGAGCTCAGACGGAGCATTTGTCTTTACCTTCTCTACTACTGGGCCTGGCTAAATGAAATGATCTCTAAGAAATAAAAAATACATCAAGATCTTCAGTTTAGTTTTTAGTTCACAGCTCATGGCTGGGAAAGGAGCCATTTATATTTAAATGTGTTATCTATGCTCAGCTATGTTAAAACATCATATGTCTTAAGATTTTTAGATTTCATAGCGAAGAACTATTTTTTAACAATTGTTGATACATTTGTTCCTAAAAGGCAGTGCTATTTTAGACCACTGGAATCTGCTATTAATGTTTAATGAAGTGAAATTAAAACTTTCATTTTTAGGCAGCTTTGCACTTTCTATGGAAATGGGTAATTTCACCATTTATAATTTCTGTTCATAATTTTTCATTAAATAGACATCTGCTAATAAAGACTTTAATATAGGTTGACATTCTTATTGATTGCCAAGTACAAAAGACTGTGATATTTGGAAGCGGATTCTTCAGAATTTCTTTAAAATTATGCAGATTTGGTATCTTCAATGAAAAAGCAGCAAAACAACAAGCTCACTTTATAGCATATAAATTAATACATTTCTAGTACCTTCCTTTTGGTTAATGGAAAGGACCTGGCCTTAGTCTTTTCTTTCCCAAGAAGAGGGGTCTTAGGGTTTAATATATTTGAATGGATTTTGGAATCAGTTTTAACATTAGTATATAACCTCTACTGAATCTTCATTGAACTGAGATAACATTAAATGTATTAATATATTACCATTTTCCTATGCATTGGGTAAAAAATAAAAACTGAGAAACTTTCTTGGACTGAGGCCACTTAGTGTAAGGATGAACTTTGATCTTCCTAGTGACTTCCAGCCAGTGATTTACACTGGGGAGTCAGACACATTAAAAGAAGAATTTTTTTCCAGAAAATATTGAATTATCAAGATATTTTTTGGTCACCTAATAGGTGCAATCAAGCTATTGGTTATTATGAAATTAAGAAACATGTCTTCTTAGAGTGGCGTTGAGTTTGTTCATTTGTGGGTCTTGGAAGATTCTAATCTCTTCCTCCTATCACAGATGTGTTGGAATGTCCTAAGCAGGTAACTGTGACATCAGTCCCTGAATTCCCTGTGGTTCTCATTAAGAACAGTAAAAGTGATTCCTCACCTTCTGTGGAAGTGAGGAATTTTTGTTCTAAGTAGAAACTGAGGGATCCTTCAAACAGAGATTTTACCTTGGCTTTACATGAATCAGGAGGTCTGGGATAATACTAATGACATCTGGCTACTTATTGAGGATCTACTTTGATGCTGTTTGACTTAGGGGAGTGTACCTCCTCTTTTAGTTGATGAAAAGGACATAGCCCCAGACTTAGGTTTCTCAAATAGAGGACCAGCTGTGTTTTAATGAACTAATATAACTAAATCATCGTTATCATTAATGGCATTTGTGACATGCTGGAAAGAATAGGGACTTAGGAGCGAGGGAGACCTGACTCATATCCCACATACCAGCTCTGTGACTTGGTTAAGTTAGTTTATTTCTCTGAGCCTTGGTTTTATCATGTGTAATGGGATTAAGTAAGTGACCTATATCTCATGGCCTAATTATTAGTTCCTGGATAACATTTAACTCTTTTAAATTCAGCTTGTATTTATTGTACCTTAGGCAGAATGTTACAAATTTGGGTTTTATTGCAGAAAATCATTTTATACCATAAAAGCAACAAATACGACTTCCGGCCAAGATGGAGGCATAGGTGGACACACTGTGCCTCCTTGCACAACCAAAATTAAGGACAACAAAGATTTAGAAACAAGAATACAACCAGCACTGATAGAAAATTGAAATGTACGGAAGTCTGACAACCATTCATCTAGACCAGTAAGAGGGGTGGAGTCGCGGCAGGAAAAAATGGAGGTTGGCAGACCTGGGCGCACAGGCAGAAGCTAGAAGATCCCAGGTGTACAGGTTGTGGCTAGCAGACCCCAGGCGCATAGGTGACAGCTAGCAGACCCCAGGCATGGGGTGGCAACGGGCAGACCCAGTGAGGCTGCGCAAGGTAGCTGGCTGACCAGGTGGTCCCACATTTGCACACAGATAATCCAGGTGAAGGGGAAGCGGTGGACGGGACTGGAATTCGAGAGAGAGTGGAGCAAGTGCCATTGTTCCCTCTTGGACCCCACCCCCACATACAGCGTCACTACCCAGCGCCTGGGCTGCCCTGCCCTGGGGAGCACCCAAGGCTCTGCCCATCACTACGTAACAGGAGCATCCGAACCAAAAAACAAACAAACAACAAACAAACAAAAAAACCCCAAAACCAAAAATGGCTCAAATGGGAGAACAGATCAAAGCTCCAGAGCCAATTTATCAAAGTGACCAAGAGATAGCCAACCTATCAGGTGTACAGTTCAAAGCCCTGGTGATCAGGATGCTCACAGAATTGGTTGATTTTGGTTGCAAATTACAGGAACAAATGAAGGCTACAATAAGTGAAATGAAGGAAAACCCACAGGGAACCAATAGTGATGGGAGGAAAACTGGGGCTCAAATCAATGGAGTGGACCAGAAGGAAGAAACAACCAAATAGAAAAGAATGAAGAAACAAGAATTCAGAAAAATGAGGAGAGCCTTAGGAACCTCCAGGACATCTTTAAACGTCCCAACATCCTAATTATAGGGGTACCAGAAGGGGAAGAAGAAGAGCAACAAGTGAAAAACTTATTTGAGCAAATAATAAAGGAGAACTTCCCCAATCTGGAAAAGGAAATAGACTTCCAGGAAGTCCAGGAAGCTCAGAGAGTCCCAAAGAAGTTGGACCCAAGGAGGAACACACCAAGGTATATCATAACTACATTAGTCAAGATTCAAATGAAGGAGAGGATTCTAGAAGCAGCAAGGGATAAGGGCACAGTCACCTGCAAAGGAGTTCCCATCAGACTGTCAGCTGATTTCTCAGAAGAGACCTTAGAGGCAAGAAGGGGCTGAAAAGAAGTATTACAAGTCATGAAAGTTGAGGACCTACATCCAAGATTGCTCTGTCCAGGGAAGCTTTCATTTAGAATGGAAGGGAAGATAAAGTGCTTCTCAGATAAGTTCAAGTTAAAGGAGTTCATCATCACTAAGCCCTTATTATATGAAATGTTAAAGGGATTTATCTAAGAAAAAGAAGATAAAAAAAATGACAGTAAAGAGACAGCAAACTCACAGATGTTAACAAGCATACCTAAAACAAAAGCAAACTAAGCAAAGAAGTAGAACAGGAACAGAAACACAGAAATGAAGATCACATGGAGGGTCAGCAACAGTGGAGTGGGAGGAGGAGAGATGTGGAAAAGTATGGAGAATAAGTAGATAGAAAGTGGGTAGAAAATAGATAGGAGGAGGGCAAGAAGAGTGTGGGAAATGTAGAAGGTAAAGAACTTATGACACATGGACATAAACTAAAGGGAGGAATGTGGGTGGGAGGGGGTGTGCAGGGTGGAGGGGAATGATGGGGGAGAAATGGGACAACTGTAATAGCATAATCAATACAATATATTTAAAAAAACTAAAAAATGCAGTTGAGCTCATGGAAAACTCTTAAGTAATGTCATTCAGGTTTGGGCATGGAAATCTACATTTTCAACTGTTATTGTTATGAAACTTAAAGCCAGACCAACTCTTTCTGATGAAAATGTAGTTGTAAGTGTAAAAAGGACAGGATTTCACAGGTTTAGTATGGAATGAACAAATGTAAGTTATCTCATTTGTATTTTTTATACCCACCACCTGTTGGAAATATTTTGGCTCTACTGGATTAAATACAGTGTGTTAAAATAAAAAAAAAAACAAATATAAAAATTATAACAAATATCTGCTTTTTAAAACATTAATTGTGAAAAGTAAGATATTGTAAAATTCATGTTATCAATATATTCCTTTTTGAGATATTTTACATGGATTTTGGGGGAACTCTTAAAATGTAAACTTAAAATATGAACAAAATATGAACTTTGGCTTAAAGAATACTTCTTTTCTCTGCAGCAAGCATAGACATTTTTCATTATTGAGGAAGCAGCAAGTGAGTTGAAAATCTAAGCCATTCATTAAAAAAAAAAAGTACTTACCTATCTGAATAGTTTGTTTAGTGGAGAGAATGTATCCATCTTTAGAGATCCCTTGCTTTTACATTGTAATGATATCTCAGTTCAAGTTTGTTTTCAAGGTCAAGCACAATTTCAGTGACATATATAATGTATTTAGTTGTACAGTATTTGATGCCTAGGGACAGTCAGTCTTTGCTATTTTGTAATGAGGCATTATCAATCTGTCTTATCAATGTCACTGTCATTGGTAAAAGACATTCCTATGGGGGCGGGGGGGCCTGTCCCTTCACACAAGAGAATTGTCTGAACTTTAAAACAGCATCTTCCACTTGAATGACATCAGCTAGATCTGAATGCTGGTGCCATCTTGTTTGTTTAGTTTTGAGGCAACCAAACCAATTTCACTCAATCTGAGCATTTTTTAATGCCTCACTCCAGATCTATTCTTAAGCACTTGAAAGATATTTCATTTGGTAAAATTGTTTGGTTCTTAGGCATGTTATTATTTATCATAGGCAATTATATGTATGTGTAGGCACAAACATTTCATTTTACTTATCAGCGCATTGTGGTTTCTTATGATTTATTTCATTTGCCTGTGACACTAGATTTTCTTCAAAATGTTTTTGTATTCTTTGTTTTTTGGCCTGGATTTATTTATTTATTTATTTATTTAAATATATTTTATTGGTTACGCTATTACAGTTCCATATTTTCCCCCTTTATTCTCCTCTGTCCTGTGCCCTCCCTCCAACCCCCATTCCTCACCCCCCACCCCTTGGTTCATGTCAATAGGTCATACATATAAGTTCTTTGACTTCTCCATTTCCTATACTGTTCTTAACCTCCCCCTGTCTATTTTGTACCTACCATTTATGATTCTTATTCCCTGTACCTTTACCCCCATTCTCTCCTTGCTGATAACACTCCATGTGATCTTCATTTCTGTGATTCTGTTCCTGTTCCAGTTGTTTGCTTAGTTTGTTTTTGTTTTTTTAGGTTCAGTTGTTGATAGTTGTAAGTTTGTTGTCATTTTGGTGTTCATATATTTTACCATCTTTTTTTTCTTAGATAAGTCCCTTTAACATTTCATATAATAAGGGCTGGGTGATGACGAACTCCTTTAACTTCACCTTATCTGGGAAGCACTTTATCTGCCCTTCCATTCTAAATGATAGCTTTGCTGGATAGAGTCATGTTGGATACAGGTCCATGCCTTTCCTGACTTTGAATACCTCTTTCCAGCTCCTTCTTGCCTGTAAGGTTTCTTTTGAGAAATCAGCTGATAGTCTGATGGGAACTCCTTTGTAGGTGACTCTCTCTTCTTTTGCTGCTTTTCAGATTCTCTCCTTATCTTTAATCTTGGGTAATGTAATTATGATGTGTCTTGGTGTGTGCTTCCATGGGTCCAATTTCTTTGGGACTGTCTGGGCTTCCTGGACTTCCTGGAAGTCTGTTTCCTTGGCCAGATTGGGAAAGTTCTCTTGCATTATGTTTTTAAATCAGTTTTCTATTTCTTGGTCTTCCTCTTCTTCTGGCATCGCTGTGATTCAGATGTTGGGACATTTAAAATTGTGCTGGAGGTTCCTAAACCTCTCCTCATTTTTTTAAATTCTTGTTTCTTCATTCTATTCTGGTTGAATGTTTGTTTCTTCCTTCTGCTCCAAATTGTTGATTTGAATTCTGTTTCCTTCCCTTCACTGTTGGTTCCCTGTACATTTCTCTTCATTTCACTTTGCATAGCCTTCACTTTTTCCTCCATTTTGTGACCAAACTCAACCGTGTTTGTGAGCATTCTGATTACCAGTGTTTTGAACTGTGCATCTGATAGATAGGCTATCTCTTCATTGCTTAGTTCTATTTTTGGAGCTTTGATCTGTTCTTTGTTAGAGCCATATTTTTTTTTGTCTCGGTGGGCCTCTTATGTAGTAAGGAGTAGAGCCGTAGGCATTCACCAGGGCAGGGCAATGTAAGTCACTGTGTGGTTGGGCTTCATGTCAGGGAAGGGTCGGAAGGGGAACAATTCCCCCTGCTCAGCAATTGGCCACTTTCCGTCATTTCCTCTGCTACCCACAAGCAAATTGGGAACTTCTGGTGCTGATTCCCAGGCGGGTTGGTTTGTATACATTCCAAGCCCTGTGAGTCTCTCCAACAAAGTCTCCCATGAGGCCAGGAGTTTCTCCTGCTGCTGCTACCCCTACAGGTTTTTATAGCCAGAGGTGTTGAGGCTTTATTCCCCAAACTAGACCTTTGGGTTGCATGGTCTGTCTCACTCCCCAATTTTTCTTGCTGGTTATCTGCATGCAAACGTGGCACTGCCTGCTCTGCCAGCAACTTTCTTGCCTGTTCTAATCCTCCAACTTCTGTCTTGCTGGTAGTCCTCTCACCCTGGCTGCCTGTCTCTGCCCTTCCTAGCAGTCTGAATGAATGTTTCGTCTTTAACTCCTTGGTTGTCAGACTTTCATACAGTTCAGTTTTTCTGGCAGTTCTGTTTATTTTTTTTAATTTGTTGTTGTCTTCTTTTGGTTGTGTAAGGAGGGAGAGTGTATCTACCTACACCTCTATCTTGGCCAGAAGTCCTTTTTTTCCTATTCTTTTGTTTCACAACTTCATTGAGGTATAATTTACATTATTATAAAATTCACTCTAAAATTTAAATGTACAATTTAGTGAGTTTACATAAATCTGCAGACTTGTGCACTCATCACTGTGATCTAATTTTAAAACATTTTAGTCACCCCCAAAATAATCGTTCCTATTTGCATTTACTCTGTTCCCACATGTAACCACTCATTTACTTTCTGTATTTATAGCTTTTCCTTTTTTGAACATTTTGTTTAAATGGTGTAAGTCAGTGTATGGCTTTGTATCTATCTCCTTTCACTTAGTTCAGTATTTTTAAGGTACATTAGTGCTATAGCATGTATCAGTACTTGATCCTTTTTATTGCCAAATAATATTCCATTCCATTGTCTGGGTAATCTTTTCACCAGTTGATGGACTTCTCATCCATTTTTTGGTTATCATAAATAATGTTGCTATGAATATTTTTATACAAGCCTCTGTGTGAACATGTGCTTCCATTTTTCTTTTATTTCTTGTTTTTCAATCCTCTCCCAAGGACATTCTCCTCATTGCTTTTAGAGAAAGAGAAAAGGAGAGAGGGAGAGGGAGTGGGAGTAATATCAATATGAGAGAGAAACATTGATTGGTTGCCCTCTTGTATGTATCCTGATCAGGAATTGAAGCCATAGCCTAGGTTTGTGCCCTGACTAGGAATCGAACCCACGGCCTTTTGGTCTACACATGACATTCCAACCAACTGAGCCACACTGGCCAGGGAGAGCTGTGCTTTTATTTTTCTTAAGTAGATACCTAGAGGTAGAATTGTGAGATTATACAGTAACTTTTTCTTTAACGTTTTTAGGCTCTGTTAAACTGTTTACCAAAGTGGCTCTGCCAGCAATATATAAGGGTTCCAGCTACTCCACATCCTTGCCTAACACTCATAATGGCCAGTCTTAAAATTTTAGCCATCCTAATAGGTGTGTAGTTGATGTCATTGTAGTTTTAATTTGCATTTCCCTAATCATGCTTAGCATCTTTTTATGTGCTATTCGCCATTCTTATTCCTTGATGATCCTGGTCTTTTAAATTTGTTTAGAACCTAGTATAGTATAGCAGTCAAGAGTGCAGCCAGGAAACAGAAATCATGCTGGTTATATTTTAACAATATAATATTTTGTTATTACAATAACAATATTTAACAAATAATTGTTATTGGGGCCTTGGCTAGTGTGACTTAGTGGATTGAGTGACAGGCCTGCTAACTGAAAGGTTGCCGGTTGGATTTCCAGTCAGGGCACATTGCCTGGGCTGCAGGCTGGGTCCCCATTTAGGGGCATGCCAGAGGTAACGGATATTTCCCGCACATCGATGTTTCTCTCCTTCTGTCTTCTCCTTACCTCTCCCTGTCTAAAAATAAATAAATAAAGTCTTAAAAAGGAAAAAAAGAATTGTTATTAGGTATGAAGTTAAGTAGGGAACTGAAAAGTTAAAAAGAGGACATTAACATGTTATAGAAGTAGTGGCTGCAGGAAGTAGCCATCAGCTCTGCGTCTGGAGGGATCGAAGGATAAGATTGTGTTATTGAATCTTAGAAGCTTAGAGGAGGGGCCCTATAGAGCCAAAACCTAGTCCTCTGAAGAGTGGTGCTGGGTGCCTGGTGATGGTATTTGTAAGGGGATTCACTGAGGATGGTTCTGTAAGTGCTGGAAAAGGTGCAAACCCAATTCAGCTGCTGCACAGGAAGGAACTGCTACTGCCAGGGTGAAGAAGTGTTGCTGGGTGAAATAAGGAACCAAAGAAAGAGGGAAGCAGGCACCAAAGAGCAAGCTCCTTCTGCCCCAGGTTTGCAGTCTCCCTTTGGTGCCCTTGGTGTGAAGCCAACTGGTAACACAGTGTAGTTTTCAGAGTGCCAGGCCTATGTAGCATCACAGAACTGAGTGTGGAAGAGTGGAGTTGGAGCTGGGAGACAAGCATGCAGATCTACCCTTCCACAGGTATTTGAACTTACGTACAACAAAAATGAGTATGTTTCAACCTAACAGAAGACAGGTACTCCTCATGCAAATGAAGATTCTCACTAGCTCCCCAAAACAAGGAGTCATGGTGTCATTAGGCATTGTATCTATCTTGAAAGAGACACGCATCATTCATCTCTGGGCTTTGTTAATTAAATTCAGTTGCAGTCTTGTATGGATATGTGCTACCCAAAGTCCAAATTGCAGAGTTAAATTTCAACAACAGTGTTTGTATGAAGTGTTACAAGAAGGAGGAGGAGAGAAGAAATTGGTACATACACATACATGCACATGCACACCCACATGCACAAACCCCACCCACCCAAGCAGGAAAGCAGGAAGGAAATATGCTGCAGTGCTCAATTCTCTAACTGGTCACTTGGCAGTTGATGTTTGTATCTTTATTCTCCTATTACTCATAATATATTTCCTTTACCCCCAGGCAGGACCTCAACTGATTAGAGTAATTCACTGGAAGGTCTGATTTTTCAGTGATCCTGCCTTTCTATGGAATGCGAATGCTGTGGTTTTCCATGAACTTTTACTATTTGAGATAGAAGCATTAATTGATGCCCAGAAGAATCCTCCCTGGGTTCTAGTGGTAGTCCTTCCCCACCCATTTGGAAACAGCAAACCTGTTTCCTCTTACTCTAGCTGGTAGAGTATCCTCCTCATTTGTCTCTTGGTTCAGTGTTTGTGGAACTGAAAATGGCGTGGTGGAGTCTTACCTTCTGATTCACTATACAATATTGTCTCTCTTTAATGGGAGCATTCTTCCCTTTAAAACCAGCAAGGACAGGAAGCGAAAGTTCTTTGAATGTGTTATTGGGGTAATAATGAGAGGAGCCACTCCTCTTTTACCCCTTAATTTCTTGGTCAGTGTATTCTGACTTTGGGAGAGAAGACAGCTGATTCAAAGCAATGCAGTTATTGTATGGGACAGAGCTCCATCCTTTCAGAATGTTGTCTAACAACTGTTGTCTTTAGTAGGCCATTCCATTCTTCTATTGGGCCAGCTGCTTGTACGTAATGAGATGTGGTGAGACTAGTGAATTCCAGGTGCTGACGGACTGCTTAGTAATTGGCTCGTGTGTTGTTTCTTACACTGTAGTCCATGAACCACAGGGGTCCTGGAAACAGTTCAGTGGGTTATGACCAGTTCTGTTTCTCCTTCCCTTCTTTCCTTTCAGTGAACTAGAGGAGATGTGAGAGGCTGGAAGAGAAAATAAAATAGGACAAATAAAATTGAAGCTTGTTGTAAGGGTACATATTTTGGGGGTAAATATTCTACAGATTTATTGCATCATGATTTAAAATTAATTTCTTCATAGAATTCGTGGTTACAGTACTTTGAAAGCTAGTGGTCTAAGGAGATATTTGAGTTTGTGGGTTGCTTATCTCAAATCCCCCAAGGCTTTTATCAGTGCTGACCTTAGTGCTGGTTGTAATCCTAGTGGGCCCACACATAAGGATGGGTTTCTGTGGAAATCTTGTATACTGAAATAAGGTCAAAGAAGGGCAAATATGAAATCTTCAAACTTAACTTGTAGATTTGTTTGAAGATTAAATGAGACCATGTGACTGAATTCTTTGTTCAGTGTCTGGCATGTAGCAGGAATTAGGTCCATGTAATATACACTGTTAAAGATGTGCCCAGTACTATTTAAATAATATTTTTTTAAAACTTTACAATAAAGTTTACATTTAATATGTATATCTTCTAGAATGACCTAAATAGAGCCAATTCTGTGATTTGAATAAAATTTCAGATCCCATGTTAATAATTCTTTCCATCCTCCTCTGAGTTTTTCTCCAGATAGTTTTTTTTCTTGATTCTTGGGAGTCTTGTGGTTAAAGCAGAGATGGAAATTTTATGGGAAAAGATCTGCAAAATAAATTTCTTAGAATAAATTGGGATAGATGACTCAGCTTTCAGGCCCAGATCTTGCCTTAAAAAATGAATGAGCCAAAATTATTGACCAGACAAAAGGTTTCCCTTAAGTGCTCTGTAAATTTAAAGCAGAATAACTGGTCCTTTTTGAAGAAATTATCTAACATTCTCTTCTGTACTCTCTTTCATATATACAGCGTCAGGAATGCTTTTGGAAATTCACTGTTTTGGAGGTAGTAATAATGTTATGGAGAGATAGTTCTGTTGAGGATAGACAAAGTGCCTTCAGGAGAAATTCAGCTTTTTATAGCTGCACCCCTGATACGTCCTGTCTTTTTAAGACAGCTTTATCAAGACATATTATGTAATTTGCCTATTTAAAGTATGCAGTCCAGTGCTTTTCAGTATTTCACAGTTGTGCATTGATCACTATAATCAATTTTAGAACAATATTACCTGCAAAAGAACCCTGTACTCCTTAGCTAGCACTGCCCAATTTTACCCTACTTACCCCTCTAGCCATAGGCAACCACTAATCCACTTTGCATTTGTGAAGATTTGCCTTGTCTGGACATTTTATACCAACAAAAGCATACAATATGTGGTCATTTGTGACTGGCTTCTTTCATTTAACATGTTTTTGAGGTCCATCCATGTTGTAGCATGTGCCAGTACTTCATTTTATTTTACTATGGAATAATATTCCATTGTGTGGATATACTACATTTTGCTTATTCATCAGTTAATAGACATTTGTGCTATTTTTATTTTTTGACCATTATGAATGATAAGAACATTCACATACAAATTTTTGTGTGGACAAAAATTGCAACTCTCTTGGGTATATAGATAGCTAGGAGTGGAATTGCTGGATTGTATAGTAACTCTGTGTTTAACCATCTGGGGAGCATCAGTCAGACTGTTCTTCAAAGCAGCTGTCCTGTTTTACACTCACACCCAAGAGCTGCACTGCCACTTACTGTCTGTATTTTTTTATCTTAGCCATCCTAGTAGTTGTGAAGTACTATCTCATGGTTTTGATTTGCATCTCTCCAGTGACTTTTCATTTACTTGTTGGCCATTTGTATGTCTTCTGCAGGTCCTGTCTGTTTTTAGTTGGCATGGATGTATGGCAGCATCTATAATCTCTCCAATTCTTATGTGGAGGATGGTTCCCCCCAAACATTTCCCACTTCTCTGACCTACTGAAATCTACTTAAGCATCATGGAATGTTTGGCTGTAGTAACATTCTTTTAAAACACAGTTATAGTTAACCCATAACTCATCCATAGGCTGTGTGTAAAAGAGAATCTTATGAATGTTTTGAATTTTGTGTCTTTGGAAGAAGAAATTAGGTAGAGAATAGAGCTTTGTGAGCCTCCATAAGCAGGAACATATAATATCTAGTTTCTTCTAACCTGGCTGGAAGCCCGCACAAAGGAGTATATGTCTTGTATTTTGTCTTTTCATTCTCATTTTTCAAAACCATAGGAATATTTTGAAAAATTGCATTTTTCTCCTATATTTTGGAGAGGTAACCATTGTAGTATCTTTATTTTTTATTACCTTTTGATTAATCTAATTGAAAATCTGAATATATTGTAATAGTTTTTAAAATGGTAAACTAAATTTCATGTTGATGTTTTCCTTTTTATTTCCTTTCCTTCTCCACATGAAGACAATATTTCTCTACTGGCACAATGACAGTAAAAAAATTAAAATACTGAAAGGTAATATACAAGTATTTGAGGTTCATAGAATCTGAATTTCAGTCTCTCTTCACATGAAAGAACATCTTTCCCACAGTCTAAACTCCATTTTTGAAGCACACAAACTGTTTCATGGATGCATTTGCACATGAATTACGCTGTGTATCTCTTCTATAATTTATAGTCAGTATCCCTCGCTGCTAAGTGATCTTTTCAGATGTGTCTGCCTAAAATAGAATTTCCTTGAACAGGCTGCTGGAGGCCAAGAAGAGGTTACTGTGAGCCCGGATTTCATTGTGAGTTTGCTCAGCTTCCTTGCTTTTTACTTAGTGTCTATTTGCAGCTGAACATTGGTGCTTATAGTATTCATTTTGATTCTGTGCCATCAATCTCCCTTCATGCTGCCCCTTCCCTGCAGATGTTTGCAGAAGATGTGAAGCTTTGCAGATAGGTGAGCTCTTTTAGCAGCTTTTCCTATTTGACACTTCATGGATTTATTGGTTTCTCTTCAAAGAACTGAGCTCCTTGTGACACCATGATTTTGTTTCCTGACCTCTTATAACAGTATTGAAGTTCTGACATCCCGTGCAGCTTCCTGAGCTGAGGGATAATTGGAACGTGTATAAATACTGTTGGTTTGTTCATTTTGTAACCTTTTTTTTTTCTGTGTTGGTACATAGTTCAAAGGGTTTTTCTAACAAGTACATTACCAAGTAGAATGATAAATTACTTACTAGTTACAATTAGGTAAACTATAGTGTATAAATTAATCCAATATAAACTATTAGAAGTAGTTATGAGGAAAATAAACATTATGAAATCTATTCCTTGGGCTTGTCTGCCCTTTATAAGGGGTGTGGGGAGAGAAAGAAGAAAAGACTAGTTGCTCTTCTGGTTTTCTGTTATTTTACATCACTTGTTCCTGGAAGTCATAGGAAAGCTGTGCCTAGTAACTTGGTTTCATTCCTTCCTTTCTGCTTGTTGTGTTAAGGTTTACATAATGTAAAATTTACCATTTGTATCATTCCTTGGCATTAAGTGAATTCACATTGTGTGCAACCATCTATCTTCAGAACTTTTTCATCATCCCAAACTCTATATCTATTAAATAACAACTCCCTATTTCTTTGCTTCCCCCCCCCCCCGGACCCTGGTAACTACTATTCTACTTTATCTATGAATTTGTCAATTCTAGGTACTTCATATAATATTTGTTCTTTTGTGACTAGCTTATTTCACTTAGCATAATGTCCTAAAAGTTTATCCATGCTGTAGCATGTGTCAAAATTTCCTTTCTTTGCAGGGCTGAATAGTAACCCGTTGTATGTAGATAACACATTCTGTTTATTTATTCATCTTTTATTGGACAGTTATGTTACTTCCACCTTTTGGCTGTTGTGAATGATGCTGCTATGATCATGGGTGTAAAAATACTTTTTGAAACTCTACTTTCAGTTCTTTCGGGTACCTACACAAGAAGTGACTTCATGGATCATGTGGTAATTTTCTGTTTAATTTTGTGAGGAATCACCATACTTTGCTTCACAGGGGCTATCCCATTTATATTCCTACCAGTAAGTAAGTTAGTTTTCTTACCCCAAACCTTTGTTTGCATAGGAGATCTGTTTTATTTTAAAAGCTTTTAAACTTGGTCTCCTGCCAAAAAATAAATAAATAAATAATAAATAAATAAAGGATTCTCCTTTCTTTTGAGAGACTGATCATCTCTGGGGAGACTACCAACCTCAGTTCCATGGAGCCCACTTTGTTCCACTCCTTTTACTTGGTCACCCAGTGAGTGTGCCAGATGTTCAGAGCAGCCCACAGGGACTGGTTGCCTTCTTAATATTCTAGCATCAACATGGAGACACCTTTGTAACTTTCTGTTCTCTCCTTTTTCTTTAAATCCTCACTTGAGGACAATTTTTTATTGCTTTTAGAGAAAGAGAAAGTGAGGGAGGAAGAAAAGGAGGGAGGGAGAGGAACAGTTTGGGGGAGAGATAGAGAGAGAGGGAGGGAGAGAGAAATAGCAATCGTTTGCTTCTCGTAGGCTCTCTGACTGGAGATCGAACCTGCAGCCTAGGCATGTACCCTGATGGGAATCGAACCTGCAACCTTTTGGTGTAGGGGATGTCATTCCAACGTTCCAACCAACTGAGCAGCCTGGCCAGGACTCTTTTCCTTATTTTTAAAAGGTCCTTACTTAATAACACTTACTTAATTTCTTTTATTTATTTATTTCTAATGATCATTGATGAAATGATCATCTTCACCATCTTAACTCCCCTTTCCCCCTGCCAAACCTGCATTTCCCTGTTTTAACCATTTTTCTCAACAGAAGTAATTTGTAGTTTGACTTTATTAGAGCTGAAATTCTCATATCCTTTTACTACAGTACTGTTTACTCTTAATGTTAAGGAAGACAAATACTTAATTTGGGGTAAAAGGAGGAAGGGAAGCCAACATTTATTGAGCATGTGGTATGTATTAGGCCCTGTGTTAGACACTCTGCTTACCTTTGGCAATACTGATTGAATGTAAAATGGATAGGGTGTTGTCAGGCCAACTTATATAAGATTCCTTTGTTCAGTCGAATTCACTACATTAATATATGAAATATGTACTGTCAGGGGTGGAAGTAAGCTTTTCATATGGACTGACCATCATCATGATACTTCAATAGAATAAATGACATTTTAGATTGACTTCTACCCATACTCCTTTTATTTAGGTTTTATGAAGTGTGGCTATATCATGTGTGATGTACTGTTGTAATGTGAGGTCGTCATTTCAGCCATTGCAGAACAGACTTCACTTCTTTCCTGGCCTCCTAAGGTAGGACCCAAGGTCTAACCTAGGTAAAAAAACTTATGTCTGAGATACAATATTATCTCTAGTTTATAGTTCTAGATTTTTAGGTGTCACATCAGATCCTTTTTTATCCACATTGTCCTGGAAGAGTATTCAGTAAATCTAACAGTCAAAGAAATCTTGACTCTTAAAACAAAGACTTTGGCAAGGAGAGAGCTGCAACTGGGAGCATCGACAGGTGGGTATTCCTTGTGGGGGCTCAAAGCTTGAGGCCTATTTGACATGATCTCTGGCTGCATGGCTGAGGTTTGTTGTGTCCACCAAGTGGGCCAGCAAATCTTACCTTGAACTTATTATTTATACAGGCTTTCTGGTGGTTTGTACAGCATGGAACCATTTTTCCTGATCTAAAATGCGCACCTGAAGGCAGGTACCCCCCATGTTACTTGCTGAGTATATTCCTGAGAAGTGGGGCCAAAGCAACATTTAGAAGTTGTTAAATTCTTTAAGCAAGGAAGCTGTTTTGAGTTATTCAGTAAATCCTTTGTGAAGCAGAAAACAATAGTTACATATATGTTTCTAGCAATTTCTTGGTTGAATTATTTCCTATTATCTTATTTGAACTTGACATCCTTCTGGTATGGGCAGAGTAGGTGTTTTTCTCCCTCTGTCTCCCAGTTTTAATAACAGCTTTATTCACTGCTGGGGCCACTCCGCAGAAAGGGGATGGCTCAGTCCCTAACATTTTCTTTGGATGTTGAGACTAATGACACCACACAGGCACACACACCCCATGAGGGTGTGTAAAATTTTATTACTCATGTAATGAATCTCCCCAGGGAAAGCAAGGATGTTCCCAAGCAGGTCCTAAATGACCTAAAAGAGCAGCGTAAGGAGACTAGCTTGGGGTTTTTGCAGTGGTGAGGGGTGAAGCTAGGTGAGTAGTTTGACTTTCGTGCTGGCACCAAAGGAGGGGACCACCTGGAACTTCCTTTCAGTTTGCCCAGATGTGGGACAGAGGAGAAGAAAGAGGGGTAAGCTTTTAGCATTAAAACATCAAAAATGGAGTCAGGTTTTTTATTACATTCACATACAATAAAAACTCACCTTTTTAAAGTGTTCAGTCCAGTGGGTTTTAGTATATGCATAGACTACGTATTGTGTATAGACAGTGTAGATGTTAGAAACACTGTCTAATTTCTGAATATTTTCATTACTCCTGAAAGAAGTTCTGTACCCATTAGCAGTCAACGCCCATTCCCTCCTCCCTCAGCCCCTGATAACCACTAATCTAAATACTTGATATCTCTGTGGATTTGCTGGTTGTGGATATTTCATTTAAATAGAAGCATATAATATGAGGTAATTTGTGACTGGCTTATTTCACTAAGCATGACATTTTTCAGATTCACCTATATGGTAGCATGTATCAGTACTTTATTCCTTTTAAAGGCTGAATAATATTCCATTGTGTGGGTATACTATCCTAGTTTGTTATATTAAAAGATGATTGATTTGGACAATCTGAGGTTGAGACTGTGATGGGAGTGTCAGGAGAGGAAAACCTGGGCTTGAATCTCTAAAAGGAATCAAGATAGACATCCAGTCTTGAGAGTTGTGTAACTTAGAGGTGACATTTAAAGATGTAAGAGTAAATGTGATTTCCTAATTGAAATTCAGGGGTCTGGCAGAAGTAAGGCCTGCTTGAATGTGGTTGGTAGGGTAATAATATGGGTGTAATAATTTATGGTTTTAATTTGAACATTTCACCTAAAATGTCATGTGGTGTAGTTGAATGTGATATTGTTATGTTACAGAATTACATGCTTATGATTTTGTAATAAAAGATTTTGTAATAAAAAAGGGTCATTTTTTTTGTGCCGTGTACCCTATATATACTTATAGGTGGCTAAACTGGTTGCTAGTAGATACCATTCATCTGTCCCTGTCCTCTGATGGAATTTATGCTAATTATCACCTTAGACCAATCCAAGATAATTCAGATGCAGAAAAATCAGTGAAACCGAGTACACATTTTGAATGATTCTTTTTGTTGTGTTTCTGTTAGCATGAAACCCATTTTTTGTCCTTGTTGAATCCTTTACTGTAAATATTTTCTGATGTTTTTCTTGTCCATGAATTTTGTTGGTTGAAAAATGATTAATATTTAAAAGTGATAAAGTTGCTTATTAATGTATATCTAGGAAAATATTTCTTTTTCCTCTGAATGATTGTTAGAAAATTTTGTTCCATTCTCTCCCATTGTTTTAAATATTAACTTGGAGCTTTTAAAGTAAATCAGATATATACTTCCAATTTGCTTGTTTATCATTTATACTGCTTTGTAAAATTCATACATAATACTTTGCATCTCAAACAATATTCCCTGGCTTCTACACCCAGAATGTCTAAAATAGATAATAATAATAAATTGTTTTTAATTTCTAGTTATATTTTTATTTGTATTCAATGAACTGATACTTTTTAAATTGTTTCCCTTGTAATATAGTTATAAATTTTCTGAATTCTTAAAACAGACAATTTAACCTGTGTGTGTAATGTTTTATAGTCTCCAATATTCAGTTTCTGTGTAGATATGTTTCCATTTATTTATATGCCATCATTGTTAGGTCACATGAAGATTTGGGTCATAATGTTAGGTCTTGGGTGTGATCTTGAACACTATAGCTCTGTTTTAACAGAATTACCGTTCTGAAGCAGAACATTCTAAGACCATTTACTTCCTGTGCTTTTTGCATGTGGCCAGTATCTCGCTTGATCTCCTGTGGCTATTAGATTATTGCATAAAAATTCAGGAAATAGACAAAACCTAAATTTTTCCTTATCTAAGGGGCCTAATAGATAAACCAACCATAGAAAACAGAAATTTGGGGGTTATGTGACTGCATGGTGTTCTCTAAAGATCTGCCTTTGCTACATTACACAGGTTTCTGTTACTAACCATAAGTACTCAATCATTCCAATCCATTGTAATTTTGAAATGAAAACCCTCTGTTACCTTGTAAAATAAGGAAGAATATCAGAACAGATCTTAAAAAAGCAGTCACTTTTTTCCAGATGCATGTTATAGGTGGAAAGGGTTTGCCTATGTCTTTTTACATAATTCTACTGTCATTTTGTAGAAGGAAAATGTCAAGAGTCAACTTACTATTATATCAACGACAGGCTTCTCTATTAGCCATCCCCAAAGATGCACATAAGGTAGTATAGTGTCAGTGAGTTCATTCTGCAGTGGAAGGATCTGGATTACTTATGCACCAAAAATTATAACCTTGTTGGCTGTGAGACTTCAGTGTGTATTACCATTGCATACTGAGGTGCTGCTTCAGGAGGACCAGGTAACCCTTTATCCATATTCTCATTTGCTTCTTTGGGTACCAGAGATGGGAGAATCCTTTTTAGCAGTGTAAACTTGCTAGCCCTCTCTCGCAGAGAGAAGTGGACAGAAGTCAAGATCCACAGAGCAATTTTGTGTACCTTTTGGTTTGCTGTCAGCAAGCTATCGCCCACACATGCAATGGTTGTTTGAAATGGGCTTGCACGTTTCCATAGCAGCAGTCATCTTAGTGATTTCACTTGTTTTCGGACATTTTTCTTTTGCTTCTCTCTTCCTTGCTGATGCAGGATTAAACAAACAGCATATATATAGGTCAAGGAAAGAGATGTTTGCTAATATAGATGCTAGGCTAAGCATTCTGGGAGAGTGAGTTCTTGCAGCAGATCATTCTCTGTGCCTTCCAGCAGTATCTGCAGCAGGGTGGCTGTCTGGCACCATCTTTTTCCTTTTGGGAGGCAGGTTCTGAGATTCAGAACAATCCCAAGCATATCATAGGAGCTAGTAGTTTCCCGGTAACCACATGTAAATCTGCTTATTTGTTCCTTGGTATTAACAGTGAAGCAGTCTGCTGGAAAAAAACACTTTAAAGGTTTTGGTGCATCCGAGGTGTGTCATTTTGCGTTTGCACCACCCCTCCTGTTTAACACTTCGAGCCTGGATTTTTTTTTTTCCTTTTGGTTAGGCTGTTGGGCAGGAGCGGATTCTAGTGCGACAGCTCAGAGCTTCCCTTCTGTTCTGGTGCCGGCAGCTGCCTGTCATGAAGGTGGTACAGTGGGAGCCTGCTCTGAAGAGCCAAGGAAGATAATGTGGAAATGCAGTAGAGATTGCTAGAAATCTGAACATCCATACCTTGGGGATGGGTTGCACTACTAGTGTGATTCTGTTTAAAGGCATCCGCACTGTTTTTGAAAGAAACTGTGCTTATATGTGCAAAGAGCAAGGAGAGAAAAATGCCCTCGAATATACAGCATACAATTGGACTAAAGAAGATTCAGAACTATTGATCTCCTTCTGTCTGGTAAATGCTGTTTTGCTTAATTAATAAATAGTTTGGTGGTGTTAAAATAAACTAGTATTTACTTGTAAAGCAAATATATGTATTTCATTATGCTTATATATAGCATATACATGTGTATAAATGGATAATTAGTGGCCTTAGGTTTAAATTATGAGGTGCCCATTTGTATGTGTGAGAATGTGATGGATTAATCAAAACTAAATATATACAGAGAAAAGCTGGAGTAAGATACTTGATTTTAGAACAGTTTTCTAAGTTAGCTTTATGAGCTTATATTATCTTGGTATTATCCCAGACATAATGCTGGGTGAAGTATGTATTAAGGGTATTAGATATTGAACCCTCTGCCAGTGAGAGAATTATTCAGTCTCTTTACAGCTTTTTCTTGGCTAAATTTTTCTTACTGCTGGCTTGTGGTCAGTCCTTTGGTTCAGGGGGAGAAATTGAAAGGGAATATGAAAGAAACTAATAGGTATAAGGAAAATTTAGTTTTAGTATTTTAAATGCAACTGTATATAATGTTTTGGATATAACATTCTACTCATTGTATTTTCCTCCTTTTACAATATTTGAGGATGTGTCAAGTCACATATGGGTGTGCCTCTCCATGGCCTTCTGACAAATTCCAGGCTCCTGAGGAAGCTACACATTGCTCTTTTCCTCCCTCAGCATGCCTTGCCATTTTTCCTTCTGTTCTTGTCACAGTTTTTGTCAAAACGAATGAGAATAGTACACGTGAGGGTTCTGTGTGTGAGTCTGGCCAGCAGCCACTTGGTATGGTGCGGGTGAGGTGTGCCCAAATCCTGAAACCTTCCCTGCCATCTGAGACTGAGAAGGAGTGCTGGGTGCCACATGAATCTCCGGATCATATCGGGTCACCCCAGCCTTGCAGGGCCACAAGAGAGGGTGCATTTTGTGCAGTGGCTAATGTGGTGTTTGCTCTCCAAATACTTGGGAGGAAGAAATGGAGAGCATCACTTGAGCATCAGATGCATTTTGGAATAGTATTATGCGTGGGTGTGGAGTTTAAGTGGTACCGTATTAACTATTAAATATTTTAAACTCTAATGTATTTTGGAATGGGCTTTTGAGAATAACTAGTATCAGAAATTAGAAGGACTAGGTAATTATAGTGCCTGTCCCGTTAGCAGTATAATCCATAACCCTGATCCTGGGATTACTTAGCCAGCGATGGCAGTGCCTCTCCTATGCTACTAGCCTTTGCTTCCTCAGGCCACACTGACTTGTCTTCGCTTAACCCGCCTTTGCGAAACTGCTTGTTTTTCTTTTTGTTTTATTGCGTGAGGGAATAATAACTTCCCTGAGGCTTCATTGGTGCTCTGGACTGGATTTGGAAACACTATTCATGTGTATTGAGCTGGATGCTCTCTGCCCACCAACCTTGCCCGCACCAGCAGATCAAGAAAGCTAATATGACCTTGAGTGCATGTGGCTGACGGGCTTTGAGTGGAATGATGTGCCCTCCGAACTGGTCTCCTGCTTCTGTCTTTGACCTTATGACCTCTTTTCCACATGGTAGATAGTGGCCTTCCTTTGAAAAGCTAAGAAAGACTCTTTCGTCTTTGCTCAGAGTCAGATCTTATAGTGGCCTCCAGGTCTGTCCACAACATGCCCTACATCCTCCTCTCCTTCATTTACTTCTCACTCTCTCCTCATTCGTCACTCAGTTCTGGTCTCTGAGGCTACCTTGCTGTTCTCCCCTCCCGGGACACCTGTACTCAGGTATTTACCTGGTGCACTCTTGACCTCCTGCAGGGTAGTGCTCAGATTTCTTTCTCATTGAGGCTTCCTTGTCCACCGGTGTCATCTTGCAACACTTCAGCACATCCTTCTCTGATTCCCTGCCATAGTTTGTTGTATTTATTTCTCCCTGGCGTATAGTTAGTCAAGAGTACCAGTATAAGTATAGTAATGGTAATTAGTGGTGTTACTTAATAATAGTAAGTACAACAATAAGATTTATGATGGCAGGAATTTCTCTATTTTATTTACCTCTCTGTCCCAACAGCTAGAACAATGCCTGATTCATAGTAAGTACTCAATTAACGAGTGCATTCTTATGACATGGTTTTATTATCCTGAACCTGAAGCTGCTGAGAAGAGAGTATATAATCACTTATTCTAAAACCAAAGTCTTGAAAAAAATTAATGTAGTTAACCCTGAACAATTACTTGCTCATCTTTTATAATCCCTCCTATCATGTTGACCTTTCAACTTCTTAGAATTATACTTTCCAACCCTTTGCCCTGGAGCTATACTGGGTTACGTGGTTCAAGGCTGAATGTTCATGGGTTTGATATGGATGTGAATGACAATCGACGATACTACCCTTGGATTTTATCTGGGCTAGGTCTGTTATACCTATTCCATGGTGTCAGCATTTGGGAACATTTTCATCCTTTGGTTTGAAGCAGTCAAACCCTTTCTTAATGGAGCTCTGCCCACTGGCACTCTCTTGGGTCACCTGGATGCACAGGTAGGTTGACCATCTCTTCAGGCAGATGTGGGTCCTTGTCAGGTTCCTTAACCTTGATTGGGAGGGTTTGTTCTTCCTCCGTCTCAGGTGGCCACTCCAGCCTATGATTATACCTTAGCTGGTCATCGAGTTAGAGCTGTACTTCACCTGCTCCTCAGAGTAAAATCCTCACCTTGGCCACTCAGTGTGTACCAAATCTTGTGGAGGGAAATATTGTATTTTGCTGTATATGATGTGCTTCCATGTATGTGCACCCACATTTTTGGCTCAAACTTTCAGGAAAAGAGATCTTTTATTTAAAAATTTTAATTCAATTTTTAATTTATTTATATTTAGATACTTGTTTTTTCTATTACAAAGGAATTTTAGCATTTATATTTGAACATATGCTATAAGAAATTTTATGTAACAAATAATTCTAGAGTTACACTTTTAATGCATGAGCATAAATAATAGAATTAGAAACATGTATATAGATACAGGAGTAGTATTACCCATGTATAATGCTCATCTTTTATTTTCCCTTAAAAATTTGGGCAAAAAAAACTGCACATTATACACAGCAAAATACAGTAATATTCATGAAGAATAGCTGAAAGGGCTTCAGGCCACCCATTTCTCCAGAGACTCTAAATATCCCAAATATCTGTCCGTCAGTCAGAAACCCACAACATGTGGACTGCCTCATTTTGGCCCCAGTGGAGTCGCTGCTCCTGATCTCTGTAAACTGTGTTTTTCTCTTGGTCTACACTGAAGTGCATCATAAGAAGCATCCTTATGAAAGTGATGTCTACTATGAGGGCATTTTTTAGAACATTATTCATTTGCTTTTGAAACAGTGAGAGAAGGCACTGGAGTGTGGTGGTTAAGAGTCCAACTCTGGAGCCAGCTCGTAGGGTTTGAATCCCAAATCCACACCTGCTAGCTGTGTGACCAGGCAGTTTGCTTAACTGCTGTCTTCCTCAGTTTCATTATCCTGTATATGTAGATCAGTAAAAGTACTACACAGGGTTATTAAATAAGTAACTATGTCTAAAGTTCTTAGAACAGTGTCTTGCACATAACATAGTGTATTTTTTAGAGTTTTCTTTATGATGAGCCTTGGAAGAAATTTTTTCTCTCCATACACTGAATGGTTGTACTTTTCCTGGGGAACTGCTTTGTTTTCATTTTATATACATTATAATTCAGTTGACTATTTAAAGAAAGCTTAGTTCTAAACATATGACCCAATTCTAACTGATACATAGGCTCTTTCAAATGATTTTTAAAGTATATTTTATTGATTATGCTATTACAGTTTTCCCAATTTTTTTCTCCCCTTTATCCCCCCTCCACCCTGTAACCCCCAGCCCTCCAGCCTTCCCCCAACCCTTAGTTCATGTCCATGGGTTTTACATATAAGTTCTTTGGCTTTTGTTAATATTATCCATCAACTTTGCTTTTTATTTTTCTTCATTACTGTTTTATCACAGTCTGCTTTTTCTCCTCTTCTTATTACAATATTTTTAATCTTATTTTGTATGTATTTATGTAAATAGCATTAAATCCTTTGGGATTTAAGGACAAAGTATAAATTAATAAGCCAACAGAGAACTATATAGTCAAGAAAAAACTGTTTTACAATCATTAAGTTTGGCTCTGAAGCAAAAGTCAGATGTCCTGAGGGCAGACTTTAAGTTTGTAAGGCTACATCTGTGCAGTCTTGTACAGGAAGGTTCTTTTATATCTAAGTGGCATGAATCAGCCAGCCCTATGGTGGGCAGGTCTCTAGGATATGAGCTTATCTGACAATTGTGGATTGACTGAATTTCAAGTACATTACACTTAAATTTTGACTAGTAATTCTGCAATGGAAGGGCAAGGCTAAGTTGGGATAGATTTTATTCCGAAGTATAGATTTTGCCTAAAGTCTCCCATTTCTTAACTGAATGTATTAGTTTACCCCATTCAGGAAACCACCTGGGTATACAGAAGTGATGAGGGAGCTTTGGGGGAAGCGTTGGGGGAAGGCTGATATGCAGGTTCCACAGGGCACTGTTGGAAGGTGTGAAGGTACCAGCCCAGGCATTTTCCAGGAGAAAGGGCAGTTTGCACTGAGGCGAAATGCTTGTAAATCCCATTTTTTCTTGTCTTTTAAGGTTCATGATGGACCTAGCTTTATTGTTTTACTCCTAGCTAGTAATATGATATTCCCTTCTCTTATTGTGTCTATGGAAGAATTGAGGAGCTGTGGGATTATTCTTTACCATGTTCTCTTTTTACCAATTGTAACTGAAATGGAAGTCACTCATTTATGACCTTGACAGCACCTAGGACCCTGCCAGCAGCTTCATAAAGGACAATAATGAAGGTAAACTGCTGGAAGTCACAAAGGGAGAAAACAAACTTCCTTGTCTTCAGTTTCTTTTGTAACATGTCAGGATAGTATAGTGATAATTTTACCCATTTTATTTTATTTTTAAACAGATTTTATTTATTTTTAGAGAGAGAGGAAGAGAGGGAGAAAGAGACAGAAAGAAACATAGATGTGAGAGAGAAACAACGGTTGGTTGCCTCTTGTACGTGCCCTGACTGGGGACCAAACCCATCCCAGGCATGTACCCTGAGCTGAAGTCGAACCTGTGACCTTTTGCTTTGTGGGGCGATGACCAACCAACTGAGCCATACCAGTCAGGGCAGTTTTACCCATTTTAAATTAAAATTTAATTTTTTCTTACCTTCTTAAAGCTTTAAAATTTTCCATGGTTCTCCTCATTACATCTTAAACATGTCCTCAGCCTTTATTGCTGTGTAGGATTTTATCAGCTCACCTAGACTCCTCAGGCCAAACAGTAATTTTAAAAACTTATTGGTTATGATAATCCTCTGATTTAGCACATGCTTATTCAAAAATCCTTTATTGAATATATGCAGTGTGCAAAGAGAACAAGAGTTGAAGGCGATATGATCTCTGGCTCATAAGAGCTTGCAGTCCTGTTTGTGCGTGTCTCTGTGTGTCTGGAGGTGGGGATGAGTGGGGTGGGAGGTGTGGAGTGGGTGATTTCAGGGGAGATGGCAGTTTAATCAGTGACAAGAGGTATAATATATGTCAGCTTAAGATGGTTGATAAAGTGAAGGCTGGGTCTTGATTATTTTAAGGTGTTTTCTCCTGTTTCTTGAATTGTTATAATTGTCCTAAAAAAAGAAAGCAGGGATGTGCTTGGCTATGTTCTGGAACACTATTTCAGTTCCAGGTTTGGTCACGGGACAGTGGCTTTGGCTGGGTGTGTTTTACATTTTATTTCTAATATCCTTAATGATACCCAGGGCTTTTTTGTTTATTTTGATCACAACAGTAATTTGAGCTGATGTTTTCAAGGAACAGTTTGCTCTCATTCTAGATCCATTTCCTGTCTCCTGAAACCACCCTGCTCAACTGATGTTGTGTTTTGTAAGGTATTGCCCATGTGAGCTAGTTAGCCTGAGAGCATACTGCATCTTTCCCCAGTGCTTTACTAAAATTTACCATTTTATTTATCCATGGGATTAATTTATTTTAATATTTATTAAATTATAAACAATTATGGTAGAAATGAAGCATGCTGTGTTCACTATGCAGGGGTAACCACTGATTTAAACATTTTGAGACAAAATCTTACAGAATTTCATCCATGTATAGCACTGTTAAAACGGGTTGCTATTGGACTGAATTGTGTGTTCCCCCTCGAAATTCATATGTTGAAACCCTAACCACCAATGTGACTGCACCTAGAGATAGGGTCTTTAGGAATTGATTAACGTTAAATGAGGTCATAAGGGTGGAGCCCCAGTCTGATAGGACTGTGGCTTTGTAAGAATAGAAAGATCTCTCTTTCCCTCCTCTCCCCATCCATCCCTCCCTCCCCTCCCCCAATCCCCTCCATGTGAGGACACAGTAAGAAGGCAAGCTCTCACCAGGAACTGACCATGATGGTACACTAATTGTGGACTTCCAGTTTCCAGAATTGTGAGAAAGTAAATTTGTGAGAAAATAAATTTCTGTTGTTTAAGTCACCCAGTCTATGGTGTTTTGTTATGGTAGTCCTAGCTGACTACACTGTATGTTATTTTATTTTATAGTCTTGTAACTTGCTTGAAAGAGACTAATGTATCACAAATACCTTTCCACGTCAGTAAGTATACATTTATGTCTCATTTTTAATGCCATCATTTCATTATATAGATATGTCTTAGTTCATTTTGGGCTACTATAATGAAATACCGTAGACTGGGTGGCTCATAAACAACAGACATTTATATCTCACAGTTCTGGGGGCTGAGAAGTCCAAGATCAAGACATCTGAAGATTTGGTGTATGTTGAGGGCCCACTTCTTGGTTCATAGATGGCTGTTTTCTCACTATAACCTCATATAGTGGAGGGAACAGGGAATCTGTGGGGTATCTTTTATTTATAAGAGTACTAATCCCCTTCATGAGGGACTCATTCCCTTGAGCCAGTCATCTCCCAAAGGCCTCACTTTTTAATAGCATCACATTGTGCCCTGGCTGATGTGCCTCAGTGGTTTGAGTGCCAGCCTGCATACCAAAAGGTCACCAGTTTGATTCCCAGTCAGGGCACATGCCTGGGTTGTGGGCCAGGTCCCCAGTAGGGGGTGTGCCAGAGGCAACCACACATTGATATTTCCCTCCCTCTCTTCCTCCCTTCCCCTCTGTCAAGAAAGAAAGAAAGGAAGGAAGGGAGAGAGAGAGAGAGAGAGAGAGAGAGAGAGAGAGATTAATAATAATATCACATCTTTGCATTAGGTTTCAACACATGATTTTTTTATTTAGTTTTAGAGAGGGGAAGGGAGGGAGAGAGAGAGTGAAACATTGATGTGTGAGAGAAAACGTTGATCACATGCCCCCAACCAGAGACCTGGCCTGCAACCCAGGCATGTGCCCTGATAGGGAATTGAACTGGAAACCTTTCAGTTTACAGGATGATGCCCAACCCACTAAGCTATACCAGTCAGGGCTCAACATATGAATTTTGAGGAGACATAGACTTTCAGTCCATTGAAGTGACATTTTATTTAAGCTATTTCCACTATTCCATTTAATTTACAATTGTAAATGCTGTGATTAACATCTTTGGACATATACTTTAAACACTTGTCACATTTTCTTAGCACAGATTTCTAGACTGGAATTAACGGGTGGAATTGTATTTACTTCTTAGAGACTTTTGATATATATAATCAGATTACCCTCCAGAAAGATTATTTTGAGATTTAAAAAAAATTAAAGACTCTAAGAAAGTTTTTCTCTGCCTTGTGACTTCAAGCGATTTGCCTGTTTTAAGCTATTGACAGTTATTTGCTGAACAGGATAACAGTTAATGACTTAGATGCTGTATACTTAGGCAAGTAACATAGTTATACTGAAGTTCAAATTAGCACTAATTTTGCCTCAACTTCTGGAAGCATGATCACTAGCATTCTTCAGTATCCCAAGAGAATTCAGAAATGTCCTATCATGGGGGCTGGAATGTGTTTGTTCTGGGAGGTCTTTACCCTTTTAGAGTTGGAATAGCTATTTCAAAGAGATGAAAATAGGAAAGAGCTCCAGAAATATTGAGTAGAAACAGATGAGTAAAGCTGTCACTGCTTTGCTCAAGTCTTATTTCTTAGATATCCAAAGTAGTTGATTTATGTTTCTTCCACATATTTAGTGAGAATAACTTTTTTTGCTTTTTAAAAGTAATACTTATCTTTCATAAAGTAAATAATCACTACAGAAATATTTATTTATTTATTTATTTATTGAGAGGAAGGGATGGAGAAGGAGAGGGAGAGAAACATTGTGTGGTTGCCTCTTAAGCGCCCCCTACTGGGGACCTGGCCTGCAACCTAGGCATGTGCTCTGACTGGGAATTGAACCAGCGACCCTTTGATTCACAGGCCCATGCTCAATCCACTGAGGCATACCAATTTAGAGACTATAGAGAAGAATAAAGAGGAAAACAAAAATCACCCATAATCCCACAGCCCAGAAATAATTAATGTTTAACATGTGCTGTATATTTTCTAGTAGTTTTCCCTGCTTATGCAAATATTGAAAAATGGTATGATATTCTGACATGGATCCTGGCTCCTGGGGTCCACGGCGTTATGGATGAGACGAGACAAATTCACAAGGACTACCTGGGGTCAAGCAGGGTGAAGAGAAAGCAGGCAGAGGTGGTGCCCCTACAAGGAAGATCAGCTTTGTCTCCTAAGTGGCTTATGGTCCCAAGGTCCTTTACTCAGCCTTAGCCATGGGGAGTTACAGCTCCTGAAACCAGGCAGGGCAGTTCCCAACAATATTCCATAAATAATTCTTGATGATGCCTTTTTAACATCATTTTCTTAGGACCATTTTTATTCCTTTAATGTTCTGCTAAAAGATGATTTAATATATGCATAATATTCCATTGTAATGTTTGTAGTAGAATTTATTTGAATGTTCCTCTGTTGTTAGGCATTTAGGTTGTTAGAAATTAAGATTATAGAGGACATCTTTACCCAAATCATAGAAAGATTTTACCAAAAATCTGTAGTTATTTTCATAGGCTAGATTCAGAAACATGAACTTGGTAAGGCAAGGATGAATTTTTTAAAGGCCTCTTAAAGCATGTTTTAAATGCTTGATGATTGACCCATTTTACATTCCCAGGACCAGTTAATATTAATCTTCTTTTATAAATGATCATTGCCGGTTCCATTTTTGCCAATTTAAGAGACAAAAGATACAAATTTGAAACTCAGTTGTCTGTCATATTAATTTCAAATATTTTTTCCATTTTATGATTTGCATTTAATATTGTTTAATTTTGTTATTTTACTAATGGAAATTTAAATGCAGTTGATGAGCATAATCGTCTTTTCTTTGGGGATTTCTTTCATTATTTTTATGCTTAGAAATTCTTACCTATCTCAGATCATATATTCACTGGTATTTTCTTTTGGAACTTACTTGTTTGCTTATTTAATTATTTATTTACTTATTTACTTACTTACTATTTGGCTTTTTTGTCCAGGGAGCCTGCTTGGCAAGTGCTTTTATGACTAAAGTTTCATTAGCATATAGCCACACTTATTTGTTTACATGTGGTCTGTGACTGTTTTCATTGTGGCAGAGTTGAGTGTTTGTGACAGAGGTCTATAGCATTTGCCAGCTGGCTTAAAACATGTATTACTTGGCCCTTTACAGAAAGTTTGCTGACACATGCTTTAATCAAACTAGAATTTATTTGTATATATAGTTTAGTGGAGGCCCTAACTTGATTTCCTCCTTAGCCCCAACACTTTTTTCTCATCCTATTGGTTGAATAATCCATTCCTTACTCATTGATTTGTGATCCTTCCTTTATTATATTTATGTTCTTTCATATACTAGGATTTGTTATTGTACTACTCTATGTCCATTATAGAAGCAAAGTTCTTATCCAGCTGTCTGTTCAACTGCAATTCAGTAAAAATGGAAACAGGAAATCTGGAGAGAAAAACATTAATTGTACAGGCTATATATTGGGTAAGTCACTGAATCAAGTAGTCTAAAAAGCACTTATTGGTAAAGATTCAGGACCTAAGGGTTAAGGTTTGAGTGTAGATAAACTATATTTGAAAATTTGTTTCCTTGTGAACTAGCCTGTTCCTAAGTAGATTAAGCTTGTCTTTATAAAGACTGTGGTGCATTTTAATGGAAGAAAAACTCCATCTGCATCCTTAAGTAACCTTGATTTGAATCTACATTTTTTTCTATATTTGGTCTTTGCAATCAAAAGGAGTTGGAGCAAAATATATGTAGATGTGCTACCAGGATTTTCAAACCAAGTGTATTTGTCTGCAGGAAACATGCATGTATCTTAATAGATGAAGATTTAATTCTAGTTTTCCTCTTATACATTATATGAATTTCAAAGATAATTTATTTTCCTCCTGATCTACAGTTTGTGCGTATGTGAAGGTTTGGATATGTGTGTGTCTATGAACGCATGTGTGACTGTGTGTGTATTTTTTGTTGACACCTCAGTACTGGAATATTGGATAAAGAGGCACTTTACTTCTTTTCACATGCCAATGAACAGTCCAAGGCTTTATTCTGGGATGCATTTCAGTCAACATTTGTTTCCTTGCCAAGGAAAAACCCATATCTCAGAAAAATGGAGTAGATGTGACTTGTGAACCTAAGCTGAGGGACATGGAGCTTGTTGCATACAGATAAGTTTTCTGGAAGAGGTTTTGCATTTACAGAGTCTATGTGATGAGAGTTCACTTATGGAATTCTAAGATGTGGGTTTGGTGGCAGTCCTGTATGCTAAAGATTTTACCCTTCCGCATGTTTGATATTCCCTGTATATTTTTCCAGGCTTATGAAATAGGCAACAGCATCATCAAAGAAATCAGCCTTACAAGTTACGCTTCTTTTTCTATGTTTTCTTTATTGTTGAAGCGCAATCAGAAGAGAACCCTGAAACTACTTCCTTGTTTTTTACCCCTCTGTTAGAAAAAACTTTCCTGTTCTCACAACACTTCTCACACCAAATGTGTGGGTTTTCTCTCTCACCCTAAACAGTTCTGACACTAACTACCCAGAATTAATGCACATCCCACTGGTTAAGGGCTCAGTTACACAAGCCTGCCCCCACTTCTGATGCCAGTTGTGAGTCTCAGGTTATCACCTGTGCTTCTGACAGATCAGCTATAAATCAGGGGTTCCCACAACCTTCTTCTTGGGTTTGATAATTTACTAGAATGGTTCACAGAACTCAGGAAAACACCTTACTTACTCTTGGTTTGTTATAAAGGATACAATTCAGAAACAGCCAAATGAAGGAGATGGTCAGTGCAAGGTATGGGGAAGGAGTGTGGAGCTTCCATGCCCTCGTTAGGTGTGCCACCGTCCTAGCTCCTGTATGTGTTCATTGACCTGGAAGCTCTTCAAACTCCTTCATTTAATTTTTTATGGAGGTTCCATTATGTAGGCATGATTGAATAAGTTATTGGCCATTGGCTATTAAACTCAATCTCCAGACTCTCTCCCCTCCACAGAGGTCAGGGAGCAGAGCAGATACAACCCTCCAATCATACGATTGGTTCCTATGGTAACTAGCTTCCTTCCTTCCTTTCAGTCACCTCATAGCATAAACTCAGATATGGTTGAAAGGCTTATTATGTGTAACAAAAGATACTCCTCTCATCCCTGTTACTCAGGGAATTCCAAGAGTTTTAGAAGCTCTGTGCCAGGAATCAGAGCAGAGGCAAAATACGTATTTCTTACTATGTCACACCCAATCTCCTTTGGATGCCTGCTGCTGAAATCGTGAATAAGCCACCGTCTGTGCTCTGAGAGAGAGGGTGGGGATACACAGGGTACAGTGGTGAGTAGTAAAGGTTAAAGAGGTAACCACAGACCAGGTCATGGTGGGTCTTTGGAACTTTATTCTAATATTGGAGAGGAGCCATTTACTGAAAATTTTTAAAAAGGGAAGATGTGATCAGATTGATGTTTTTAGAAAAACCACTCAGACTGCAGAGTGAATTGAGGGATTGAAGAAAGGTGGATTCTGAAGACAGGAACACTAGTGAGGAAGAACTTCAGGATGGACAGGTGATGTTGGCCTGATTAAAGTTGATGGTAGTGGATATGGAGAGATACATCTGGATTTAAGGGATAGTTAAATGACAAGGAATAACAACAAAATGACACCAAATATGTTAAAAACAACCCCCCCAAAAAAGAGTTAAATGAGAGGAGTCAAGAGTGTTCAAATATTTACCTAGAGCACCTCCAGGGTGCCATTTACGGAGCTAGGGAACAATTTTGAAGGAATGAGTCTGAGGAAGTTGAAATGGAGGGAGTTTCAATTGGGGACACCCCGAGTGTGAGGTTAGGAATGTCAAAATCGAGACATCTGTAAGTCAGTGGGCCATGACTAGGGGGGCAGTAACCAGAGTTGTGGGTCTCAGCAGTAAGGGAAGCATGGGAGTGGAGGAGGTCTCCTACTGAGAGTGCTTAGAGTAAGTATTGGGTTGGCCAGAAAGTTCATTTAATTTTTCTGTTTGTCTTTAACTTCTTTTGAAACACTTTCGTTAGATTGTATTGTGACAGCTGCCAGATCAGTGTATATTTTTTAAAAAATCAAAATTGGTGAATTTTTGTGCAGTCATTTTAATACTAAGACGGAATAAAATATGCAACATTCTTGGCATATTATGGTTTATTATTTCAAAAAATGTAAAAATGCAACTGAAATGCAAAAAAAAAAAAAGATTTGTGCAGTGTATGGAGAAGGTGCTGTGACTGATTGATTATGTCAGCAGTGGTTTTCAGTGTTTCTTGGTGCTATTGACATTGTGGCCAAGTAATTCTTTGCTGTGGGGCTGGGACTGTCTTATGCATTGGAAGATGTGTAGCAGCACCCCTGGCCTCTACCCACTAGAAGTCAATAATGGAGGATAGACAACATACTCAGAATATCCAAATCAATAAAGTTATTGGTGCAGGTGAAAAATGTACCTTTTATTTTATGGAAAAAACTAAACAGACTTTTTGGCCAACCCAATACTAAGAGCACAGGTCCTAGGAAATGCATAGAAAAAGAAGTTGGAATAACTCTCTGGAGTTGAGTGGTCAGGGAGGTACAGGACAGGTTTGCATTTGGTAATAGGATCATAGCCACCTAAATACCTAGAGCTTGGAGAACTTTGCCTGCAGGTATTTGTTTAAGCCTCCTTTCTATTGTGCACTGACACCACTATCTATATTATTCATAGAAACATTTAACAAAATATGTGCCCAGTATCCTTCTTGGCGCAACAAACTTTCGAGGTAAGTATCTCTTCTGCCTTAGAAGGTACTTCTGTAGTGGAGTGGGAAAATAATTTATTATTGAATAAAGCCATCCTCCCTCTCTTCCTACCGCCCACCCCACCGCATGTCAAAGTAGCTGACATTTATTGACTGTTCACTAGTTATCATGCACTGTTCTGAGCTCCTTGTGTCTGTTTACTCATTTAATCCTTATGACAACTCAGTGAGGTGGAGATACTCTTCTTACCTTTATTATATAGATGAGGAAACCAAGGAACAAGGGAAAAGGTAGGTATTGTCTAAAGTCACATGGCTAGTGAGTAGCACAACTGGGCTTCAAACCAGTAATTGAGTTCCAGAGCCCGGTGTTCTTAACCATTGTACTTTTGAGTCCTGTCTTCCAATATAGCACACATAAGTATTAAGGCGGAGTGAAGATGGGGCCTGGAAAAGTTTATTCATTCAAAAATAAGTGAATTCCACAACAGTGGAAGAGTGAGGAAAAAGACAAAGAAGAGCGAGAAAGAGACAGAGATGAAGAAGGGGCCTGGTCTCGTTGGGAGACAAAAGTAAATAGTAGAAAAAAAATTGCTGAATTCCAGAGAAATCAAAGGGCGGTGTGAACTAGCTGAGCAGGGGCAATGGGGGAAGGATTGAAGGAAAGGTGGCATTTAAATTGGGTTTTGTGGGGTTAGGGTGTGGTGTGGTAAGGAGAACCTGTAGCTGAAGAGAATAGCATCTTCAGAGGTATGCAAGTAAACATGAGAAGTTCCGAGCTGGGTGTGAGATGAGCTGGCAGTCTGTGCGGAGCTACGTCATGTGCTGGCGGAGCTGCATCATGTGCTGACGTGGCACATGAATAGAGTTACGTCAGCTGTTTCTGTCAGGAAGCCTTCAGGTCTGTGGGGTGTTTTAGACCATTCTTTTTATATGAGAGTGGGGTCAGAATAAAAAGCATGAGACTGGAGGCAGAGGGATGAGGGTAAAAGCTCTGAGCCCCCAAACAAACCCTCTGTTGAGGGGATAGAGGGAAAGGATCAGACTGCACAGATTTTTTTTTTTTTAATGGAGATAGAATTTATTCATCTGTTGCATGCTGGAGGTGGATAAGGGAGTGAGGAATTACTATGCCTAGTCTCCTGACTTGGGAGTTGGTGATGCTATTAATCAAATGTCTGCACAGAAGCGGAGGGCAGGATTAAGTTTATGAGAGCAGAGGAAGTATCACAGGTGGGCACAGGTAACCAGGTTCTTGGTGATTGGGACAAAGAATTGAACCGAACACAGGGTTTATAGCAGAGAATACTGGAGCAGGCCAACTCCAAGCAGAGATTGACCTAATGGGCTGTAGGGATTCTATTCTTATAGGGTGGATCCTTCCTGGCTAGTTTTGGCGGGCTTTTATTGCTCATGTGCAAGTAATTGTATTACTTTAAAGCTACTGCATATGTGGTCTCCCATGATTTTCCTTAATTGGCCACTGGAGAAGGGGTCACACAATGTTACCAAATGGACCCCTCCCCTTCTCCTGGGGTCTCCCTGTACTAGGTTTGCCTTGCCCGCCACCAGGGAATTGTAGCTCTCAATGTCAGAGATTGGTGAAAGGAAAGGAATTATTTATTCAAAAGTTATACAGACTTAAGAGTAATGACTTAATGTCTTCATTAAAATCCCAAAGTCCCTTAAAACACCCACAAACACACACAGTCCTTCCTTCCCTGCTTTGCCGGGTCTGTGGTACTGTATCTCAGGAAAAGAAATAGGTCTGTGGCTCAGGTAGCCCCCGGTTCTTCCCAGTAATCCGTGCTCGGTGGGCACCCTCCCTTGATTCCCAGCACCATCAGCTGTGTCGCCTGGATCTCTAGTTCTTAACACAAAACCACATGGCCCCTTCTCATGGCCCACCAGCGAGTACTTTTACCCCTTTCCTTTCCACAGCATCTTTTCTCCATTCTTCCAAACTGCTAAGAAAGAGCTCTGCATCGCTGTCACATCTTGCTTTCTGGCTTCCTAAGCTGCATGGGAGACCCAAAGCTGCATGGTTCTTATCATGGCTGCTGCGCCTGGGATTAAATCCCAGCGCCAATCTTTCTCTGCAGCCCCATGTCCAACTTCTCCCACAATTGGCCCCAGCTGCCAGCATTCCCATATTTTTCTGGCTTGTTTGGGCTGCCATAGTAAGTCTGGGCAGGTGTGGCCCTGTGGTATGGAGCCAATCATCTTCACACTCTTATGCAGGCTCTGTAACCAGGGGGAGTTGCCTCTCAGTTACATCCTGGATGAAAGTCACTCCCTTCTCCCTGGCTCAAAGCATAGCCATAGCTATTTAACATGTCTGTGAAGCCAGTTGAAGGTTATAGATACGTTAAATGACCATGCCAGAGGTTAGCTGCAAAACTGTTGCTATGCAAAACAGCTCTCAGTGGCCCTGCTCCTTGTGTCCCATCTCCCAGTTCAGACTTGTGGGGATGAGGACATCCCATATTTTTAATATTTCCTGGACACCCTGAGTTCTGGACCCCATTACAAATCCTTCTTTTGGGGGCACCCTGGCTGCACCCTCTTACAGAAGGGGGAGCGAAAGATCATGACTTCACTTTTGATCCTACTGTTCAAATGCCTGAGGAACCTTCAGGTCAGATACATATCCAGCTTTGGTAGGGCCCTGAAGCTTTTACAATGTAGAGTCCTTCCTTAAGAAAACTGGTGGAAAATTATAAATACCAGGATAGGTACAGGACCTTGGGTAGGGGGGCCCTTCAGGGGAGGGTCCAGAAGCTTCATTAACTTCTGGTGAATCTGCTTCTCCATCATGGCAGATGCCTGAGGCTCCCTGAGGTTCTTCTCTGTCAACATGAGACAGGTTGTGTCTTGTTTAGACTGTTTCAGGTAATTAAAGTTAATCCAAGGGTTACCTTAACATGACGTCTGGGAGCATCGCAGGTGGACATAGGTAACTAGGTTCTTGGTGATTGTGAACAATGAATTGAACCAAACACATAGTTTATAGGAGAGAGAGGGCAGATTTATTAAGTGATAGTACACTTTACAGAACATGGGAGTGGGTCAACTCTGAGCAGAGTAGCTGGAGGGACTCTTTTTTTTTTAAGATTTTATTTATTTTTAGACAGAGGGGAAGGGAAGGAGAAAGAGAGGGAGAGAAATATCAATATGTGGTTACCATTCACATGCCCCCTACGGGGCACCTGGCCTGCAACCCTGGCAGGTGCCCTGGCTGGGAATCGAACTGGCAACCGTTTGGTTCATAGGCCAGTGCTCAGTCCACTGACCTATACCAACCAGGGCGGGATTATATTCTTACAGGGAGATTATTTCCTGGATAGTTTTGATGGGATTTTATTGTGCATGTACAAGTAGTTATTTACTTTTAAGCTACTGGGCATAGAGCCTTCCATATTTTCCTTGATTATACCTTGGGGGAGAGGGGTCCCACAATACTAATTTATTATAATGCTATTATAATGAAGCAGGGGTCATGTAGCATCTGCAATTGTGCATTGATGATTCACCATGATTCAGCGCTTTTCCAGAAAGTGGGGACAACCAGCCTTACAACAGGGTCTCTGTCCTGTATTGATGTCCTTTGTCTTAGTCTCAAGGTACCTTCAGAGTTTCCCCACTCTGACTATCTCCTGCCTCAGGAGGGCCCCTGCTGTGCCTTCTGACTTTATTGTTGAAAAAGGTACTCTGCTTCTACAGTCTTTCTAACAAAGAGAAACTAAAAGAAAACACCACCCAGGGCTTGTCTGGAATGAAGCGTTTATTGTATTATCACTACCCATGACCAAAAGAGGATAGTGCTATGAAGTATACCCTCTCTATTTAGATTACCAATAGGCATTAGTAGCCATGCATACATTGAACTGGAGCACTTCCAGCTTTTATTTTATCTAAAATCTTTCACTTTGAACAAAACCTTTTAAACCAAATTTGAATGGTTTCCAAATAGAGATTAAAAGTGGTTTCATCACAGTAAATGTAAGGCAGCACATTTAGATAGTTATCCCAGTAATTCTTACAAAATGAGTTCTGTAGCAGTAAAATAGGAATGGAGAACACTTAGACTTGTTTAGTCTGTCTTTGATAGCTCCTGCTGAAAAACCTTCCCTCACAGGGAGATAATTGCTGATACAACCAAGGACAAGATTATATTTAGGTTAAATGTCCTCTGTCCTGCTGCTGTGGCTTGGCCTTTGAAACTCCCCCTGGGGGCTGGCCCTCGGTAGCCGGCCACCCATCCTCCCTTGGAGCTCCAGAATTCCACCCCTGCTCCCTTTTCACTGTTGGTATCTGCCAGTGAATGATATCAGCTAGATGGGAGATTTTTATCAGATTGAAACATTCACACCATTGTATAAATAGCTAACAGAATTATGTCTGCCAAGGGATGTGTCTGCATTTTAGAGGGGAGTTTTCTAACTAAAGGTGCTTACGTGATCACCAGTGATCATGTAAGATTTTGGAGCAGATTGTCATTCTGTTACAGAACAGACCCAGGGGTGTGTGTCTGTATGTGTGTGAACAATATACTATTACCAGATGGACCCCGCTTTCTGTTCCTGGGGTCCCCCCACCTCACCCCGTACTATGTTGGCCTTGCCCGCTGCCAGGGAAAGACGTCTCTCAATGCCAGAGATTGGTGAAAAGGAAAGGAATTATTTATTCTAAGAGTTATACAGACTTAAGAGTAGTGACTTAATGTCTTCATTAAAATACTAAAGTCCTTTAGAATACTCACAAATGCACAGTCCTTCCTTCTTCCTCTGCCCAGTCCAGGGTACTGGATCTCTGGAAAAGATGTAGAAGTCTGTAGTTCAGGCAGCCCCTCGGTTCCCTGTACCATCAGCTGTGTCACTGCTATGATCTGCAGTTAATCCAAAACCATGTGGCACCTTCTCATTGCCCACCAGCAAGAGTCCTTTTACCCCTTTTCTTCCCAGCAAGGTCTCTCCTGGTTCCTAAGCCACATGGCAAAAGGGAGCACCCTAAAGCTGCACGGTCCCAACTTTTGCCAAAGCCATGTGGTCCCCCAAAACAAAAACCAGCATGGATGCCATGCCTGGGTTTAAATCCCAGTGCCAGTCTGCTTCTGCAGCCCCATTTCCAATTCCTCCCACAATCGGCTACAGTTGCCAGCATTCCATATTTTTCCAGCTTTTCTGGGCTGCCGTAGTAAGTCCAGGCAGGCATGGCCACATGGCGTGGAGCCAATCATCTCCAAGCTCTCATGCAGGCACTGTAACCAGGGGGAGTTGCCTCCCACTTACATCATGGGTTCAAGTCACTCTCATCTCCCTGGCTCAAAGCAAGGCCACAGCTATTTAACATATCCATGAAACCAGTTAAAAGCTATAGATATGTTAAATGACCACGCCAGAGGTTAGCTGCAAGGCTCTTGCTATGCAAAACAGCTTTCAGTGGCCCTGCTCCATGTGTCCCATCTCCTAGCTCAGACTTGTGGGGGTGAGGACATCCTGTATATATTTTTTTCTAATACTTTCTGGATACCCTGAGTTCTGGACCCCATTACAAATCCCTACTTGCCCCCACCCCCCGCCCTTGGTTGCACCCTATTGTAGTTCATTTCCAAACTGCGGAATGAATGGAGTTTGTATGCCAGGGAGTCTCTGTATGGGAGTTTGGGTCTTTGTTTTGCTTGCAGGAGAATAAATTTTTTTTAACCTAATTTTTCTTCTTTCTTTTCTAAGTAGGCCACACTTTTCCTTTTTCATTTTTAATTCAATCTTTATTGTATGTTTTTACATTACCTTTCAGTTCCCTTATACCCACCTCCCCCCAGCAATCACCACTGTTGTCCATGTTCATGAGTCCTTTTTCCTTTTTGCTCAGTCCCTCTACCTCCTAACCCCCTTCTCACTAGCCGTCATCCTGCATTTATGAGTCTGTCCCCATTTTTGTTGTTAATTCAGTTTGTTCATTAGAGTCCACATATGAGTGAAATCATATGGTATTTTTCTTTCTCTGACTGGCTTATTTTACTTAGCATAATGTTTTTTAGGTTCATCCATACTGTTGCAAAGGGTAAAATTTTCTTCTTTTTTATGGTGGAGTAGTATTTCATTGTTTAAATGTACCATAGTTGTTTTAAGAACATAAGGGTGCTTATGTTCTTTCAAATTTGTGTTTTGGGCTCCTTTGGATATATTCCCATTAGTGGGACTGCTGGATCAAAAGGCAGATCTATTTTTATTTTTTTCAGGTATCTCCATACTGCTTTCCATAGTGGCTACACCAGTCTGCATTTCCACCAACAGTGCAAAAGAGTTTCCCTTTCTCTACATCCTCACCAGCACTTGTTTGTTGATTTAATGATGACAGCCATTCTGACAGGTGTGAGATGGTAT